>VZRL01005111.1:841284-911755 GCA_013397895.1 Origma solitaria
CCGCTCGGGCCCACGCGGGTAACGCTTCTCCCTCTGCCTCCCTCAGCTGGCGGCGGAATGAGGGTCGGGCCGCAGTACCAGGCGGTGGTCCCTGATTTCGACCCCGGTAAGTCTTTATTATATTTTAAGGGGGGCAACTCCTCCCCCTCATCCAGTGCTTTGGACCCCTCCCGATGAGCGGGGGTACTCCCCTCCTGCTCCCCCCGGGTTCCGCTCGTCGGGGCCAAAAATAATCTCCCTTTAATTCCAGTCTCAAACACCCAGAGCAAGAACAAGGACCCCCCCCTTCCTCCCCCCTTCCCCAGCGCACACGGTTGATAAAAGAAGTCTCGATGCTTTCCAGAGGGCGCTTTGCAGGCAGGGAGGAACAGGGAAGCTGGCAGGGCTGGAGGAGGCAGGAGATGGCAGTTGGGTGGGTTTTTTTTTTTCTTGTTCTTTCTTTTTTTCTTTCTTTCCTTTTTTTTTTCTTTTGTTCTGGTTTTTTTATGTTTGTTTTTTCTTTCTTTTTTTGTTTGTTGCACCCTCTCATGAACTCGTGTTTCTGTGGTCTCAGTGATAGGGGTGGAACTAGAAGATATCAAGTTATAATTATAATTTTTTTCGAAGGTATTAAGAAGTGACTTGGGTCTTTATTTTAATTTTCTCTCTTCCTAAGAAGCTGCTTACCTCTCTCCTCAAAAAAAAAAAAAATTGTTTCACGTTCCAGCTATTCTGCGGTTCTTTGTAAGCTAATTTAAAGTGGTATGGAAGCAAATTTTGAGCAAACAAAGGAATTGGGGCTGTGCTGAAAGGCAGGTGCTGGAACCACGGTAATACTGATGTATCTCCGTGTTTAGAAAGACAGGCTGTTGACCTCTTTAGTTCGAAATCTAAGCTTTTTTTTTTTTTTTTTTTTTTTTTTTTTTTTTTTTTTTTTGGTATTGTTCCTTTGTAAGTAGAGGTTGAAGCTAGTGAAAACCCTCCTTCTGTCTGGAGATCCTAGCCTTTGGAGTTGTCCCTTTGCCCAGCCCAAACTTAATTGAATCCTCTGCAGCTCTCACATTAAAACAAAAAGAATGGTGTGGAAAGCCACAGTGTCTCCTTATCGAATAATCCTGAGAGTTACTATTGTATGGATTCAGGAAAAAGATTTATCGTGGGTCATCCTCAGACTGTGCACTAATGTTGGATGCCTTTTTTATTATTAAATATATATGTCTGTTCCTAACTGTTAAGGGTGGGGGGAGGGCAAAGAGGATTTTTTTTCTTAAGTTCAGTATTACTTGTATTCATTTGCAGAATAATTTTTCCCCACTCCTTCCCCACTTCATTTTCTTGACAAAATAAGATACAAGGTCTTGGCACATAGGAGCTCCATTTCTTGGTTGACCAGGAGGAAAAAGGGGGTGGACAGGGGGGAGGAGGAGGAGGAGGAGGAGAAGGAGGAGAAGGGAGGGGGAGGAAGGGGGAGCTGTTAGCTAGGCAGCAGTTGACACTGGTTTTCAATCTGTAGGTCAAACGCAACATTTCTGTAACGCACAGCGTGCATCACACTGACTTATCAGCCACATATCACAACAATACTTGGGCTTTTCGGTCACCCTGGTGAATTATGCTCTTTTGTGCAATTAATTTCTCTAACATAATAGATGGAGGGGGGTAAAAATACCGTGAGCTGCTTCCTCACTGTTATGTACTCAGATGCACATTGTTCTGGTTTAAACTTACAGACATACAGTGACCTATACAAAGGTTATTGCTTTCTGTGCTATGTGGAGTGGAAGGGAGCGGGAAGTGTGTGATCTGAAGAAACAAATTTTTTTCTGAGTAATCTGTACCCTAACACGGGATCAGCAGGTGATCGTGTTGGAGTACACAGTGTAATACAGCAAGCTCATAGTAGGTTCACCCAAAGTAAATGATCAGTCTTTGGATGGACTGACCTGGATGGACATCAGATCCTCCTTTACTGGTCTCTGGGATTTTTTTCTGTTTCTGAAAAGTATACCTTTTAGTTAAGAAGTTTGGGGTGAACTTTCGTCTGCTTGTGTATGGAAGCGTTTTTTTCCTGTCTTGTGGAATTACCCAGGAATAATTTTGCAATGCCACATTGTTCCCTGAATTTTGTCATCTCTTCTTGGTCCTAAAGGCTAAAAGCCACGTTAAGTTCATTTGTTATGTCTCTTTTGTTTCCCTCTTTAAGAAAGAAAACCCTAAGTAAGCCTAACATGCTGCACTAAGATCTTTTGACTAAAACTGTTAAGTTGTCCTGTCTCGCTGGTAATGTCAAAAGTTAAATCTATGAAATAGTGTTATCAGAGTGCACAGATGCTGTGTCTGTTTCTCACTAGAAATTTTAGTGACTGGTTGCCCAAAGTATCTTAAAACTTCAAAGTTGTTTGTTCTTGAGTTGTGGAGGCTTTCACCTTCAGGTTAGCTGGCTGGGAAAATGTGGAGTGCTCATGCTGCTCTGACTGTGTCTGGGGAAAATAACACAGACCAGGCCTTGTGTGTATTTCCTTTTTTTAAACTTAATGTTCCATTATATTTCGGGTTTGGCTGAGGTGTATCTGTAACTGCTTATTCTTACATCAGCATTTTGTGTGGGAGTTCCTCTGTCCCCATATGCAGAGGGGCAGAGAAAGCATTTCATTTTGTTTCACTTCTCAGCCACATGTGAGCTGCTGCAAAGAGCAGGGAAATTAGGAAGGCTTGTCTGAAATCCTTTGCTGTTGCAGCTGCAGGAGAAAAGAGAGGTAGAGCAGGGCAGTGGTGGGATGTTGATCTGGGTATCATGAATTACATAGTCAGAGAAGAGCAAAAAGCTGTTGCATAGTATGGCCTGTAATTGAAGAGAGTATTCTCAATGGTTGCATAAGTTTAGGAAGTGAAGGGACTTCATCGCATCTTTGTTAGCATGGAGAAGGATAGAAAGTTCTTGTCTGTCCCTTGTTTTACCGGAGTATGAGGAAAAGGGTTAAGGGTTGTGCTGCTTTGTTTTTACTTCATCTGTGTAACCAGAAAATGACAAGTTCACATTCTGCATTGAAATACCTTGGTGTAAGTTTATAATATTCCTTGTGGCCAAAACTTGCTGTGACAGTGGCCAAGGAAGGGCCTGATGTGATTCTTTGACTGTAAAAATGCTTGTGGCTGGAATCCTCTGTTGGAGGTGGTTCTTACTCACAGCTCCTTTAGTAAATCTCTTTACAGTGGCAAGGCCTATTCCGTGAGCTGGCAGAGCCTATATGTTCTTTGCTAAAGTTAATGCTGCTACCTGTTTTACCTATCCCAGTTTCTCCATATTTTGGGAAGGCACGTTCTCACCACATTGATCCCACTTCTTTTATTATCTCAAAAACTTACAACTTTATTATTATTATTACAGTACTTACACCTTTATTATTATTTGTATAGTAAGAGTAGCTGTATGGTAAAGGCAAGGCTTTTGCAGAGGCAATGTGTGTATTAAACAAGCCAAATCAACCTGGGAGGAGAACAGGCAAAACTCCTTGTGCTGAAAATCCCATGCGAGAGCTCACTAGACTCAGTAAAACTTGCACTTCAGCTATGCTTCACTGTTTGGCCTTGAGTTCACAGATATGATGTGAAAAATTGCTATTGTGTCTGCTATTTCTTCTCCTATTAGAGCTCAGAATCAATTATTTGCCAGCCAGAAATTCTATGTGTTAAACATAGACTGATATTGGTAGGTCAGCATTTCTTGTGAGTTCTGAAACTGAGACATGGAAGGTTTTGTAGAGGCAAACTGTTATGGTTCTTTTAATCCACACAAATGAAACCCACATGTCCTGTTAATGGAAAAACTCAGTGGAAGGAAACATTGCATATCCTAAAGCTAAATAAAAATCTTTCGTATGGGGAAGCACTGATATTGTACTTGACCATTTTATTTGTTGCTTATTAATTTATGCTGTTGAAACAGTGGAAATAGGAGGAAGAAAACATTAGTGAGCACTTTAACATAGCTGGTGAATTTCACTGAAGATTAAAGCTTCCATAATTTTGTGGAGTGTTAAATAACTCACTGAAGAGAACAGTTACTCCCAAATTTTGACTTGTATTGAACGCATATGAACTTCTTTTTTTCTTCCTTTGTAGCGTTACAACTTTAGATTTCCTTTTTTGTTGCAATGGCAGTAAAAATACAAGCCACATCTTGTGTCTTTGGACAGTGGTTGTGTTGGTCATCTTTGGAAAGCAGCTTGTGGGGCTCTTTCCAGTAGAAATAGATGAGGAAAAGCAGGTTTGACTCAACAATGTCGTGTGGAAATGCAAATTCGGGATGTATGTCAGCTGGGAGGCTTCAATCCCTTGCTTGCAATGTTGCTGTCTTGCCAGTTTTTGTTTTTGTACTGTAACAGTTAAAGTAGAAATGGTGGAAGGAAATACTCTGTAGTGCTTTCACCCCTTGGTTCAGAAAAGCCTGCTGGAAAGTGCTCACTGCCAGAATGTCTCTAATCCTTGAGGAGCTTGTTCTCTGGTCCACACTGTTAGCTGCACTCTGTGTGCTCCTGCACAAACAGTTGATATTCCCAGGCCACCTTTTGTGACCAAGACTGTGTTGTTTCAGCATTACCAAAAATTGAAGGCGGGGGGGGAATAAGAAACCAGCAACCCTTTTCACTGCAGTGAGAAAACTTGTCAGTGTAATAGCGCCTAAGAAGAGTTTAAAAAAAAACCCAAGATAGTCACTGCTGTCTCTTTTCTGGAGTGCCTGATTGCTGTGTGGAAGTGGTGGCATGGCCATGTCCTAGTGGGGGGAAGCTGATACATCCATCCAACTCTGGCTGTTAAAATGTGCCTACCCTCTGCCTGTTTAGGTTCAAAGGTTGAAAGTATAATATTGGGACAGCCCTTGGGTGTCTGATTCCCCTAGAATTGTTGTATTTCTCTGGTGGTTGTAAAGGCCATGTTTTATTGGGTTGTATCATCAGCTGCTTCATGGGGTTCTGGGCAGAGGCACCTATTGACCTGCACAATCAGGACTGTAACCCTTTAACAAGAGGTTATTATAAGCCCCCTTATGACTTACACTTGAAAAGTCCAATTCCCAGCCTGCTTGTTCTGGTTGTTTGCACCTAGTCCTGTGCCTTGCAGTCTTAATGGTTTGCAAGTAGTCTGAGTATCCAATGGGCGTAGAGAAAACGGTGCTTTGATGAACAGACTCATCAGAAAACAGATGGGGGAAAAAAAAGCGCTTTATAGGTGAGACTTCGGGATCTCCATCTGAACAAGTGGAAAATTCAAAACGAAGCTCCTGAAACTAGAAATACTGGTATCCTGGAAAGCTATCTCATCTCTTCAAATGACTATGCCTTAAACTCAACAGGCAGGAACTCCCTTAGCGCAACAGTCCCTTTGGAAAAGAAGGAGGAGTTAAGAGGATGTTTGATCTAATCAGAAACACCAAACCATAATGTACTAATGCCCAGGGTGTTTGGGCTGACAGAGGCTGCCTGGTGTCTTCGTAAACCACACACGCCTTGGGTCTGTCACTGTTGTTTGAGATGTACATCATCCCTAACAAGAGTGTGTTTTCAGAATTAGGTGGTGGAAAATTTAGGTACTGCAGGTTTTTTCTTAAAGTCTGATGTGAGAAGAGGAGCCTTTTCCCATAGTTGTAGTCTGCTCAGTGCCATACTTCCTCATGGGCTATATTTGTCTTGCCCTCCCTCTCACAGGTCACAGCCTCTGTGAATGTGCTGTAGCGCAGAGCAGATGAGAAGGTCCTGGACAGGCACTCCACCAGAAACTGGTGCCAAACCCTTGGTTTTTTTGTCTCAACTCTGTAGGAATTTAGGTACAGTCGAAGGGTCAGGCTGGTGTCCAGCAGCCCTGGGGAAGGGGGAAGGTGACTCCTGCCATCTACTTACTGTGCTGGCAACTCTGCTGGTGTGTGGGTGAGTCTGTCTCATCTTTTTCTGTCAGTGGTACATACTGCTGGTCCAGTCACCAGGGCAGGAAAGGCTGCAATCCTGCTACTACAGAGTAAAGCTGACTTGCAGATGCTGACACTTTAGCTTACCCACCCTGGAGAAAAAGATGAGTAGTGCTCAAGTTGGAAACTTTATTATCCATACCTCTGGCACCTCAGCAGGATTTGGTGCCGTATTTTTTTTTCCCTGTGGAATGCTCACCTGAGGGGAGACCATTTTTAAGCCGACATTGCAAAGTAGTCAGCTTTCACCCAGCCTGTTCACTTGTCCTGTGAAGGGGTGCTGAAGCTCTGGTGGTGAGCACGGCTCCCACTCAAACATATTTCAAGGCATGGCTTTGGAGCTTTCTCATTATTCAAATAGCACCGAGAACATCCTTCTCAAACCTTAATGCCGGTGTAAACAAACAAATCTTGGTGTAGCCAAAGCCTGTGGCTTCTTTCCCTGCCTGGCACATGCAGTGTTTGTATGTGGAGGTAATAGCTGTCTCATGTACTGACAAATGTATTAATGGCTGAACTGGAATTAATACTAGGTAGAGTGACTGCTTTGTTCTTCATAGCTGGTTCCTGCTGCTTAATGAGGTGCTCTTAAAACTCTTGTTTTCAGTCCTAGATAGGTCTGTGACTTGGCCAAGTGAAGGCTTAGAGCTCCCTGTGATTAGTCATTATAATTAGCTCGGAAATCTTTGCCTCTGTGATCAAGGCACACTGTATAATGCGGCTTATAGTGGTCTCTAGCCCTGTCACATACCTTCAGAGTGATATGGATGACAGTGCTTTGCTGGACATATGTATGTATTTAACTGTGTTGTAACTTTAATATACAAGTGTTTAATATGTGCCGAGTAGGCAAATCTGAAGTAACTGCCTCCTCAGAAACTTGTGGTTAGTGCTAGTCCTCACTTCTGTCAGACAGGACAATTTCTGGTTGTGGCCAAGGCTTACATTACCCATTCCAAGTATAAGGTAAGATTGAGACATGGTGACTAGTAACTGAGTATAGAGAGCAAATAAAAGGGAAAACTTTGGGGTGGTTAGAGCATGCTCCTTTCCTAGGAAGTCTGCACCTCCTTCTGCACTGGGTGACCTTGTCTTTTGAGGCTACGACTTGGCAGTATAACAAGATGAGCAATCCCACATTAAGTGTTTAAACTTGAAAGAGCAGTTTCAAATTCAGTTCTTGAAAATACAAAGCTGATTTGTAAGCTAAACTTGATCTTAAAAAGTACTTTTTAAGGAGTGCTAGAGTAGGTGTCTCTTTCTTTAAAATTTACAAGCTTTTAATTTATGATTCCATATGAAAGTTTTGATGACTTTGTGCTTTCTGAAAGTGCAAGAGGATGTGTTCAGCCTTATTGAAGGCAGTGAAAGTTTCTCCAGCATACTGGAGAATTGAGCTGCTTTTGTGCTCCTCACATTGTTTTGAAATGCAGCTGGTTGTGATGAGACTGGATTTAAGTATTGTTGGTCAAACTCAATAAATTTGCTGTATGTCTCATGTAAGGTTTTGAGATGGAACAAGTGAGTTTAACCTACCTTTCCAAGTATCTTCAAAAATTAAGCTTTATGCAGCAGCTTGCTCTTTGAACTTCATGAAGGAAGTATTGGTAAATGTTGCCTCTCTGGGGGGAGGAGGCTGCAGTAGTGTGACAAGATTGCAAAAATCCCCTCTGGTGAGGCAATTCTAGTCTATTCTTCCCCTTTCAGACCTATCCTTCTATCGTGCAGGTATGTCTAGGGGACATCAGTAGGGTCTCATAGGTACTCTGTGTGTGTAACTAGGTGTGTCTCTGGAGAAATATCAAACTGCCCTTTTAGGGGTAGGAGTTAAGGTTGTGAGTTTTTGCCCTTAAAGTTTTTTAATCTTTCTTGCCCCTTCCCCTAACTCCGTACTCTACACCTGGATGAATTTCACAAATATTAACCTGAGAGAGCTTGTGTTTTTGCAGTGCAGTTGTCTAATTAGGGGAGTCTAACCATGTGGCTGTCTATCACAGCTTTTCAGTTCTGCTCTCTGTAGGTGCCTGGGATAACCTGTCATGATGGATAGGATGTGCATGTACTTGTGGATGACTAGGTGTTTTGCCAGGTTGGGCTTTAGTTCATAGAGAGACTTTGATTTGAAAGTTTGGTATTGAAAATAATGATAAGCGTACATGACCTTGAATTGGTGTCCTTCTAGACTTTGTAACCCTAATTTGAAAGCACAGCATAACAAATGTGTAATCGTAGTTGTGGCTTCTGGGTTCAGAAATCCCAACGGAATGTGTGTAAAAAAGGCTTGCATGTGGGGCTACAATGCCTGCTGGTCCTTGGAGAGGGTACAGAGAGACTGTAGTTATACAGGGGGATTGGGGATGGATAAAGACTAAGAAAAACCTTTCTTGAGTCGGAAATCACCTTTCTCTCTGAAAGAACTGAATTGACAGGACTGGGAAAATCTCATCTACATAACAGCAATCCTTTTGTAGCAATTCTTTACATGCAGCTTGCATTGAAATGCAAGGCATTTTTTTCTCTTTCCTCGGACTTCCCACCTCTTTTGGGTGTCTAAACTCATCCTCTGTTCTCATCAGTAGCACTGGTTTGAGTTTTGGCCCGGTGTAAATGGTGATGGGGCGATTTTTCACCTCCTCCCCACCCTGTGTTGAGAGCTCACTGCCCCATGTAGCAGGCACTGTTGGTTGGAGTGCGTAGTTCTGCATTTAGGTTGCTAACAGCTGTGTGAGAAGCTAAAAGTGTCATATCTGTAAGCCAAGCTTTTTGGTCTAAAGCATGTAAAATGATCAGTAGATACCAGTGTACACATCTATTCCTTTGGCTGACGTCTCTCCATCCTTAGGAGGGAGCTGGTGTGGGTGCTTCTGGGAGGAGTAAAGGACAGTAAAGGCAGGCAGGCATACCAGGTGTAGCATTTGTACTTTCTCGGTATTTTTTTCTGTCTGGGAATCTTAAAGATGTCCCTCCTGGGACCCTTGTGCCGATTTGTGCAGCTGCTACCACACTGTTCATGACAGTAGCCATGGGAACACAAGTAGGATGATACAAGTTTAAAACTCTAACTTGTTGCTAGGCAGACCCAGCTCAATGTGTGGATTAAGTAGTCTTAACAACAACAAAAAAACCCACTCCAGATATTCTCCCTCTTCTGTGGGGGAAGACAGCTGGGCTCACCCCTAGCTTTGGGTCTTTCTGGCAGAATGAAACCAGCCCCAGAAGAGTCTCCTGACGCCAGCCAACCTTGGGGGAAACCCCACTTGTACATCTGAATCATGAGTCAGTGGTGGCTGGGGGGGCAGCAGTTTCAGCAGGTAGGTTTTGACACAGCCTTTTCTGAAAAACCAAATGCTATGAAGTAAAGCCATGTGCCCCCTTGTGCCACTCAGTCTAAAAGTTTTAGCCTGCATTAAAATAGGTATTGCTACAAGTGACATACGCTCTAAACAAAGGTCATGGGCTTAAAATATCACAAGATTGCTTCTAAACTCTGGCTGTAAAAACTTAAAATTATGACTAAGGCAAGGTAAACACCTTCAGAAATTGCACTGCTTTTGCACACTATTAGCGTAGGTGCTCTGTGTGCTGGATGAACTGGTGTAGACCTTTTAACTTGTTGATAAGTTGTTTTGTCTCAAGCTTGTGTTTTGGTATTTCATGTTCAAGAAACAAGGGCAGCCTATTCCTTCACGTTGTTTTTGTCGTCGATGTCTGACAAAGGATGTATGGTACATTAAAGGAGCCCAAAGGGGACTGGAGACCCAAACTTTAAGGAAGCAATGGCTCCTGTATGCTTCTTGAGGGCTGAGCTCCAGCATGTCTCTGTCCCTGCAGCTGTTGGCTTCCTGTATCACAGCAGTAATTAGTTATGCTCTGGCCACTGGTTTAAATGGATCTTTTTTGTTTTATAAACATTTGCTGTGCAGTAACTGTCATTCCTGTTGGAATAAGGCCATTTATAGAGATGCTCCCAATTACCACCTGCTCTTTTTCTTTCTTAGCAAAATACACTCTTACCTAATTTAACCTCCCACAGCAATTGCTTTGAAGTTGTTTTCTCTTTGCGTCTTGGCTCGCTGCTATACCTTTTCCCTCTGACCACCCTAGCAAACTGCAGTTGTCCTTGTTTGTCCTTCTGATAATTACGTGCTTCTGGGTAGAAAGCGTATTTGCTTGGTTTACCCCAAATATTTTTGTAGTCAACTCTTAGAAGAAAAGATTTCTTTCCTTTAGTATATCTCAGCCCTTTTTTTCATTTCCTAAGTGTTATTTGTGGTCCTCCAACTTTCATTACAGTTTTTGTACAGTTTATAGGTTCTATCTGCCCCACCCTCTTACTAACCCAACCCTGCTTGGATTTCTGTGCTCTTCTCTGTGCTCCAGCGTCCCTCTTTCTTGGTACTTTGTTCATACAGCACAGACACCTGTGTGTGAGCTTCATTGTAGTTTTGTTGTTCCAAGTTCCCTCTCATACTGGAAGAAAGTGGTCATGATTTTTACTTTGTTGTGATTTTGCCCTGTTAGAGGGGAAAATATAGCAGAACTCTGTCTGTTAACCTCTTTTACAACTTGCATGCCTCTCTGGACATGGTATATGCCTGCTTTTCAAGCATTTGTCTAGCAGTGATGTTCTTGCCTTTTCAGGCTCCTTATGGCTTTTGTTTCATCACTGAAGAATTTCTGTCTCAGCTTCTCTTGTGGCAGCCACTTGTTCCTGTAGGAGCAAATGCTTCCCCCACTTTAGCTGGTGGAGCATCTGTCTCTTTGGGCAGTAGTGTCACTCTTCTGAAGTGCTGCTGCAGTGAGCAAACAGGTGTGTGAGAATGGTGAGAGAGCTGATCTTTCCTTCAGCCAGAGCAGCCCTGGGAACAGGCTGCGCACTTGTCTGGAGCCTTCAGCTGGCCCCTGCCTGCTGGGCATTGAGGCTGAATTGCTGAGAGTAGCTCTGAAGCCTGTCCTGTGAATCTGGAGAGAGAGGGGAGGTCTCCTTGCCTGTTCTGTGAATAAAGTAGATCTTGAGGTTGCTGGCTGACTCAAATCTGCAAATAGTGAGGACACGCAAGAGCTTTTCTCTTTGCCGTAGTCTCAGCCTCGAGCTCGTTGTGTGTGCTGAGGGGAGGCTCAGAGGGTACAGCTGGATCTCATCTGAAGTTCTCATCACCTCTCCTCTCCTGTTAGGCTTTATGCAAGTATTGAATAACTTGGGACGGAGGCTTGCTGGTGGGAACTTGGTGGTGGAAGGATGATTTTTCAGAACTGTCCTCTGGATTTCTGCCCAAGGGCTGAGTTGCTTGGCAAATTGTTTCCTCCTGTGTGTACTGGCTCTGAGAACTGGGTCTGCTCTCTGGGAAACTGCTGCATTGTGCTTTAGCTCTTTCTATATTTTGGGTGGGTTTTTAGTCCTCTTGGTTTGGTTTTTAAGATGATTCTCCCCCAAGATTTGCCTGCGATTGTGAGTGCATGGGATCAGTTTCTTTTCTTGGGCAATTTCAGGTGAAACAGCAAGCTGTCCTCCGCATGCAGGTCAGGTGCAGTCCTTGTGGTGCAAACAGGGCAGGCACAAATCCAGCCATCCTGCCAGCACGCTGAAAATTGGCAAGGGTTTAGGAGTGTATTTGTAGATTTGGGTGAAAAATTACTTTTTGTGCTGGAGAAGATGCAAGGATGATTGGAGTTGGGAGGTCTTGCAGTTTGCAACTAATGACTGGGGAACATCCAGTTGCTGGTGCAGAATGGAGATGGCAATCTGAGATGGACTGCTGCTGGTTTGAAAGAGTGGATGTAGATTGAGAAGATACTTATAAATGCTGAAAGTGTTTAAAGTGTGTGCGCAAGTGGTTACGTTAGGCAAATTGATGTTGTTTATTGTACTCACCTTGCTGAAGTTATTTTGAAGGATGGAGGGGAAATAAATTGTGTGTAATTTTTGGAACCCCTAATAATATTTTTAGAGATCATAAAAACAAATAGAGGAGCTGTTGGAGAGTTAGGTGTTGAAGCAGTCCTTGTTGCTCAGACGCTTGCTGGGAAGGGAACTGTTCGATGCCCTCTTACCTGAGTCTTTGTGAAAGGGGCTCTGGGAGCAGACACCGGGCTCCTCTTGGAACCAGCCGTCTCTAGCTCAGTTGGGTGGAATGCTGTCCTGTCTGGTTATCACTCCCTCTGCTGTGGCCGCTGTGTTGCCCACAGCAATACCTCTGTAGCAGCAGCCATGTCCTTTTGTTTCAGCTTGAGAGAAGGAAACCACTGCGTGCAGTAGTGCTGTTTGTGAAATTATTTCAGTGTCTGCTGGGTGATGGGGTTAGGAGGAGATGTGATGGGGCCTCTGAGAGAAGGATAGGAGAAATCTTTCCAGTGACTGTGTAGTTTGTATACTAATGCAGGCAGTGGATTTAATTTGTTCTGCCAAGGCTGGGACAAAGCTTGGAGCAGGTGCGCACCCAGAGCTTGCTTAAGTTGGAGAGATGCCTGCTGAAATGTTTATCAAACATGAGAATAAAAGGAAAAAGGTTGTATTTAACCTTTTTTTGATGATGCATTTTAAAAATAGCTTATGTTTCTAAAGTCGGCAGCAGTTACAACCAGGGTTTGAAAAATGGACTTGGCACTTGCAAGACACAGTGGGGAACACCTGTGCCGCAATACACCCTGCAGCAGGAAGAGCTACCAGGGTTGGGTGCTGCTTCCTTACCCTGGTGCTTGCTGGCTCTTGCAGCACGGCTGTCCCTGTGTTCTAGGGTTGCCTTTGCACTCTTACCGCTGCTCTGTTATTACTCAGTCATCAGTAGATATAATTTGGCTTGATAACTGTATTTCACTGCTGTGCCAGTGATTCTGAACCTCTGGAGTA
Source organism: Origma solitaria (assembly GCA_013397895.1). NCBI lineage: Eukaryota > Metazoa > Chordata > Aves > Passeriformes > Acanthizidae > Origma > Origma solitaria. Next base: position 854,073 of record VZRL01005111.1, read on the forward strand.
GAAAAGAATGAATCTAGTTAGTCTAAGCTCAGTTTTACCCCTGTGAAACTATGGCATGCAGTTGAGGCACTGAAGCTGCATCCAAACTAAGGAAGACACTACTGCACTAATGTGCTAATTTTATACTCTTACTTGGCAGGTTGCCTTTGTAATCAAAGGGCTGGAAATTTTTCAGTTTGAACAAAATGTTCTAAGTAGCTGTGCTCTAGGTGGAAACAGATTTGATACGGGATCCTGCTTTCCGTATCTTTCTGGGCATAATCATTCTAACTAAAATTCACTTTTGTGACTAAGTGAAGCTGTGGCCAAGATCTGAGTAAGGCTTACCTGTGGAGTTTCCCTTGCAGAGGTGTATCTCATCAATCTCTTCATCTCATGGGAATGGAGGGAAGGGAATTGTTTTCAGGAAGTACCTGGAAGCTTTAGGAATGACAGTTACAATGAATTTCAACAGAACTATTCTATTGTGTGTAATTTTCTCCCTGTATGGTTAATAACTGTTGTATGGGCTTGGTGGAGAACTTGGTCAAAATATAAAAGCAGTTTTAAACAAGTTTGAAAGAGAATGTTCTGGTGAGTTGTACAGTACCTGACACATGGAGATTATGCAGTAGGGAGTAAATATCTGATTCTCATCAATAGTGTAAAAAGTAATTAAAAGCATCTTTTGATGCCCTTGGGTTTTTTGCCCTTTGTTTTAGGGAATCAGTGAGCACTGACTAGAGAACATATGTATCTGAGAGCAGACACCAGGCTCCTCTTGGAGCAGACTTATCCCTAAGCAGATTTACTTTTTCCAACAAAAATGTCCACAAGAACAGAAAAATCACAGAGTGGTCATATATTTCTAAAGTGATTTAAAATGAAATGATATCTCAAAGGCCATATTTATGTTACTGGAAAGCTTAAAACAAATGGCAGAATTGCTTTCAGGTTGTATGAAACGTGTCTTTCTGTTGTCTTTGATTTTAATTTTTTTTTAAAAGAAGCTTCCAGTGTTCATGCATCTAATACAGAAATTTCAATACACTATTTTCTAATGAGCCAAAAATTTCTCCTCCTGCAATACTGTAATGAGAGCCAACTGCTAAACTTCATTGCTTTGAGTTGGAGATGAAACAAAACTCTGTGTGCCATATGTTAAAAGGACAAGCTGACTTGACAACAACAATGTGTTTTATCTCCTGCATTTTGGCAAGATTTTGTAGTCCTGGAGGGCAACTGTAAGGAGAGAGAAATTGGTGAAGATTCATGAGTGTTGTGAGAAGGGCTTGTGAGGTCAGCAAAGTTGGAAGCTTAAGTGTCTAAGGTGGGAGGCAGGTAATAGGAAGGAGGAAGAAAACTAAGATCAGCTGGAAAGTGGCAGGGGGCAAAATACTAATTTTGAAAAAACCTCATGTTTTTAGTGGCCTGTAAGATACTTGGCTATTCTTTCTGTTGTTTTGTGATTTGATAGATTAAACATACAGTGTTCAGTTCAGGTGAGTGCAAATCTACTCTTCCTAAACTTGGGAATATGGTCTTGAATATCTGACATTGGAAGACAGCCAGGGCTGGGCTGGTGGGATGATGGTAGAAGGGAAGCTACATTCATGACAGTATTGAACTAGCCAAGGCTGCTGTGTCTGAAGGCCTGATACATCTACATTGAGCTGAGCTACTGCTTCTGCCTGCAGCAGCTCTTCTTGTCTGTGTTAGGGGCTTACGGATGTTGCCTGGTTGTGCACTGGGATCCTGGGCAAATAGGCAGCTTACCTGGTGATGGGAGAGCCAGAGCAGGCCTGCCCTTCCTTTCTCTCCTCCCAGGCAAGGAAAGCTGCAGCTTTCTATGCCCACATGCCCAGGCCTTTCAGTGGAAGGTCTTCTTTTCTGCGACTTTTGTGTTCCCCTTTCCAGACGCAGTGTGCTTAGAAGTTGAGGACTTACATAGTGGGATGCATGTTGTGTTTGGCACCTTCTATTTTTGCTGTCACTTGTGATTTCCTGTGACCATCAGCAAAGTCTGATATCCTCCACAGCACTGTTTACTTGGCCCTGCTGTGCTGGGCTTGGTCACCATGGAGCTGGTGACTTGCTTGCCATAACCTGTGATAAAGGTGTGTGGGGGATTGCAAGTGTGCATTTCCACTGTCCTGCCAGGATATTTTACTCTCCTTTGGTTGTCCTGCCTGTCCTTTGAAGCCAGGCAGCATCCCTTTCTACTGCTGTCAGGGCATGGGGACGTCGTGTAAGATTACCTGGATTGTGGCAAGCTGCTGGAAGTGTGAGGAAGCCAAATCAACTGCTGGCTCTGGGGAATGTGCCCGAGCCAGATGCAGGAAGGGCCAAACATTTTAAGTCACCATGCAGGCCAGCTCTTGGCATGACATTCAGCTGAGAAAAGTTGCAAGACATGTGCTTTGCAGGGTCTAGAGTCTGGATTCAGCTCTGTCTGGATCTTCTAAAGTCTTGTTACTTCTGTTCAGGCTTGAGTTTTACAGTACAGGTCTTGTTCCTCCACCTCTGTGTTTTGCTTCATGTAAATTCTTGGCTAAATACTTGTTTGAGTTAAAGAGCCCTTATGGCTTTCTCTGTTTCCACCTCCAACCACCCTTCTTTACAGACCTCTAGCTTCATCCCCGGGCAGCACAAAGCACCATATCTTTCAGACCTGGAAATATTGTTATTACCTGCATTTCTGGACCTCTAAGAGGCTGGGACAGGCCTTGTCTAACTCAGCTCTTGTGAGTCACATCAGTTCCTGTTTCTTGGGCTATCTGACAGATTTACCCCTTCTGGAAAACAAGCAATCAGTCACTCGTGTGCTGTTCCCATGGTGCGTGTTCAGAGCAGGACCCTCCTTTGCCATTGTTGTGTCCTTGATGCAGCAGGGGGTTACTCTTACGCTGAATATTGTCAGGTGTGCCCAGGATCCTGTTCAGTCGGATCAGGAACTTTGTGCTGATGCCATTGTTACAAAGGCATGAGATCCCTGTTGTAGTTGGATCACAGTACAGTTACACCCTCTGGTTTCACAGATGCGTTCGTGTCACACAGCTGTAGGATGACAGCTCTTCTTGTCAAAACAGATGTTTAAGTGGCTATTTAACTTACATTGTAATGAGCTGCCTCCATGCAACTGCAACTGAGTGGAGTAGGAGTATGGGCTGGCACTGAGGGAAGTGGTGGGAATACTGCCTCCAAATGGCCATAAATAAATAGTCTTTGGTCATGGCCAAGCGCAGCTAGAGTGTTAGTGAAGCGAGCAAGGGAATGAAGTAATGATCATGGACAGACCCTGGAATGAACTGGACGGGGGAGGCTGTCAGCACACCAAAAATGCCCCTTCTGTGTAGATGTCTGACTAATTGGCAGTGATGGGGGAAAGAGCACGTAGGATGCTGGGATTTGACACAAGCCTCTGAAGGGCTCTTGGGCATATCTGACCACTGCTGGTGGCTTGACTGATAGGTGAAGCTGACTGATAGGTCCTTTCCAGGGTTTAGATGTGCAGGAACAAGAGGTGGGCAGTAGAAAAGGAAGAAAAATAACCTCTTTCCCTCTTTCAGTCATTTGGATTGTAAGAATATGAGCTTGTGCTGGGATTAGGGAAAATGAATGCTCTTGCCTCCAGCATTTATGGCTCTTGGTACTTACTTCCAGCCATATCAAGGAGCTTGGGACATTTGTGTTCCACAGGAAAAGTAGAAACTGTTCTGTTCAGGACAGAACTTTCAGAGTACAGTTAATCCAGGTTGTAAGATGGGTAATTAGCACCTCTACTCTGCATGTGTGTTCTCCGCAGCTAAGCATTCATCAAGTTCCTAAGTTTTGTGTTCTCTTAGCCCCCAGCTGGGTCACCTCTCTTTGGACAAGGGAGGCTGGACTTGAATGAATGAGAAGCCAGTTGGGAGGTGAGCCAGCATGGTATGCAGATAATGTGATGATGTTTCTTCCCCTTTCTCCTCCTTTTGGCCCAGAGGCTTCAAACCTTGTTCTGGAAAAATATCCTTCAGCTGATTTTTCAAATGGGCAACAGACAAGTCTCCCCTTAATAAGAGAAGGTAAACTTTGTTTAGGGTGCTCTGGGCTGCAGCAAAGAACACTGACAGGTAAGAGCTGGCGGGAGGGAGAAGACTCCAAAAAGAGCTTGGTTTCATTAAGCAAAGTCACCTAAAATCCTGACACGTGAGAATCATTGCCACTTGGTGGAAATGATGACAGGTGTTTCACCATAGGAAACTCATTGCTTGACTTCCAGTGTGACCTTGGGCAGAAAGCCGAACCTTTTAGCTTTCTCTGTTTTATGTTAAAGCTACCTGTGTTGTTCAGTGTGGGGATGAGAGTGGAGTGGGCAAATATATGTGAATGTAGAAACATCAGAGAAGAGACCAGCAGCCTGAGAAGAGTTTGTGCTTTATGAGGCAGGGCTGGAATTCCCCCATCTGATTTGGTGGCAAGTAAGATGGGAAGAGGAGATGTCAGTGTTTGTGGTCTGTCATATTAACAGAATTGATGCATCTGAAGTCTGGTCTGACCACAACAGACTAATTCACGTTCTGGAGGTAGAACAGGAAGAAATGTTCCTTTGTAATCTGTCTTCCAAAAGTCAGAAGTGTTTCTGGCTGCAGGCTAACTAAGGTGCATTAACTATTCCACTGTGAATTCCTTTTGGAGACAGTGTTCTTCGTCTGGCTTTATTGCAAAGCAAAGCAGGTGCAGCCAGTGCTTGGCTCGCCTGGCTACCTCAGGGAGGAGCCTGCATTTGTGCATTGGGTGAGAGGGAGAGATGTCTCTAACAGGGAGGGCAGAGGCTAAATTTACACATTTCCCCTTCAGGCTGCTTGGAAGGAAGAGAAATTTATAATAAGTAAATGTGTGTTGGGTTTAGACTCTGTTGTGCCAGACCTGTTTTGTGCCTTGTGAGCAGCCCTGATGTGTCTCAAAGTTTAACTCCTTCCCTCTTCCTGTAATGGAGTGATGAGGGACCAGGTGTCCTGGGCTGTCCAGTGCTGCTCATGTAAGGGCACGTTTCTCTGGGTTGCCTTAACTTTGTCGTTCATGGTGCTGCCCTGCTTGCTTGCTCATGCAAGAAAAGCTGCTCCCAGGGACCACTGAAGCTGGGGAGTTCTCTGGTCTGACTGCTTTGGTGTTGTCCCTCTTTCTGAACTGGCATCGTAGAGCAGCCACAGCCCTGGAGCCAAGGAGGTTCACTCATTCAGGAGAAACCCTCTTACCTCTTACACAAAGGTTTTGGATGGTGTTTCTTGGCGATTTCTGCTTTGTGCTTTTTGTTTGTGAAAGAGTCATGGAAAAGGGTTTCTGAGAATCTGGAGTCTGTGCTCTGAAAATCCGTGTGGGGAATACAAGGTACCAGGGAAGGCAGGGAAACTCTTCAGGCTGGATTCAAGCAAGTGCCTGAAGCCCAGAATTTCCAGCACTTAAAGGCCTCATCTACTGCAAAAGCTGGAGAAGTGAATGTCAAGTGATGCTAATAGAAGCATGTTCAGTGCTTCCAGATTCCTCTCTAGCTTCTTGCCTAAATAAACACCCTCTGCATCAGTCACACCATTCATTGTCTTATGCCTCTGAGCTATGCTAATTTTTCCCATGATGGTGTAAAACAGGAAATGCATTCAAAATTTTCATTGAATGACAACTACAGAACTATCCTCTGCGAAGTGATGAGAGGACAGTTCGTCTGCAGAGACACCACAGCATTTGTCACTCGGCCATGTGCAAGGTAACCAGAGGGTGCTGAGTGCCTGCCACATTTATCCAAAGTTCTTGGTAGTGGAGCTCAGGTTTGTTCCAGCCCACTCTGTGCAAGGTGTGTCTGTACAACGTGCCTGTTATTTGGAAGCTTTAACAGAACCCATGTTCAGTTGCCTCTTGGAAGGGAGAGATTAAAAGCAGGACCTAAATGTGTCTGCTGTGGTCTGTGAAAACCACGGCCTATTGGATAGTGAAATTATCTTCCTGGGTTCAGTTATAATGGAGCCTTAGGGCATCCTGAGGGGAATAAGCTCTTGTTACTCTGATGTAGAAGCATAATTTAAGGAAGCCCCTCTCAGGGTTCAAGGCCTCCTGGTGACCTAGTTTACCATGAAGAGATCCTATTGTGACATGGGCAAGCAGGAGCTGCTCCAAGGCTATCACCAATTACACCAGACTGTAGTTTGACGTGTGTTCTGACAGATGGACACGCAGGTGAGCCAAGAAGAGGGCAAGAGGTCAGAGTAGCTAGAACAGCTTCTCCTCGATCTTGCAGCCAAACAGACATTGTCCTAATCAGCACCTTGTGGGAATGGCTTGCAGAGAGAATGAAACAAACACTGGCTCATCAACCTGCTTGCTAGTATGCACCCAAGAGTTCTTGTAAATGTATTTCTGTAAGGTGTATTACCAGCTGTGCAGGGCATTTCATGTATCAGACAAATTGGTCTGTAGTTGTTCCTTGGTTATCTTAAGACTTTTTGCAGGGTGTGTTTATCACACTAACATAAATCATCCATCCCTCTAGTGACAAAAATCCCCGTTACTTATTCCTGGAAACTTGCTTTTGAATTGTCAGTGTGAACACTCTGGTGGGCTAAGCAGCAAGTCTGAAGTGCGTCGTGCTGGCTTGGTCCCTGCTTGGCACAGTATGTGCAAAGGATCCCGGATGGAGCCTCCGGGTGCAGGAGCAGTTGCTGCAAGTCTGGCTGCCTGCTGCTTGTGTCTTCTCAGCTCTGTGAAATTTTACGCTTTTAAGTGAATGATCTTTCTCAGTAATTGGTCCAGGGCCTTGGAAGAGAGAGGAGTGCAGCACCATTCTGCTGTAGAGATGCTTGCAGGGGAGCAGAGAGCAATGCTGCTGGTATTTTGAGAGCAGTCCTTGAGGCCCGTCATTCGTAAGCACACTGTGACTGGCTCTGTCACCATGCAAAGCTCTTTCCTCACGGCTTTATCAATTACAGCTTTAAAAATTTTGGGAGTTATTGGCTATGTGCAGGCTTGTGATGGTGGGATACGCTGTTAGTTCATCTTTGAGGCAGAGGTGTGGGTCATCTGCTGGCAAGCAGAAATCCCCCCTGTAGGTGCTGTGAGACCAGCAAACCACACCCTTCTAACAGCAGAACTTGCTGGGAGGTGACTCAGTGTAACTGTACAAAGCACAGCTCTGCCAATATAGCAGGGTACATACTGCGAATGCTCCGGGGATGCTTTTGTACTTATCTGCTATGGAGTGAATCCATGAACTTCAGAGTGTAAATGCCATGACCCAGAGCCCGGCTTGGTCAGTGGAACAAGTCCCTGTGGGTTGGAGGACTGTAGGCTGGGCCTTGTATTGCCATTTATCTTCTTTTCCAGTTTATGATGTGAAAGAATTATGGGTTTTTTCCCCCTCCTATCACTTTTATTTTTATGTAGCTAGTTCTAATCCTATCACCTGTGATTCTCCACAATTGTAAACTGGCAAGAGACTTGATTAAAGCTTAACAATGTGAAAATGTATTTTAGTAGTCTACGAGCTTTTATGATAAGAACAAGAAGATTCCTAGAACAGAAACGTCTTCATTTGTTTAGTTTTTTGCTTTAATAGCTGTCTCCAGTGATCTTTTTCAGGTAGTTCACCTGGTGTGGAGGTAAGACCTCCTGTTCTGAACTTTTCAGAATAGCTTCTGCCCACCTGCCTCCCAAAGGTGTTCTGGACTTGGTAACACAGAGTAGCAGTGCCAGGTTGGAATAAACCTATGTGACACATACAGAAGGATGGACTGGGGAAGCAGGGGAGGAGAGCTGTATCTGAAACTCCAAAGGCAGATATAGCCTCCTTTGTTATGACTGGTACCTTGCTTTTTTTTTCTAGTTCATTACTTTATTATCTCTTTTCCCTGTGCATTAGTTTTTGAAATAGTGCTAGAAAAGGAGAGGCATAGATCCTGTTTCCTCTCCTCTGAAGTCTTAACAGAGATAGATCATTAGCTTCTCTGTAACTAACTTATCATCCTTAACTACTGCTCTTTGTTCCTGGGTTTTCCAGAAGATCTTGCTGACTTGCATCAAAACAGGAAGTCTGCAATGCTGTAAATAACTGGGTGGTTCAGTCTGATTTTTTTTTTTTTTTTTTTCCATCCAACACTTTACCAGACAGAGTTAAAATTGCTTTTTATTGGCATCAGTCATCCTGTGCTAGAGCTAGACTTTCTCTTGGCATGTAATAATCTATTAAGTTTCATCATGGAGAAATGTGGGATTTGAGGGAAAGTGGGGTTGGTCCTGTCTTGTCCTTCTATTGTATTTTGGCAATATTCCCTCCAAAGGTACCGTATGTAAAGACATTGCAGAATGTAAGAGCATCCTTGGACTCAGCCTGAATGCTGCTGTCTGTCTTAACTTGACGGTAGGAAAGGAAGGTTTAGTTCAGCAGCCTCTGAGGAGCACACCAGATGGACACAGGATTTTGGTTTTCTGGTGATGTTCTGCTGCTGAATTGATACAATCATACCAGTAAAACCATGGAGCAACCTCCCTGCAGTGCAAGAGTGGGCATAATGTGATGAGACTCCTTTTTCACCAGTAACTGCTCAGTTTAACTTGCACTCATCTCCTGTATCTGTACAGAGATTTGAGTTATGTCATAACTGTCCTTGCTTGGCTTAGCAGCTACAGGTAAGTTAGCTGTAATCTGCAGTGAGATTCCTGGGTATAAGAACTTCAGGAACTACTGATAACTCAGGTGTATGGGTATCATTGTTCCGCTATTTTCTTTTAATAGTTTAAGTAAAGCTTAAGCTAAGTAGCACATCATGAAATTTCACAGATCTGCACATGATTTTGCCTCTTTGTCTATACTAGAAAGCTTTTCCTGTGTGAGCTGAGCTAGGCTGTGAATTTAATCTGCTGTTGTTTAAGGCTTTAGAACCCTTAGAGAGGAAGTCCAGTCATTTTTGAATAGCTTGCTTTCCCCTTACTCTAGGGTCTTCTATTTAGAAAGGACTTTTGTGAAACCTTAAATATTTGGGAAGCTGCAGACTTTCCTAGGTAGGCAAGGCTTCTCATTTCCTAGTAGACTCCATTCTGAGGCTGTGAGCCCAAGAACACCTTTCTTTTGTCTGGCTGGCGAGAATGGTTTCTGGTTTTGCTTTTCCTCCCTCTGGCCAGGAGCCACTTTATGATATCTGGGTCCCTGGAAAGGCTTTTGTCTGAAGCAAAAGGGACAAACAAAGCTACCAAGAGACTTGCCCAGTTAACTGGCTTGACACTGGTGTCTGCTCTCATTAGCACTGGAACCAGATATGCAACTGCTGTTGGTGTCTGCTCTGGAAAAGTTAGACATAATTGGTGGTGTGACCTCAAAGCACAGTAGCTCTCCTGCAGGACTCTACTTCTCTTGGGTTTTGGTTCTGTTTGTTGTGGTTTTTTTTCCTTTCTCCTCAGAAAAGACATTTTTGTTGTTCAGTCTACTGTGGAAGTTCTTCAGCAGGCACAGTGATCTCTGCTTGTGTTGGTAAGCTGTTAGCAGTGGGTAGTTCATTCTTTGGGTGTGATGGATGCTATGGCCACCAGGAGGTAACTTGAATTGACTTTCTGTGGTCTTCTCATGTTGAACTGCATCGTGAGAAATTCCCCCAAGATCAGTCCTTGCTTCGCTCATGGATGTGCAGCAATTCTTTTTGCCCTGGAGTGTGCAATGTTGTCCTGATCATGGCTCTTAGACTTTCTAGGTCTCTGTGTATACATCTGCAAAGTGCTGAGTATCACTGCATGTTGAAGGCAGGAGCAAATTGAAGCACTGAGATAAAATGACTTACTTGTGCTCGGGGGAACAAAATGTGGTTTCCCAATACCATCCTTGCTCAGTCACTTTCTGTGGCAGTCAGAAATAAATCCATTTTTGTACAGTTTTTTCTTCAGAACTGCACTGCATAAGCAGTCTAGTAGGTGATCTAAGCTTTTGTTGAAGTGCTCTGTGAGAGGAGAAAACATGGGGCTTCTGGCTGCAAAGCAACTTAGCAGGGTAAGGTCTTCATGAATCAGTAATGAAATGCAGAGAGTCCCATTCCAAGGATCAGATCTTTTAGGTCTATGAGAAGAAAATAATACCTCGGGTTCACTGTTTGTTTTAATAAATGAATAAAATGGTTTTAGGCATGTCTTGCGAGCTCCGGGCTCAAAGTCAGAAGGTCAGACTAACACATATCTTCATAACTAGAAGTAAATGACAGCTAGAACTGATTCATGGATGATAGCATTGTGTTTCATGAAGGCCAGCTAGTTCTCTGGGCAAGATTCAGTACATGAAACAACTCTTAATCTCTGTGGAAAAGTCATGGATGTGATGCACTTGATGTGAGGACTTGATAGGAAAAAAGAATAATTTATAAGCTCTCAGAATCCACTTTCCTCTCACCATGTCCAGTGTGGAAAAATCAGAAGAGATACTCTTGAGATATATTTAGGATTAAAAGTGAAAAGCTTTAAATGGAAATGACTGCTTCAATTAAGTTATTCAGAATGTTTTCTGTCACTAATGAATTTGAATGTATGCTTCATTTAAAAAAAGAAAATTGGTACATATGTATTTAATTAGTGATAACATGGGATCAGATTTACTTTTTGTCCTTGATGTTTTCATGTCACAATGAAGGATGCTTCCATGTAGACTGGGATGCTGTACTTGTTTCTTTACGTTTGCATTATGACACTAGGTCTTTATTTATGTACCATTTCGGAGCCCCCAGGATATTTAACCTTCTGTTTGAGTTAACAATATTGATACTTCCTATTTCTAACACTTTTCGTCCCTCCTTTGTCTCATTTTAGAGATACACCAACTGCCAACAAATACATTTATTACTGCAGTGTGCTGTGATGTTCTAGTCTCACTTTTGAACAGTGATGAATGTACCCTGTATTAAAGAGCTTTATTTGAAAGCATACCTGGTGGAAATTTATGAGCTTACTCAAATAAGCATGACACGTTTCTCATTCCTAGATGAGAAAATGAAGTTCTGAGTTCCTACAGCTGACTTATTCGAAAACTTCTGGGAAGGGTGGAAAGAAAAAAGTAGTTTTCACTCCCCATGTTTCCAAATTTCCAGATACTTTACACCTCTGGATGATGCATGAATGGAACAAGACTGATTGCCTTTACATTATGATGTAAGGAGACAGCACATGGTACAAACCATTCTTTCTATGCTCTGCATGTATACCTTGTTCTACCAGAATTTAGGTGGCTAGGGAAGTTCCCCTTCCAGTGTTACTTTTAGTGGCAGTGCTGAGAATGATAGTGAAATCACCCAAACAAAAGAAATGGGAGGAACAAGGGAATCTCACAACCTTTTTTAACAACGGCAGGAGTGGTAGGAATGTGTGATAGTTTCAAGAGTTTTACACAGGAGAGCCCAGAAGCCTCGAAAGAGATTGTTAGGATAGCTAAATGGCAAACCCAGAGATGCTAATTGCTGCTTCTATTTAAAAAAAAAGAAAAAAAGAAAGAAAAGAAGTATTTCTTTCCCTTGTGGCAAGGTTTCTAGTGGCTAAAATTGATGGTTCTGTAGGAACAGCAGAGGAATTGCTCCTGAAAGCACAAAAATCTACTTTCCTAGTGGTATTGGTAGCATGTCCTTGGCTGATACATTTGAACTGAATCCTCTGTTCAGGAAGGTGCCAGCATTGCAGGACAAAGTTGGACATGACTGATCATAAATTTGACAAGGGAGCAACAACTGAGTGCCCAGCATGTGTGCACACAGCTTGTGGAGGGATCTGCTCAGCAGTATTCTGTCAGGAGATGGCTGTAAGAGACAAATGCTTACATTTTGTTTCTACGTACCATGCCCTGTGTGTTTCCTGTCCCTTTTGTGTCTCTCCTGCTCCTACAGGGGAAATGTTTCCTTGCAGGGGTGGTGAGCGGAGAGCAAAGGCATGGTGCCCTTGCCTTACAGAGAGTGTGAGCTGCAGGGCACTAGCTGAGCCTGCTACCACGTGGCATTCAGTTTTAGGGATCGAGAAGCGACTTAGAAGCTTGTTGTGAAAGCTTTTACTTTTCAGTAGCATCAGCACAGCAAAGTGGGGCTTGGTGAAAAAAAGTGTAGTTCCTCTGCTCCTGTAGATGCTGGGACTTCAGCAGGGCTCTGCTCTCGGTTAGGCTGCGAGGGAGGGAGGCTGGATCACGAGCCTGTGTCAGACGGAAACAAGTTTTCAGCCATACCGACTCTGCACAAAAAGAACTGTCCAAGGGCAGTAAGCCAGGGATGTGGAAACTGTGGTGCTCTGGTGTCATCTTTCCTAGAAATTGCTGCAGAGTTCTCTACTGGAGATAGCACTGATATTTAAACAAACTGTGTAAAAGGCAGTGTAGTTTTCTTGCTGTAGTGCTATAGTCAAGGGAGCAAGGATTCTCAAACAGATAGAGTCTGTAAATCTTGCTAGACATTGCTTAATTATCACTCCTTTTTCTTGTGCAGGAATAACTTAAAACCTGCTCTCCCAGGATCTGTGCTAGTCTCATGTGACTCCTCTGCATACTTACTGGGCAGTTGCATAAGGAGCTGCTGAGGTTATCAGGGGACTTGCCAGAGTTCTGGGACTTGTTGAACTGTTCTTGGACTGATCGTGTCTTTTGATGAACCTGTTCATACATGTAGTTAAACTGTTGTGTCCGGCGGCGAGGGAGCAGCATAGGGGGGAAGAAGGAGAAACAGAGGTTTTTGGAGGGGACTCTGTGGATTTAGACCAAACTCAGCAGCAACAGACATCTAAACTCTCCTGCATGTAAGTTGGTGCTTCTAGTTCAGGACAGCATCAGATGCAATGGGATTGTCCTGTTCTGCAAGTCTGGGACAGCTGGCAGTGGACCTGGAACACTGCTATGAGAAAGTGTTTTTTTATGGAGTGTTGTAAGCAGCTTCCTCCTATCTTTCTCTGTGGGGGCAGGCAGAGCAAGGCCATGCTGTCAGCAGCTCGGCAGTCTGAGGTACTGTGATGAAGGTGGCTACAGGTCTAAGACTGTTGTTGTTGGGACTGTTTTTCTGGAGGCCATGTGAGTTGACCAAGCTTGTGCTTTACCAGCCTGGACACAATGGTGGTGCCTGTGATAACCATGACCTTGAGGAAAAGAATATCCTGAATTTCTTGGGACTTGTGAGGGGTGTTTATGTCTCCCTGCCTTGTGCCTTGGTCTTGCAAGCATTGCTGGTGTTCAGGCCTTGCTGGAGCAGACACTCTGGTGTTTGAGTCTTATGCTGGATATACCAGAAAAAATACCTGGGTGCAAATATCTAGTGTTCAGCTGCTGAGACCGTATTCCTGCTGAATGATGAAGACAGGATATGTCTCAGGCTACAAAGAATCCCATTTCCCTGCTGCTTCGGTGTCTTGCACAGCAGCACGTGTTGTGTCTTCTCCTGCAGGATAGTGGAGAACTGTCTGTGGAGGTGTGGGGATGAGCCTGTCAGTGTTGCAGCTGGATGCCCTCATGCAGGAGTGGAGGTGTGGGAAGTGTTAGCAAGGGCGTGTTTGGAGTCTTGCATTTGGGCCCAGAACAGCCAGCCAGTGCCTTCTGTGGGTATCGCTTGGGTGGGATCTTAGGATAAATGTAGAGTAAGATGTTCTTGTTGCTCTGCTCAGAAAATGCATGCTGCAGAAATCTGGCATAGGAGAAGAGCTTTAGTCATTTGTTGAAGCTGGTTTACTCTTGAGTATTTTTAAGTGAAGCTTGGTATCTTTTACAGGCTGTGGGCTCTTTCTCCTTTGCTGTTGTATATTCAGGCTAGGTATCAGTAATTATACCAAGAATCACTGCCAGCATCATGAATATCTGACTACAAATAGCTTTGTTGTTAGAAAGTCAGACCAATCGGAACATGTCTTAAGGGAGCTGAGGCTCTCAGCAGGATTCCTGGCCATGCTAACAAGTATTGGTTTAATGTGTGCAAAGCTCTTGCCGAGGGGCTGTGTGTGTGCAGGGGGGGAGGTGAGACTGAAGGATTTTCTGAGGTAGAAGAGAGAAGTATGTGGAACCAACACGCCCTGAATTATTTTGACACTTGTTCTTGCCTTTCAAGATAGATATAACTGGACTTATAGCAATTTGTGTTTGAGTGGTGGCACAGAGCAGAAGATTGAAGACTTTCAATTGCACAGGGTAGCATTAGTACCTACAGCTCCTGGTCGCAGATCAGAGCTCAGTTGCGCTAAGAATAGAGGTTGCTACACCTGTTTCATGGTACCTGTCTTGTAGTCTATTCTTTAAAGTATTTTCTTGAGACAGCAGCCTGTGAAAATCTAGATGTCAGGGGAAATGGTCATCTTTCAGTAAATGCAACAAATAGTGCTGGGAAAGTTACAGAGAATGCAGGCCAGGACAGAAGTGAAGAGGACACAGCTTTTCTTCTGAGGAAGATACAAGTGTCTCAAAATGCTTGGCAGAGCCCCTCGCTACAGGTAAATGATATGTATTCGCTGGCCTGTCTTGTCCTGTAGTTTTGACGGTCTGCCTTCTTCTCTGGTGCCAGTATGTCTCAGCTTTTCTGTGTGCCAGCCTGCATATGCACCTGTACAGCTGTTATGTTCTCCAAGATGCTCTTCACAGACTTTTTTCCCCCCTTTGAAGCCCCAGCAACCATAGCATGGTTTAGCTTCTCAGTCTTTAGTAACTCTGCTCTTCTAAATACTGTCCCTCCCCTGAGGCTCTCTGTCCTCTTTATGTCCCTGCGTGTTTTGTTTCCCTTGCTGCCTTGTTCTTGTTGCTGCGCTTTTTTTTTTTAACTTCTGCATTCATGTGTACAAGCCCCATTAAGCACTTCTGTACAAGCTGGGGGGAGCTGAGGATGGGATTTGAAGCAAACTGGTGGCAGAACAAGAAACTGCTTTGGGTCAGTGATGCTCAGAATGTGATAATATGGAGACTGTTCCGGAGTGGCCAGGGTGGTAGCACTGGATGTAGGAGGACAGGGACAATTGCTTAATGCCTCTTTTGGTGCCTGGAGCTCAATATGATGCTATGTGGAGAGTCACTGGTTGCTTTTGTGGAGTTATCCAGTAGTCCTGGGTGAAGCAAATGAACTTGGAAGCCACATTTTGAATTTGTTGAGAGCAGTGTGGGGCAGCTTAACTGATGTGCAGGGATGCACATCTGTATTCCTATCAAACAGCTGCTAGGGAATGGCCACTACTTCCCCCCCAGCCCCCCATTCTCTGATTTGTGAAAAGGGAAAATAAGACCTCTAGGCTCTTAACATATGCAGGGATGCTCTGGTTGCTTCCACGATGATGACAGTTTCTGGAAGGAAAGCAGAGAGGGGATATTTTGCCCTGAGCATAAATTATGCCTAAAAGATATTCCCCCCGCCCCCCAAATTGGAGAAAACAGAAGAATTTTCAGCCTCAATAAAGAGGCATTTATGTGCTGAATAGGCTCTCACTCCTCAGATTGGAAAGACTAATGGCCCCGAACACAGTAAAATTAAGTTAATTCTGTAGCTCTGTGTGTGTGTGTGCGGAGGGCTGTGCCGCAGCGTGTGCCGTGCGAGGGACGTGCTCCGGCGCAGGTAAGTGCTGTCTGTGCAAACCCTTCCTCGGCCTCCTTCCCCTCCCGGGCCAGTGCCAAGCCGGGTTCCTCCCTCAGCTCTCCACCACACCACGCTCTGCTCCTTCCAGCCGCGTCTTGGCTCCTCAGTTTATCTGCACTGCCAGCCTGGCATTCGGCTGGCTTCTCCTTATCTGCTTAGCCTCGCTGTCCCCTTTGTGCTTGCTTCCTCGTGGCGAGGGCTGGGAGGAAAGGCTGGCTCTCCCCTTCCCCCGTCTCCGGCTGCCGAGGCTTTCCCAGCCCTCTCCCCTGTCTCCTGCTGCTTCTCGGCTCTTTGTGTGAGCTCTGCTCCCGATGCTCTCACCACGTGGTGGTTGCGTTTGAGAGCCTGTAAAGCCCTGCGCCTGCAAACTTCTGTCCTCTTTGTTAAACAGGGTGGGGAAGGGGATCGTGCCGCTTTGCTTTTCCCTGAAGCGTCTGAGCAGAAAGCCAGGAGCTTTTCTGCGGGGTGCCCCGAGTGCTATGGGCCTCCTCTCCATGTTCACCTCCGGGCTTGTGTCCTGATTGATTTCTTTGTAAATATGCTGTGGTATGCAAATGCTGGCACTGCAGAAGGAGCGTTTGTAATCCTAAAGCAGAGGCAGCTCAGGAGAATCCAGCGTCTTTGCAGGGCTCTGCCCCTGATCTGTTCCTCTGGGCTGCAAGTGTTCTCTCTGCTTCTTATTGCTGAGAGCCTGTGTCTCGAGAGCTTGGTTCCCTGTTACTTGGCACCTTTTAGGATCAGTTATGTTCAGCGTGAAGTGGAAATCTGCAGAATTGAGTGCAAGGCAATGCTTGGCGTGCAGCAGTGATGAATTGTTTAGCCTCTCTTGTTATCATACTGCGTTCTTGCTCTGATTGTTAATGTAGATGCAGGACAAACTAGTTCTGAGATTCTTTGAAGGAGAAGTAGAGAAACCAGATGAGTTGTTTCAGATAGCCTTTTAGTAAAAGTTGAATGTTAAAACCAGAATGTTAAGATTTGCCACGATTGTTAGCTGCGTTTTAAATATAGTACTTACTGCGCCTCTGAGTTTGGCAGAAATGGGGAAAAAACAAACTAACTTGTGAAATCTGTTGGAAAATTGTGATTCAGGAGCCGCCTGCATTTCAAGGGCATGTTAAATCTGACTTCATGTTTTTGGGTATGAATATTATCCTTACAGCACCCTGTTGAGCTGGGCTCCATGCAGACAGAAGGAGAGGGACTGTCTGTACCTTGGGGAGCTTGTGGGCTAATGAATGCACCAGTCATCTCCAAGGAGAGCTGGAAGTAGGCTGAGTTTTCAAGATCTGATTTTAAATACTACAAATGTGTTATTTGTGCGCCCCTATTTGATTTCAGCATTTTTGAGAGTGGGGTGATGAGGAAGGATGACCCACAGTTTTAGGGCTCTTACATGGGGTTGGCAAAACCTCACTCAGCCTCTGCAAGCCTGGCAGTCAGCGCTTTGTGTGTGTGTGTGTGTTGATAAAAGCTCTCATCTGCTGGTAGGGGTGCTGTGAGGATAAGGACCTGGAAGACTGTCATGGATGGGGGTGAGAGGAGGATATGCAACTGTCACAGACGTTTAGAAGTCGGATTTGTGTGGGTTAAACTGGGCATGCTCGCCGCCTGTTGATTGCAGTTGCACACCACATCGTGCATGACTCAGTGCTGGGTGGGATTTGATATATAAGCTTCTTGTATGCTTGCGTTGGCCTGAGGACAGGTATCTGTTTCTGGAGGCGGCTGTGTCGGGAGAGGAGGCTGTGTCCCCTTTTCGGAGGCTTCGATCTCCGCAGCTTTGCCAGCCAGGCCACTCCTGTAACCTCTATAAAAGCAGCTTTGGGTAGAAATGGCTGGGTTAGTTTAGATGCCCAGGAGAGGCCTCACCTCTGTCCTGAAGTCATCTTGGCAGGGCCTAATTCTGCTGTTCTTGGAGAGTACTACCTCCATCAGGGAGGTGCCTTAGTTGTACCTTCCTGGGATGTCCAGACTATTCAAAGCACTCAGCTGAGTGTGGAAGATGTGTTTGCCACTGTTGTATGATGGGCTTTCCTGCTTGTGGCCTTGAAAATTGTCTGACCCAGGCTTTAAAGAATCATCATCATCATCATCATGTGACAAACATTTACTGTCTTTGGGAGCTGACTGTGCTTGGTTGATTCATTCGACTGTGTAAAACTATTTGGTACTGCAAGAGTAGAGTAACATGGAATTTCTCTCTCAGTTGTCCTTTTGGGGTTGGACTCTTGTCTGGATGGGGACATGAGTGTGTCCTGTCTGCATGCCCTTCACAGTACTGTCTTGCCAAGCAGTGACAAGTTTGCCCAGCAACCTTAGTTTGTAAAACATTGAGCATAGCTGGTTGTTATTTTTTTACAATTTATTCTGATCTCCTGAGGTGTGGGGTGAGGAAAAGTGCCCATATCCCATACTCTTTGGAGACTGGGTTCTAGTTAGTCAGATCTGTTCTTGACTGTTGTCTTGGCAAGGTTTTTTTGAGTGTGGTGGAAAAAATAAACCAGTTACTCTGTTCACCAAGAATCTACATTTGATCTCACTGGTGCTTTTTGGACTTGTTACTTCCACTAATCAGTTTAAGCTATCTCAAAAGAAGGCTGTCATGTGAACTTTTGATGGGTGGGAAGGGAAGAGGTATTGCTAAAAATACCAAAAAGTAATTTCTGCTTAGTGAACACTTGAGGCTGACTTTTTTAGTTTCTTCTTGCATTGGGCAATAGAAACAGGCCAGCTGGTCCTTAATGTGTGGGAAAGATGAGTAAAATGCTGCTTGTTTGGTTTGCCAGGGTACAGAAAAGGGTGGCTGTAGATGAGGAGTGGGGCCTGCTTGGATGGGTGGTCTAGGCAGCATTGCTATTTAACAGGAAAGGGAATAAGAGGAGATGCAAGGTCTGGGAAACTCCTCTGTTGGCTTATTGCTCCTTGCATCGTTTTTTTTCCAGGGGAAGAAGCCTTGGATAGCCAAGGTTGTCCTGCAGCTGGGGCTGGAGAGGAGTCACTCTGCACTTGCAACTCTCCAAATAAAGCAACACTTGTGTATGCCCCATTTCAAATTATGTTTCTTGTTATTTTTGTTTCTCACCTTATTTTTACTGCTAACAGCTGGATTGTCCTTTTGTTGGTAAAAGACACTATGTGAATGAGAGGAGGGGGCAGCAGGGGGAGGGAGTGTGGGCATCTGCTGAATGGAGGGAATGGGCAATGTGTTCAGTCTTGTGACAGGTGGCACTTGTTATGTGCTAACTAATATTGAGGGGGGAGGGTAGGGTGGAACAACCCTTAACTGTATGTGTGCAGTAGTGGTCTCTAAACTGCTCTTAACTGTATGTACAGCAGTGGTCTTTAAATTTGGTGTTGCCTTTCCAGATAAAGATCTTGGTAGACAGTGTTTTTTTTCATCAGCTCGATGGTAATAACAGAAAGGCAAGTATATTGTTAAAAGCTGTTAGGAAAGCATCTGAGAACAAAACAGCACCTCATTATGGCATGTTTTATAAATCCTGTGTTGTACCCTCTCTTTGAACACAGCATACAGTTCTGGTTGTGCCCCATTCCCATCCCTCCCCCATGCATACGTGCTGCTCAGAGCTGTAAGATAACTAAAGTACAGGAATTATTCTTGTTTCCCATCTTCATGTGAGGGAGAAGCAGAAAAGCCTGGACTGTCTAGCTTGGAAAGCATATGACTGAGAATAGTGTAGTAGAAGATCTGTAAAACAGCAAGAGACATGGAGGAGGTGAACAGGATGCAGTTATTCTCTGCTTCTCATAAGGCAGGAAATGGGGCCACCAAATGAAATGACTGGGTAGCAGCTTCAGAGTAGAGAAGGGAGTGTGTGCATGGGCTTTCTTTGTTCCCCTTCAGACAACAAACATATAATTAAATTGAAGCACTCTGCCACAGGATGTTGTAGATGCCAAAATTACAAATGGGTTCAAAAAGGATTAGTCTATTTGATGGATTTTTTTTTTATTCCCTTCTCCCATGATGGGCCATTAAATCCAGTGATGCACATACAGTACCAGGCCCAGGAAGTCTCTCTGCTGGTTCTGGTCTTGTTATTCCTAAGTGCTGTCTGTGAATAATGGGCAGGACTGGCCTAAACAGCTGCTCTTGTTCTTAAGGGAACACTACAGAGGATCCTGTTCAGTGGGTGGGAAGAGCTGAGGGCTGGCTTAGTAAAGAAATGGGAGGCTGTGTGAATGTGGAGCTGTGCATGTAGGAGTTGCTGATTGTCAAAGATCAGGGGAGGCAGCAGAATCAAGATATGTGAGGGAAAGAGAGGATGTGTTTGCCTTATCTTTGCTTCCTCATCAGTAGGTTGTTTGGCTTCAAATAGATTTAGCAGTGTCTAAGTATTTGTCAGCAGCATGAGACCTAGCACTTGAGGAAACTGCTGTGTTATTGTTGTTCCTCTTCTGTATATTAAATTCTATATGTGGATCTTGTGTGCGTGTAGGCATGCCTGTGCAACTTTTTGGTCACCTGAAGGAAAGTGGAAGGGAAGTAGTGTGGAGGGGAAAAAAGAAAGGAAGGAAAGAAGGGTTGTCTTGTTGGGTCAGTGTTCAGGGAGGACATAAACCAGCAGTAGTTTGCTTATTGTAGCTTTGTTTTCAGATACGATTGTGTGCATACATTTACCCATTTTTAACAAACTTCAAAATCATTCACTGTGCGTCTCTGTGGAGGTGCTGCATTGATACTTTTTTTGGTAGGGTTGTGAGCGTGCAGGGTTTCCCAAGGTTACCGGCAGGATATGGCAGCCATGGGTTGTGGGGTGGTAGCCATAGGGTATATGGGGCCTGTGAGGCCCCATGTGTGATGGTTGCTTTCATTGGTGCTGGCTGGTGGGGTGGAATGGGTCCAGTCCCATCTCTGGATGGAGTCCTGATGGAGCTTTGGAGCTGCTCTGGCACTGAACTGCAGGCTGGGGTGGCAGGGGATGCTCGCTGGGATGTGGAGCAGGGAGAAGCGTGCTTGGGAGGGCAGGTGAGCCTCATCAGTTCAGTGTGACGCGTGCGCTGCAAGCTTTGGCTTTGTTCTGGTTGCTGCTTTCTGGGTGTGCATTCAGGATTGCTGTGGTATAGTTACCAGCTGTCCTCCTTAAAAAAAAAAGTGGATGGTGTTTTAAAAAGGCTTGCAAGAGATCTCTGATAGAGTCTTGATCAGATGTGCATTTTCTCCTCTTAATTTTGTACTTTACTCTCTCTTTAAACAAACTCCAACCGTTCCACATTTCAGTACAAAACCCCAGCCATGTCTAGACAAAAGCCCGTTGTGATTAGTAGAGGTGTGCTGCTCAGTGCTGAGTGAGTGCAGGGATATATTCATGTTTCTGATGGGGTAATGTGCTTCCTGCTTGTGTGTGGATTGCAGGGCTTGTGTGTGCAGAACTCGCTGAAGAGCTCGAGTTGGAATTGTATGGGTGTAGAAAATTTTACACACTTAAAGTGTATATTGAAAGGCTGTTTGCTTGTATAGTTATTCAGACCTCATCTATGGCTGCACATTGGTGCCACCTGCTTGCAGGAGAGAATGAGCAGACTCCTATTATTCTGGGAAAAAAAAATACAAGGCGAGGCCTCAACATCTGTTCTGGCTTTATTGTTCGGTCTGGCCTGGGCTGTGGGCAAAATGTAGGCCACGGCTTTTGCGTTACTGCTAGCTCTTGAACTGGAAAGGCGTCTTGGATCAGATGCGTTCTTAAAAAGTTAAAAAATAAAAATACAAAGATGCAAAGTTCAAACTTAGGATGGGTTGAACTTGATTACTTTAGAGAAAAGGTTTGTATTGCTATCTATGCTTTTTCTCATTTTCTCTTTCAGTTCTTCTAATGGTAATAATTTTTATCACTGCAAAGTGACCTTTGTAATCATTGCTGGATGATTAATCTTTAACTGAGTAATTTTTAAAGCAATATTTTGCACACAGTTGTAATGTGTGATACCGTGGGGTTTTGTAGCACAGCACCTACAGTCTTTTTGAGGCAATAGGGCCCTTCAGCCTGTGTTTCCAGTGCTGCTGCTCTGTATAGAAACCCAAATAGTTGCTTTTATTTCCCTCGGTAGATACAAAAATGCCCTCAGAACTTTATTTGCATATAGATTATAGTGCCAGCCGGGTGTAGTCATGTATAGGAAGAGCTAACTGCTGCTTCATTTATAACTTTTTAATTAAAAAATGTTGCTCAGTTTTCAGGTTTCCAGTTCTATTTCATTTAATGCTGCTGTAGTGTGTACAGTGATGGTATTTCTATGAGGTACCAGCTGCTATGACTAGGCAGTCCTTGGAAAACACGAATGAAAGGGGATCACAAGCATTATCTGCTGACTCAGGGAGAAGTCACATGCAGAAGGAAGTGGAGATGATCAGCAAAGTTCTTCAAATGTCTTTGAGTTGCTACTTGGGACACCAGTGCCAGTAGTAGGGAAGGAAGGTGGACAAAGCTTTTCTTCTGACTGAATTTTGTTTGAATTCTCTTGTGTCACATAGGTGTTGTGCTACTGTATCACAGCTGTGCACCGTACAATTAAGCCATGAGCCTGAGTAACACCAACGAACCCATAAGAGAGAGGTTTCTGTACTATGGAGCCTTTGCCTCCCTTGTCTTATTTTGTTTAACAGCCATCATGGGTACTGTAAACAGGGGATTTTACCCGACACAATAAATTTAAGTTCTGCATTGATAAAGAAAATGCAGGGTTGGGAATGGAAGCACATGTTTAATCTCACTTCACTAGAAGTAAATATGCTAGACTTGATCCAAAACTGCTTTAAGAAGCATTCAGCAGCTAAGTTATTATATGGCAGCTCCAGCTCTTCCAAACAATAAAAGCATCAGTTCGTCTTTGGACATTATACAATGCATGTTTTGTATATAATGCTCAGGGTTGCCTATTAAAAGGAAGAGATGTTTCTTATGCTTTCTTTTAAAATATGCAATGTGTGATTTAAAAATGGGTTAATACCAGTTGGGGGGGGTGGAATCAGTAAGTGCTGTTAGTAAAGCAGTAGCTTTTGTAGGTGGGAATCTTGCCATCCTGTACCTTAGGTATTTCACTTGTACAAACTTTATTAACTTCATGAAAGACATTGTTCAGATCTGGAAGTATTTTCTTACCTGTTGTTTTACAAAAGATCAGTACCTGAAGAATTCCCTGTCGTTCTATGGCAAGTGCTTTTAAACTTTGATTTAAGGCTCATGTTTGCTTTCCACAGAAGGTACAGAAGTATGTATTTGTATCAAGCACCTGATCTTGGACCTACTTTTCTGAGTTACTTTTTGCTGATTCTAAATAACAGGAGGAGCTGATTAGAGCAGGGTCCCACTCTTCCCACACATGGTACTTGTTGCAGTGCTCTCACATAGCGATGTGTCAGTGTGCTTTGCTTTGAGCTCCAGAGGGTTTCAATATCTTTGAAATGCCTTGTGCAAACAGCAACAGCAAAAAACCTCAGAGACTACTGAAAGGGTTATGGAGAAGGAAGTCATCCTGCCCAAACCTCACTCTGAGTTGGGCAGGATGGAAATGGAAGCAAAATGTGTCTCGACATCTGCAGCAGGTGAGGATCATTTCTCAGGGGTCAGTACAGGTGTCAAAAGGAAATGAATGGCTCACAGATGTGGCTGGATCATGCGGCATCCTTGGGGAGACCTGTGAGATGGAGCAGGTCTCTCAAGTGCAGGAACTCAAGTGGGAGCTGGCACTGCTGCCTTGCACAGAAGCGAAATAATAGATGACAGAGTGATTGGTGGCTCTTTGAGAGGCCTCTGCTCCCACTGAGTTTATTCTGGCATGTTTCTTCTCTAACTTGGAGAAGAAAAATAAAACGTGATGTGTCAGGCTGAAGCTGCACATTGCTGGGCTCCTGCTTGCAGGAGGGTTTTGCCTTCCTTCAAGCTTCTTGTGTGTGGTGCCATTCTGCCTGTGGTCCTTAAGACAGTTTAAATTGGTGCTGTGGTTGAGGGAGGTGTCCTGGCTGTCCCTGCTTCCTTCGTCTTCTTTGTCTCTAAGGGTATGTTGTAGAAAACTAGGAACTGGTATTGAATTAAAGCTAACAGCTGTTTTGTTGGATTACTTTTATTGTTTTTTAAAGCTCAGGTAGATCCCCTGCTTTGATTTGTCAGGTAGATGGTGGAAGCAACTTCCCATGCTCTCTTCTGCGGTGGTGCTGTTGAACCATCATGTTTCCTTTGGTGCTGATGCCAGTTACTCCATGGCTAACTTGAAATTGGGGAGAGGTCAGAAGGACAAGGAGGGTACTCTCTGACCTGTAAGGGCGAACTTGATGTGTGTACACTGGTACTGTGACCTTTGGTAATTCCTGTTTGGAGACATGCCCGTTTCCCTTTCCCTGTCAGGTGTCCTGGCTTGACAGCTCCTGGGTAGAGGTGAGGAGAGCCTTAGCTGCTGTGGATCAGGGTTTTGCATCTTGCAGTGTGCTGCTCTTGTGTGTGCCAGGCCCTTGCATTAGCTCAGGGAGCCCCCAGGAATGGAGAGCCTCTGTCTATGGGTAGAAGTGATAGGAAGTTAAGTGGCCATGTTTTTTCTCTCCTGTGCAAATCAGTGTATTTCTGCACACTGGTGTTGAGATATGTTCTCACAGCTCCAGGGGGGAAAAACACCCAGAAGCCCCCATAACTTTTTAGAATAATATTGATATATATGTGTTCTGCCCTGCTTCATCTCCTCCCTTGCACAGTAGAACTTTTTGAGCTTGTGCAGTAAACCACATTTGTAAAATGGGAGAAACTTTAAAAATAACATTTTCCTCACGAAGTTAATTGTAAGCTGGATTGGTTCTCTCCTGTGTTTAATGTAGTCTGTGGAGTAGGGGCATGTTCTAGGGGTGAGAAAAGAGAGAGGGATGGGAACTGCTGTGGAAAAAGTAACATGATACTGTGCATTGTTGGGGCTGCACTTCTCTGCTTGGGTAAAGGCAATGGAAGTTTGCATTCCCTGTGAATTCTGATAGTTTGCATTCCTTGTGAATTCTGGAACAAAATTTAGGGGGTGCTACTTGTAGTAGAAGGTCTTCCTCTTGGAGGAAACAACCATGATTCCTGACAGACTTGAGACAAATGGGAAAGCTAACAGTGGGAAAGTCATTACAGAGTGTTTGCTCCCACAACAACTGTGCTACGGAACTACTGGCTGTGGCAGAGACTTTACAAATATCTGGTGGGTAGCTAGATGAAAGTGCAGGATTACCTGAAATGTCAGATCTTCTTGTCTGCCAATGTTCAGCTTCTCTAAACACAGGTTGCACTGGTTTAACTGCAGTTGCTTAAACAAGCAAACCCCATTGATCCTAAATTGATCTGTTCTCCTAAAAAAAGAGTAACCTTTGTCCTTCTTACGTGGCTATTTTTACATGAAATATATAACAGATTAAATTGACTTATCTTTATAGCTTTGTAACTGAAGTGCAGAGTGTTAGAATTCATCCTGGTATTCCTTGTGCAGAAGCAGTGGACAGTGTTGGTGAGCATTGCAGCTGTGCTTGGGATGGTGCTCTAAAGGGATGCAGCAGCAGCTCTGCTCTGAGGCCCCTCTTCTGCTCTCATGCTCTGAAGTAATTATTTCATTCCAATGTTCTTCCAAATTCAGAGCAAGCTCTTAAGCTTTTCCTTGGTACATCATGCAGTGAGAGTACTTATGCTGTGTATGTTTATGGTGGGGTCAATACTGTACTTGGAAGAATGCCTGTCATGTCTGCCTTACTCATGAGGGACCATAAATGTGGGGGCTGTGGGCTTGAGAAGGGCTGTTGGGGAGGATGCGATCCTGGAAGGTGAAGAACCTGGCAAGCAACTTGGAATGTAGGGAGGGAGTCTCAGCATTTATGGATGTTTGAGGAACATCCCACTCCCAACCTTCTATGTGTGTTGGCCTTTAGGTGCTTCTGCCCTTTATAGAGAAGCATGAGTTTCGACATAACCCTACTGTGTGCCTTGGACTGGCCTCTACAGCTGTCAAGGAATGAGGCCTGAGGGTGGATAGGGTGGGCTTGGGTGGAGATGTGGAGTGGGGGATAAGTTGCGGGAATACTGGATGTGCTGCTTCACACCATTCATGAGCCCAGTGTAACTTGGCTGGTTGTTGCTGCAGAGGGGCTGGAGAGAGGAAGAAACCAGGCTGTGGGAACTGGTCAGAAAGGGGTCCTGAGGGTGGCATGAAGCCCAGAATCTGCAGGCTCCTCTGGGTGTGAGGCCCAGGGAGGGGATGTGTGGCTGGAAGGAGGTAGCTCCTAACCCAAGGCGTTTCCTTTGCAAAGGGACGTCCTGGGTACCTGTTGTAGAGCTGGGATGGAGCGTGAGGAGCACGTCTCACCAACCTTGCTTGGGTGCTGTGAGGTCCCTCAGTACCTCCCTGCACTGCTTGTCACCTCCTAGGGCTGGCCCAGGTCACAGCCTGGAGGGCTCTGGGTGTCCCTCTGCAATGCCCCAAAGCCTAACTTGGCGTTTTAACTGTGGGAGGTGAAACTTGACCCATCTTACTGTGGGAGAGCTGAGCTAGCGATGCTCTGCTCCCGATGGGGACAGCTGGGCTGGGACATGTGCCTGGTGTGTCCCAGAGCAGGGGAGGTTCAGACTGCTGAACTAGGAGAAAACTTTCTCGTTTTCCTGATTTAAGTGGGTTTTGCCGGTTCAGCAAGTGAGACTGTGCTAAAGGCAGGCTGACATTGCGTGGTGTTACCTCAATGGCAGAGTTTGGGCATCAGGCTCCTGACCTGCAGTGGGTCCTGGGAGTGTGTTGGGATTTGGGTGGAGGTGTTTGAATTCCTGGAGACCTGACTGATGATTTCTGTCTTTGAATATTTTCATGGGATGAGAATGTGCTTTTCACTGTAGGTTAAGGTAAGGAGAGAGACTTTTTAGTTTTCTGTGCTTTGAACTCCATGCTAGACTTTATTAGGACAGGCCATCCTGGATAAGGCGAGTGAAGAGAAAAATTTGATAAAGGGGAGGCTTAGGGTTGCCACTTTCCTTGCATTCCAGCCTATACTTGAATTGAGGAAGAAGGTAAAATTTAATGCCAAATGTTTCAGGACTTGTAATTTTAATTTCAGACACACTTTGTAAAGACCTGGTCTTCACCTCCCATCTCTTGCCAACAGAGGCTGTTGTCTCTTCTCACGCCTTTTTTTTTTGCCTGGTGTAGAAAGTAATGAACACTCACAGTGTGCAAAATACCCTGTATGTGCAGTTAACCTTACTAAAAAAAAATCAAAAAACCCTCCCAAAAACCAGACTAAGTGAAAGATAATCATGGTGTCTATCATGAAAAAACCCCTCCTAGTTAAGTGTAAATGTTGTGCTGACAGGTGGTTATTTTTAATACATGCTACTTGTGCTTTGAATTTAGTGTTAAAATGTTTTTGTTGTCTAAACCCTGATTGTTCTTAGCTGAGCAGATTTCAGGTTAAAAACAGTGGTCAAACCCTGAGTGTTCATCGTACTGTAATGTAATTTTGTGTTACTAGATCCTTTCTGACCTGTTTTAATGCATCATGAAATGGTGGCTATATGTCTAATTGCACAGCGCAGAGAAAATAGCATTGTGTTGAAATACTGCATAAAACTTCAGTGTTATGTGACATTTTGTAGTGGAAATAGTATACTGTAGGTACTCATTCATAACAAGATCTGCAAGTTTCTCTCTGCCAGGGCAGGTGGTTGGGCTGGCTCTGTGTGTGCTGACTCAAAGGAGGGAGCTTCTTTTTTTCTCTCTTCTCGTCCTCTTCCTCCTCCTCCTCTTTTGACTGCTTGTGGCTGTACATCAGCAGAATTGACAAGAACTTGCTCTTAAAACATACCTTAGTTTGAAGTTGCTTTTTCAAACTATGTGCAGCTGTGGATCTTCACTTGAGCCTTTCAGAGCTCTCCTGCCCAGCCAGGTGTTAAGCTGGTTAAAAACAGGCTTGTTTTCTGAGGGTGGGTGCGTGTCTCAGCGTGGGTGTGAATGCATATGGATATCTCTGGAGCAGTTGAGACGAGGACCTGATTGTGACCCTGGGGGACCCAGCATCACCTGGGTGGGCATTCCTGATTGTACAGGGGATGGAGGCACAGAAGGGCTGCTGGGGCAGTGCAGGAGGTGCTCAGAAATGTACTGTGGGAGGTTTATGCATGTGCCTACGCTGAAGTGTTAATCTGTCTGCACACTGCAGTCTCATGATGTCCAGGGCTTGGAGCCTGCTGCCTGAGCCTAGCTCCTCCCTTTTTCATTTAATGATGGCTGGAAGAAAAATAATCAAGTGTGCTGGAAGAGAAACATTAATTAACTTTTAGTTTAGATCTAACGTATGCTGCTTAGTGTACTGCATGAGAGTGTGCGGTATCTGTCATGTTATATAGAGGGTGATGCATTGAAGAAACAAGGAAAAGCCTCAGGTCTGAATGGGAAGATGGGGTTTTAACTCTGTGGATGGGTTTTATATCTTGATTAATAGCTGCAGATGTGTGATAAGTCATTTTTGTATCCATGTTGCATCTGAAATTACTTTCTCTGTAACTTGGTTTGTATCTGTTTTCTCTTAAGCCAAGCTTGCAAGGCGAAGTCAGGAGAGAGAGAATCTCGGCATGCTGGTCTGGTCACCTAACCAGAATCTGTCTGAAGCAAAATGTAAGTCTCTTCAGCTACTTTTATTCCCTTCTTTCCTTATATGTATCACTTCAAGAATGCAAAGTTGCCACTTTTGGTAGAGAGGTTATGTCTGTGACCTTTTCATTATGAAATGAAATTAATTTGAAAAAAGGAAAGCCTACAAAGCAATCCCCTAGATGATCTTTGTTCTCCCTTGGGCAGCTGCTCAGTGTCAAGTCCATGGGGGCAGGGAAAGCAAGAGAAATGTGACACATTATTCCTTGGTATGAATTCTTTAAGATACTCATCCACAGGCCTACACAATCTGCTTTTTTTGGTGTTGGTGCTGTAGAAGATGACAGAAATAACTGGGGAGAGCAAAAGAAAAGGTATTGGGGGGGTGGGGGACCCATGGAATATTTGGTAATTAGTAGTACCTTTTCCTCCACAAAGACAAATCCACATCTGGAGCCCGTGGAGGTTTTAAATGCCAGAACAATTGCAGTGCCTTGGAATTCCACGTGAGGGCAATTAACAGCGCTCTGTGTGTGTCTGGGAACAAGTCTCAGTGCTGCTGCCAGATGGCAGAACTAGTGCTTGAAAGGCTTGTCTAGCTACAGTTCTCCTCATGAATAAGTAGGACTCCTTGATTAAAGGGCTGCTGTTTGAATGCAGTAACTAAACCTAAGTTTGGGGGAGGGAGCTGGAAAGAGCTAATTTTGACTTTGTGCTTATACCTTTCTTTTTTGTTTGTTTTATCCTTTCTGATTCTGGGACCAAGAATGAGAAACACGCATTCCTGTTCCTCTGCAGTTTTTGTGGTGGCATTATTAAGTGGATACCTGGTTTTCCCCCAGACCCAAAGGCTAGGATGCATCATACAGCACATGTGAAGATGTAGTGGCATTTGCAAATTAAGGCAGCAGAGATTGTGCACAAACTGGCTCTGTCATAAAAGGCCTGTGCTCTGCCCTGGGGCATTTGTTCCACTGAGCAAGTTGCCCCTTAAATTACAGAAGGATGATGGTATTGTGATCTGAAGATAAAAAGGGCTTTGCAAGGATCATGTTTGCCTTCTCTCCTTGTCTGCTCCCTGCTGGCTGTTGGATAGTGAAATAAATAAGACTGATGAGGAGAGGAATGTATTTGACAGTTATCTACAGCTAGAAACCTCTTAAAAGGTATAACAGCAAGAAATTGTTGCTGCCACCAAAAGGAATGACTGTTTATGGGTTGTCTGTGACACAGGATTCCTGTAGCTGCCTCTCAAGTCTGAGTGTCTTTTGAATCTCAGCTCAGCTTTGGAACCTTTAACTACTGATAGGAAACAAAGTTCTTGAAGAGGGAAGAAAGAATGGAGGAGGAAAAGGAGGGAAGATATGTGGAATTGAGTAAAATAATCCGTGACTGAGTATTCTGTGGTAATTGGCACTAAAATATACTCATAGAGCATTGAAAGGATATAATACCTGCTAAGAAGATGTCATGAGCATAAGAGGTAATTAAAAAAGTAGTGTGACATTGATAAATAAAAACTAGGTGGCAGTTTTCTGTTAGTACAGCAAAAAAGATGGGGAAAGCAACATGAATATAAGAACAGGGCTAGAAGGAATTTCTCAAAATACTGAAAAATTTAGTAAGAGTATAGACTCATCAGTGAGTTCACCTTCCACAAAAGATACAGCAATAAAATGAATACATTTCATATGGAGTTTGGGGAAGTGAAGTATGAGGCTGTTGCATCATACATAACATAAGAAATACCTCCCAGGTGCCTGATTGATATGGAGTTAAGAAATTAAGCATCTAGTAGTAGTAAAAATCCAAAGAAGCATTGTGAGAGGTGGCTGAGGGGATCTTGGGGTGGCACATGGGGAGGGGGCAGTTGTGCAGGGAATGAGAGAACAAGGTGGGGGCTGGTTGGTCATTGCTTTGTTTTGTGTCAATCTGAGCTGATCCTTTTGAAAGGAATCAGATATTCTTGTTTCTATCTGGCATTTCTTAAAAATGAACTGTGAAAAACAAATCTTGCTGAAGGTAGGTGCTTTTGTTTTTTTGAGACTGTAAAAATGGATTAATTGGTAGAAATAAGTTTATTTCTCTAATGTATTCAAGAGAGCTGTTAGGCACTGATTGCATGAGAGCCTGATTCAGTCCCCCTTCCTTACAAAAGATGGGATCTTCCTCCAAAACACCAGTGCTCTGCAATGGCTATAGAGCACTTACTAAATGTATCACAGAGTTCCCTAACCTGCTTTATGGTTTATGATGAAAGAACATCAGGGGACAGGAGGTCTCTCCAGTGACTCTCAAGTTCACTGACAAGTCTTGGCATCATTGATAGTGAATTCTAATTAAATGAGGTCCGTGGGGATGTGTGAGAGGACTGACGATGATCAACATTTCCATCAGTGATGTGGGAATTGATATGGAATTGTGGATGAACCATAGACTGACAGGATGGTAAATAAAATTAATGCTACTGACAGTCTTGTAGAGTGCTTTGGGTCTTTTCCTAACTTGGACTGCTGCCAATGCAATGGGCTCTTAATGACCCAACTGTAGGGTTATGAATCTCAGTACTGAAATCTCTGGCCTTCTGTATCAAGCCTGGTGTTTGGAAAGAAATGGCTTAGAGAACAGTCTTGGGGAAACAGTGGGCAGGTAATTCAACAAAGCTTCACAGTGTCTTGCTTGACCCAGTAGATGATGTGGGTGTAAAGAGTGAGGCAGTCACTGAAACAGTTTGCTGCCTCTGCATGCAGCAGCATTCAGGGGAATGAACCTTGGCTTTAGTGTTTAAAAACTGAGAAAAGGATGGAGACAGCAGCTACTAAAGCACTTTGGAAACAGAAGATGAAGTAAACTCCCATCTGTTTAGCTAACTGAAAAGAGATTGAATGGGGACTATTGTCAATTATTCTCTCAAAGAGAAATTTTGACATAATAAGAGACATGCATAATCCAAATAGATGGCTACAGAATAAGCCCACACAGACTGAAATGGAAGTGTCCAAGTGTGTGGAGATTTTTTTTTTATGATTGTCTATTGGAAGTTATCCAAGGAAGTGTGGATTCTTGTATTTCTTGACACCTTTTTAAACCATGGATTTTTGTGACATGTATTATCCTTGGTGTGGGGGAGAACATTCATTGGCAATGTGAAATTGCAAGTGAAAGGAGCTGTGGTCTCCAGGAGGGTGGTGTAGCCCCTTGGACTGTACGTTTGTGCGCCCCAGCTAGCACATCCATTTTAATACTGCTGTTCAGGCTGAAGTGTGGGTGAACAAATCCTTCCAATCAGCAGTGTATTGGTACCTATGATTACTTTCATTTGTACTCCAAAGCCTTTAATCCATCCTGTGCCTGTAAGTCACAGGACTCTTCTCTGTTCCTGTGGGTTGGGCTCAGCATGAAGATAAAAGTAGTGCAGCACATGTTAGCTCTTCCTCAGAATGAACAGGTAGCTCTTGTGAGCAGGAGAGTTCTGTGCAATCAGTGGAACTTGTACAACCCACCCCTGTTAAAGGGGAATCTGTGCTAAAGAACACTGAGCAGATCTGTGACAGTGCTCAGAGCAGTGCCCCTGATGGCTTTGGCAGAGGGCTGGCCAAACTGGTGGAGGCTGTGGGAGGCTCTCCTGTAAGCTGCTGAAGTGAATCCCAGAAAGACCAGTGTGTCAGCCGAGACCTGGTAGATATCTGCATCCCTGATGCTCCAGGCTCACACAATTACTTAAAAGCTTGTTTGGGTGCCATGCACCCTGTGTGTTGAAGAAATGTTTTAATCACACTGGAGAAACCTTTTGCCTGGACGCCATGACGTTGCTGATTTTTTTTTTTTATCCTGTGCCTTGTTAATGGTTGATCCTGGATAAAACCCACTTACCACATTGCCCATATTAATACCAAAGTTGAGTGTTGCCAGCATGGTCCATATCTACTGCCAGACTTCTGCCTTTGAGGGGTCACTTGCATAGCAGTGCCACCATAGTTGACACAAAGTTAGCCCAAAACTAGAAGTTTGTCCTGTCTCTTTTGAAGAAGAAAGAAAGAAACATCACTATGCAGTAACTGAACATTTGGACTTAAAATAACTGTGCCCCCCTTCTAGCTCTGCTCCAAATACCCTGTGCTGTGGTTGGGGTCACACCTCTCACAGAGAGCTTGCTCTCAAAGTGAGGCTCCTGAGAGGCTCTGTGGACTTGGTGCCGTGGAGGGCAGCTGTGCTGGGGCTCTCTCACAGAGGGTGGGGAAGGAGACAGGAGAAAGAATGATGCCTTGAGCAAGGTGACATTGAACCGGAACAGCTAGGTGGAAGACAGGCATCTGCTCTCTTGGAGTGGCACGTGGTGAAGGAGGAGGGGAAATAGTGAAAAATGCATTGTAACGACGCTGTGGAAACCCTGCACAGGATCGAGCTGGGCCAGCATGAAGCTATTAATAAAACAGCAGTGTCTCTCTCTGTGCCAAGTGCGCCAGTGAGTGGAACCAAAAAAATGACTTTGGGTTGGTTTAGAAATGAGCAAGTGTTGGCATGCAGCAGCTGCCCAGGAGCAAGGCACGGACACCAGCAAGAGGGTAGGATGTGATTATTGCTTTTATGCATCTGCAGTTCAAAGGTGAACTACAAGAAGGAAAGATGTATTGTTTTGCTAGTGATAAGCTCTGCTTTGAAAGTAATTTTTCTTCTCTCTTCCTGACAGGATATGTGTGCTGCTAGATGGGAGTTTCGTTTTCTCACTGATATCCTGGTGGATATCTCCAGTGGATTTGCAGTTTATGGGGTGTCACTGAGCAGGCAGACACTGTTCCTGTGGGACACTGGATCATGGATGGCAACTGGATCTTCTGGTCTTGCAGTGCTGCTTCTGTTTGACCTGATGGTTGATTGGCATTGCTGACTTTGACATTCACCTATCTCTTCCTGTGTTACCCTGTGGCATCTCCTCTTTTGAGGCTGCAGCTGGCTCCCTGTTTTACATATGCCTGCCTTGGTGGACATGGAGAGAATTCAGACACTCTCCTTCCCTCTATGGAGGGGAAATAGAAAGACCCAGGGAACATGGGGACAGAGAAATGTCAGAATTAGGTGAAACAGCTTAGTGCTCCAACATCCTCCTGAAGTGCTTGGCCAAACCCTGTGGCTGGGGGAAAGGGAGCAGTCCCTAAATGTGCTGCAAAACCTGATGCTGGGAAGGCAGTAATGTGCCAGCTGAGGCTCTGATGGAGGAAGAAGTGCTGGTTGCTATGGTTACTGAAGATATTAACCCTGTGGTGTTTGGATGGGCAGGGTTTAGTTAACTGTGCCACAGGCTGGGTAACTGTTTGGGAATGTGTGGTGCTCCACCCTAAGAAGTTACGAGTTGGCATTTAGTATTTCAAAAGCCCACGTCCCAACCATGTTTTCAAGTGTGCCTTGGTCCTTAGTGTGTCAGCAGCCTTCTTAGGGTGTGAGATTTGGTAGCTCTTCTCTCTTGTGACGGTGAATGCCAAAATTTCTGAGGGCAGGTTGCAGGTTTAAGTGGCCAGAGTCTGTCTCCAGCTTTAGTTCAAGGGTTAATCTTTGCATAAAATAGACTCTGGATTACTCTTTAGTTTTTCTGCTAAAGGGAGTGTTTAGCAAGCTTGGAAATCTATTTTATCTATTTTCTAACCTAAAATTACTATCAGAATGAAGGACATGAAAATGCCTTCTAAGGTTGCTGTATGTGTCTGATCATGTGGCTGGTTTCTGTTTTAAGTGTGTAGCTGAGCTATAGCTGTTTTAAGAAGAGCTTCTGCTTGGATAGAGCCCTTTGGCTCACTTATTTTGTCCTGTGAATTCTGTGGACATACGACTCCATCACTATCGTCATTAGCTCTCATTTTCCATGGGGTGTAGAGTGCCTAGCAATAACTAATGTGAGCAGAAAACCACAAATGGGAGAGTACAGACTGGGGAAAGTGTTGATCTTAAAATCTCCATTTTAGAAAATGAAACCCCTATTTAACAGGATGCATTTAAAATGGAATGTTGCTTTGGAGGTATTTGAGAGCCACATTCTCCTCAGCACACAGGCACCCTTCCTCAGGCAGCAGCAGTGAGGCAGGGGATGTAGTCGGGTATGTGTTCAGCATCAGAAAAGCTGCCTCCTCTCCATCATGCCCTAAACAGGATCCTTAAAACGCTTGAAATTGTGGTTTTTTTCCAGTCCACTCTGCCCTCCGTCCTCTATTGTGGCTTGGTTTATGACTCTGCGAAAGGTTGTGTTGATGCTCAGTAAGAGTGCAGCCACCTTGGCCAGGGGTGGGAGAGTGGGAGCTGCTTAGGCTTTGCCACCAGAGAGAAAAAAGTATTGGTAAATTCTTAGCTGAGCTTATACTTGAGGGTTTTTTGTGGCTGGGTAAGTGCTGTGGGAGGTTGTGAAGGAAGGAGCATATGTATTCTGCTTCTCCTGTTTGGGATTTTTCTGCTTGTTTATGTCCAAGGTTTTACTTGTTGAGGTGTTGGTTTCCTTTTTTTCGGTAGTAGTAAAAGTATGAGTTCCAAAAAAAGAGTCTACCCCCTAGGTCTCTAGGGGGTAGACTTCAGGAGTTGTGATTGTCTCCTGAAGAAGGTAGGTGCTGACCTTTTATTGCTCAAGGGAAGACAGCAAAAAATCCAAACTTAGGTTTGTGCTCTTTGTGTATGCTCCTTACCTAGAAATATCAGTTTGTTGTCTGTCCCAGTGACAGCAGAAAGGATTAATGGAAAAGCAGAATTGGGTTTATGTTTATCCCTAATCCAAATTTCATATTATGCAGTGAACCTGGCAGCTGTGAAGCTTGGATGTAAATACAGTAGCTGAAGAGTGCAACTCCATGAATTCAGAAATGAAAGAATTAGTGTTTAATTTAAGATTCTGCTTGAATTTAGCTGTAGAAATAATAGTCATGGCCACTTTTCCCAGCAGCTGCAGTTGCTGCACTTCAGAAAATGCTCAAAACACAAAGGTGAAGGAATGCATTTTTTCATTTTAACTAAGACAATTTTCAATGCTTATAGTAGCAATATTGTGAACAGCAAAAAGAAGATAACCAGCATTTGAAGGCTATGGGTGTATCCCTGAAATGGCTGAGTTGCCTCAAACTTAGCTGCCGTTTCCCCTTTGTTTGTCATCTGCTGTGCTAGTTGCTGTTGCAATGCTGTGTGGAAATCTCAGAGCAGCTCTTTCATCATTATTGCTCCAGGTTGATATTTCTGGATCCTGAATGCATATTTAAATTAAGATGAAAATTTAACCCTTTGACAGTAGTGGAGTCAGGAAAGCAATTTAGTTTGAGAGAAGTAGAGTGTGTATTTGGATGGATTTTAACAAAGGTATACTGGATTGTGTTGTTGTGTTTTGTTGTTTGGTTTGGTTTTTTTTCCAAAGCCCACAAACAAAAAAAAGTGTGAAGAAGAGAATGTGTTGGACAGTATCCAGGAAAAGGATGTCTTATCTAAGGTAGCTGTGTTATCCTGGAGGAATTTTTGCTGCTGTGCTGGGAGGGGGGAGGTAGTCACCAGTTTCTTCATGTGCCTTGTTCTCTCCTGCCACCTGTTTGTTCCTCCTTTTCACTGCAGTGTGATCCAGGCCTTTCCCGAACGTGTCAAGATGACCCACTTTGAAAATGCCGGCTGCCACTACTGCGGGATTGAACCGGTGCTGGCGCTCGGAGAAGCTTTTTTCCTAGGAGAAGTTTAGAGACAGGATGATGTGGATGTAATGGAGTGATGAGAGCTGTGTTAAGAGTTACCCTGGCAGTGAGCCTTGGTCTGAAATACGTTTTGGAGTTGCTGTAGCCAGCCTGATCGGCGCTGCATGAGTTGTAGGACCAGTATGACGAGAACTAGGAGGCTGCAGCTGCTTCATGCTGCTTAGCCCAGCCCTGGGACAGGCTGAGTGTGCTCCAGTCTTGCTGGAAATGGTAGGCTCGGGGCATTTCAGAGGACTAGGTTGTTTTTTCTGGTCTCTTGTCGCTTATGGTAGCTGTGAGCAAAAAAATAAGAAGGGTTAGGGAGCAGAGGGTAATTTCCTATGTTCTTTTTTAAAAAACTTTTTCCTTAGAGTGTAGTTAGTGAGCAAATACATTTTTATAGGTATGTGATGGAAGCTGTGCACAGGCAGGGAGGAGCTCTTGTGGAAGATGTCTCCGCCGAGGAATGCTTGAGGAGGTCATAGCTGTAACAGCTTGCTATGATGAGTTCATATGCTGCTGAGTGTGACCTTTACAGACATGCTAGTGCAGGAGGCAAAGCAGCTAGGCTTTCTCAAGGACATGTGCCAGAGCTTCCCTCATCATTATGTGTTTGTTGTGGCATTATTCGCTCTAATTAGGAACCACTCCTACTGTTTAATTTTCCTGTACTCTTACTTTTGCACTCCACGTTAAGTTACTTCCCTGTTCATGTGCTTCTTGTGCAGATTCATATTATTGTAGGGTCGTAGCACTGCAATTTTCCAGCACTGCAAGGATTAGTGGTAATACATAATAACTTCTCAGTAAGGTTTGGGTTTCTATCTCCTGGCTACAAGCCATGACAACCCACCACTGATATTCCAGAGTATTTAGTAACATTGGTTTATCATAGGCTTTTCCACAGAGTCTCTTAGGGTCAGCCTTGAAGGCTGGGGGCCTGTATGTAATCCATGTTTCAGCATGTGCTGTATGAATCTGTAACTTGATAAATCAATTTTATTTTATGGGTATTTGAATACTTTAGTATCTGTCAACATAACACTAATACTTTGATTTAGAGGCTACTGTAAGGATGATGTTATCCAAGATCTGGCTGTGGAATCTTGCTGTCTTTTTGCATGGACTTCTTGGGAGAGGTCAGACACATCTTTGCACCTCTTTTGCTCCCAAGCCTATAGGAAGTAAATGAGTGCAAGAATGGATGCAGAGTGTTAGTGTCTCCCAAAGGCTGACCTGTCTGTAGTGGAGTGTTCCACATCTGCTGAGGGCAGCAGCTGTGTGGCTCAGACATGTCTCCTTCCTCTTGCTGACTGCTGGCTTGCCCGATGCTTCCTTTCTGCCCAAGTGACATCCCTAAAGGAGGTAGCTAGGGGACAAATTGATCATTTCTTTTGCTTTTGTGTCCAATATAAAGGGAATCAGCGTGGCTTCTCCTTTCTTGTCACAGGCCTTATTGTCAGTAACAATAATAATGAGCTGTAATTTAACGTGATGGCTATTCTGCTCTTGCATACCCCTTGTGTGTGTGCCCTCATGCTGCACAAAGACCCTGTGTTGTGGGGAAGTGGAGTTACACATGCTGTTTAGGAAGCCTGGCTCTGGTACAGGGCTTTCATTAGTCTGCATTCCTACAACAATGGACAATATAATAGTTCCGGTTTTTAGGAGCTTTCAAAATCTCTTTGAGGTTGGAAAATGGACCTTGTTGAAGGTTTCACCCTCTGTAGAGTGTTTCCAGTCTGGATATTCCTTGGTGGCTTCTGAAGCTGGTTGGCAGCAGGTTACTCAATGAAGCTTTATGGTATTCTTGCTGACTGTTTTGCAGACCAAGAATTTCAAGGTATTAAGTACGATGTGGATGAAGAGCTGAGAATGTTCCTAGGCAGGGTACTGAAGCCTTGTACTGGACTGCTAGTAATCTGACTCTGTGGTCTCCCCTACTGATTCTGTCATTACTGTGTGTCAAATTGGGTTTTTTTTTTCCAAATTAGCAAATATGGCTTTTGGAATCATTCACTGGATCAGGCATTCTCAAGGAGTGAGAATAATAATTTCCATATGAAAATCTGTGCAAAGGAGGTTTTTTCTGAACCAAGTTAGCATCCTCTGTGCTGAACAATATGATGAATTTCATTTTTTTTTAAATAATCTACCTCTTGTCACAATTGTATTGATAATGTTGCTATTTGAGTTGCTTGGGTGTGTTGCTGCCTGTAGTTGAAGTGTATAATCCAGGGTTGTAACCTCCCAGTAGAGTGAACTAAAGCCGTGGTTTGACAGCAAAATAAATCTGGCTTTAGGGCTTCTCGGACTGAATTGAGAGCACTGTACTGAATAATGCAAAGAGCTGTTCTGCCATAAACTCACTTTGTTGGTTAGGTGTTTGCTGTGTGCATTTTTCCTGTCTGTAACTTCTCTCTCTGTCTTGGAAGGTCATACATGGGAATGAGTGTTTTCTCCATGCTGGAAGCTAATGTGTTCTGGCTTTGTGTTCTCACATGGGCTTTAAACTGAGTATCAATTGCTCTGATAATTACATTTAAAGCAGTCTAGTATCTGTGCCTGGTTTAGGATCAGGCTTGCGCTGCTAAGTGATAGCTATGCTCAGATCCCATATGGTCACAGTTTAGGTCCCTGGGTTACCCATTTGGCTGTCCCTGTTCTGTGGTAGCTCCCAGAGTCAGTATTTCCTTTTTGTTAATGCCCTGTCAGATCTCTCTCATCCTTTTCTGTAGTACGTCTGGCAACATCTGGGCTCATGGTGCCCAGGGCTCTGTAGATATTTAAACCTGTGCCATCCCTCCAGTAAAAGAGCAAATTTCTGACTGAAGATTGAATGTCATGGATGTATAAGAAGCAGTTGTTCTTCCCAGAGGATCCTCCGTGGATGTCCTTTCCAGGGGCATCCACATGGCCTTTCTGAAGGAGAACAGCAGCATCCAAGAGCATCAGCTGTCTGGCTTTCCTTATGGTAATCCTCATTAACACTCTGCTCCATGAATATACACAGTGTGTTGAGACTTTTCTTGGTGTGATGGTGTCAGCTGAGGGTGCATCTTCAGGAATGAACATCTGTTAGTAAAGACTTTAAAAGTTACGTGTGTACTAGCAAAAGGCGTTTCCTGGTAAAGAGTTTAATGCAGTTTTGGCAAGCCACAAAAACTATGCTAATTTGTCAGTACACCAGTGTCTGTAGTACAGCCTTCTAGCTGGTATAGCAAAATCTAAAGGCAGATGAGTGGGGTCCTTAACTGTCATTGTGGTTTTAGCTTTAAACTTGTCCTTAGATGCAGGCCATGCAAACAGCAGTATTTGAAATAATAAAAAGGGAGGTAGGAAGTACGGTGTTTCTTCTTAGCTTATTAGTGCACACTGCTTGGGGACTGATTGCCTTTGTGTGACAAAGGAAGCTTTCGGTAAGTATTAGGGCTTTTAAAGAGATAAATCTCCCAGCAGTGGGGTACTCCGTTTTAATCCTTGATTTATTCTCCCTGAGGCTACACAGTGGTCCTGTGAACAACTTTTCCTTACCAGTGCAAGTTTATGTAGGTCTGTTCCTACCCACCTACCACTGTGCTGTGCTGGGGCAAGGAATGAGGTGCACTTTTGGCTGGAGCCAGTCTCGTTCCTTCCTGGAACTATGAGGGCACATCTCTTCTCAGGTTTGTGTAACCTTGCAGCAAAGGGATTTTTATATGGTACACAACAATATAAAAGTTATAAAACTGTTTATGAATAGCTTTCGGCTTTGGTGGTGGTCAGCTGTTCAGTGCCTTGAGTGGCTCTGGAGCTGGGACAGGACAAAGGGGTAGCCTGTGTGGGTAGGGCTGGTGACAGGAGGGTCTGGGACTGCCCCTCCTAGGAGGTGAGAGCATCTCCATGCTTTCAGCCACCACTCAGTGCTTGTATGCCTTTAATTGCTGCTTGGGTGAGGAAACTGATGTGCTGAGAGAGTTTTCAGGAGGAACAGTTTGCCTGTCTGGTTCCCTGGGATTCCAGGCAAGAGCTCGTGCTCCCAAGTGGAAAGAGGTGGATGGGTAGGGGCGCTTAGTCTGGTCCTGCTGCCATAGGAGTCTTAATGCGGAGGTACCCTATGGTCCTTGGTACACGGACAAGAGATGATAGACAAGTAAAACCTGAGCACCAGGGAGGTGAGTGGGTGGGAGGTTGATGGATACTGTGGAGTCCCATGACTCGAGTTACTGTGCCCTGCTGTGGCGGATTTTGTCTTGCTCCTATTCAAGTAAGCTTCTCCAGGTAGGGTTACTTTGCCTTGCAATTGCATCTGGGCTTTATCCTCACCTGCTGCAGATGCAGTGAAGTTGAAGCCTAAACCCTCTTGTGCCTTCAGGTGTGTGAAGTGGTTTTTAAGTAGCCTTTGGTTAACTAGCATTCTCTGCTCCTAGAAACAGTGTTAAAGGAGGCTGTGTGCCTGCCCAGGTGGGTCAGCACGGGCCACAAAACACATCTATGCTCTGTCTCCTGCTCTTCTGCCTGTTACACGCGTCACATCTTACCAAGAACAGGAAATAGCTTTTCCAAGGCAATAGAACCTTTTGAATAGAAACATAGACTAATTAACATTCGAAATACCTTGAAGATCAGGTGGGATTTATTTTCTTTTAAGTGATTTAGTTCAGGATCTTCGCCTGCTTCCCCTGCTTCCAGTTGCAGCTAACTTTAGGGAGACAGTCTAGCAGACTCGAGTGCTTTTGGCAGCTTCCTCTCCCGAGCTGGGACCACGAGGTGGCAGGAGTGTTCCACCGGTGCCGCCAGGGCAGCGGGACGGCAATGCAGCTGCTCATTTTTATAGTCGAGGCGAACACTGTGCTCAGTTGTTTGCGTACCGTCGTAATTATGTTTTGAAATTCGGAAAAGTTTCACGTGTGTGTGTCTACATGTCCTTATTTTCTTTATATAGTATTGATTTATTTTGGGTCTTGACTTTTTTTTCTTTCTTTTCTGTTTTTGTTTTTTTTTTTGTTTTTTTCCTGTTCTCAAGGGAGATGGAGGGGAGGGAAAGATGTATAGCAACATCCAGAATTCCTTGCAGGTTCCAGCATTGATCAAACCCTGTGAAGCATATTACTGAGGCTGCGAAGGATGCTGCTTTTGTCCTCATTTCACCCTCTTCTGTCAGGGTATTGCATCACGTAATATGCAAAGTGTTCACAGCTCCTGCGGTACCCTAGTAATAGGGATGAAGTGAGGTTGCAGCAACAGCTCTACCTCTGCATTCCTGTTGCTTTCTGTAGGCTTTAGCACACTCGCTCATGCTGCAAACCTGCCTTGGGGTCACTGAGTCTGCTGAGCACAATGTGATCCTTGTGGGGTCATTAAGAAGCAATTTAGATGGGGGGGAGGAAATTCCCCAGAAAGATCCACTCAGAGAGATCCTAGCATGATCAAATGGTGATGAGGGGAGTGGTTATTTTCAGGCATGTCTCTTTCCAGAGTTCTCCCACCCTCCTGAAATTAATGCTCATGTTTTACGTCTCAATTCACTGTTCAAGGATGCGGGACTGAAAATCAGCAATGCAGTTGTTTGCTCTTGTTCCTCCTTCCCTGTGTCAGCCAAGAGGGTCCTTTTTCTTTTGCCTCTAGTGAGGAATATTTGCAGGGAGGTGGTTAGCAAAAGGCAAGTCTTTATGAGAAAGATGACTGGGAACAAGAACACAGAATTCAGGGGCTTAAGGGCACCATTTTGGTCAAACTCCCCCCTCCAGATGGCAGGGGGGATGGAAGCATCTTTCTGTGCTTCCTGTGCCACTCCCTTCCATATCCCTTGACTCTTTGGCTGTTTTAGTGCTACACCCAGGGTCCTTCAGTCATCTCATATTCGGGAGATGTGTGTTTTAGCGTCTGAGCACTCTGTGCCCCTCTTTGCTGGTGACAGTGTGTGAGGCTCTGTTCCCTTTTCATCCCTGCTTTTTGTGCTTCTCCTGCCTTCCTGAGCATGACTGGCTGTAGGAAGGGGCTCTTTGGCCCAGTGCTCACTCCATTTTGCATGTGGGTGGACAGGGTGATCCTGCTCACCCCCACACAGCTAAAGTGCATGCAAGAGAAGAAATGTAGCCAAGTAGGTGAGGAAATACCAGTTTATGGTTCTCTTCTCTGTCCCTCCCCCCATCTCGTTTCTAGTAGCAACAGGAACCTTCACAGGAGCAATGCATCTCCTGTGTCACACAACTGTCTCTATTCAAGTATCTTTGTGTTTTTGGCCAGGTCTGTGTTGAAATATCTTTCCGGTGTAAGGAAATGAGTTGGATGGGAGGGCAGGATACTCTTATCTACCTTGTTTGGGGAGAAGTTATGCTGGTAGAAAGAGAGCTTGGTGGTGTATTTTATGCTGGGGGAAATGGGCTGGGAATGCTTTGCTGCTCTTGTTCTCTTCTGGAAGGCAGCTCAGAGCTGTGCTGGCAAGCTGTCTCTTCTGGTGTAAGCAGGGCTCTGCCCCAGGCTCATCTGGCTCTGAACTGTGATGTCTAAACAGATTGCTGGGTTACACACTGAGCGTGACTGAATGCCACTGAAATGCAGTGAGCAGAATTTCACGTGCCCGCTGCCCTGTGCTTGCTAGAGATGCGGGGGGAAGGCAGAGATGGAAGAGGACACTTCTTTATCTGGTGTGGCATGCAAAGCATTAAGCTTGTGGCAATTCCAGGCTCTACTGGTATGGGAGACTAAAGGGATACTGTGACTCAGCTGGTGCCATGCTCTTCCTTGCTTACTTCATATGGAGTGGGACGGTAAAAGTAAGAGCAATCGGAAGGATTGCACAAGGCACTGTCATACCTCTCGAATGGTGCAAGCATCAAAGCGAGTGAGCTCACAGTTAGCCAAGAAATGACAAGCAGAAGGGGCTAGATTGGCAGTAAGCAGGCAGGAAATGAGCCAAGAGTACAGTGGTGTACTCCTTGTCCGTCCTTCACCCACAAATGTTCTTTTAGTGTGTAGGAGTAGTATTACTATGTGCTTATGGTCAGTTTACTGCCTTACTGCCTTTTTGTTTTTCTCTTCCTCCACTGTAACAATGAGGTATAATACTGAGGTGTTACAGAACCTAGCGTGACAGGAAAAGCACCTTGCTCACTTTTATGGTGTTAGTCACTCATAATCTAGTGTTTGGCTCAATGGTGTATTCAATTGTTTGAAGAGAAATCTTATTGATATGTGGGGACCTTGCTAATATTCTTGCTTAGTTAGGAGAGAAAATGCTGTAATGGTCTTTTGGGGAGCAAGTATGTTTTCATTGCTTAACGGCATCAGGCATAAGAAAGATAATACCCTGGAAAGGAGAAACGATCTCATCTCTTCTCTGTATATATTAAAGGATAAGATGCTGAAGTCAAATGAGGAGCTGTAGATCTTACCACAGTGAAAGCAAGG
This sequence comes from Origma solitaria, assembly GCA_013397895.1. Taxonomy (NCBI): domain Eukaryota; kingdom Metazoa; phylum Chordata; class Aves; order Passeriformes; family Acanthizidae; genus Origma; species Origma solitaria. The sequence continues at coordinate 897,301 of VZRL01005111.1, forward strand.
TAGTTAATGCAGTAGTACTTAGCATTCAGGAGCTTAATTCAGCCTTGGACTTGAGAGAATTCAGCTCCTTTCCCTCCTCCTTCCTTCACGTCCTCCTTAGACAAAATATATAACACTGCGTGTGCAAGACCTGTTTTTTAAGGAAGCACAGAGCATTTAGCTGAACTACAGCTAAATGCACAGGGAAATGCTGCATGTAGGTTTTCCTGGCAGCCTTTGTTTTTGATGTGGTTTTATAACCATCTGTAACTCTGGAAGCACCTGAAGTTGCTCTTCTGCCCACTTCTTACTGATGTTCCCTGCCCTGTTTGGCATATGGAGGGAAGGGATGATATGCATCTGAAGCAGTTCCCTTTTCTGTCCCTGTTTACCCTGTGTGGCTCTCCTGGATCATGTTCTCTGTTTGGGATGTGGTTTTGCAAGTTGTTTTTTTTTTTCCTGTGGCAAAGCTGATTCTTGAGGTTCATACTAGGCATTGGTAACCCTCAGGATGTTTTATTAGGCAATGCAGCAAAATCAGCCTAGGAAATTTGTCATTGTCCCAGGCACCTCCACTGCCTTTGCAACTATTTTATTACGTTTCCCTTGTGCAAGGAAAGGCTGCTTGCAAGAAGGGATGGTTTTCCTACCAGTTCAGCATGGTTTTTAGAAACAATTTGTTAACTTGGAGAGACACATGTGTTTGTGCTGTAGCAGTGCAGATGAATGGCTGTGGCTAATCCTTTTTCTAATGGGCTAATAAAACTGTTACTGAATGGATCTAGAACATGGAGCAATGAGCAGGTTTATCAGCCTGTTGGGAGTTGCCATTGTGTGCAGGTGGGAGCTTGGAAGGAGAAGAACCTCATGGAATGTGTTTGCTAATGTGAAACTGTGCCTGGGTTTACAGCATGCTCTTCTCCTGCCACAACATGCGGCTGTATTAATATTCTCGCGGATTTTTGAATGGCACTTAACAAGGCCCTCTTTTCCAACACCTTTTTGTGAAAATTAACAAAAAACTTGTGTGCTTTTCCTTTCCAAATGAAGATCTGCCATTGCTATCACGGGTCGTATTGGCTAGTCTAAAGATGGGATGTCTGCTTTAAGTACCTAGATCTAAATTCTTATTATTAATGACAAGTTAAGAGGCTGTTGCTCTCCTGCTGTGTGTTTTCTGATTTATTCTTTCTGTTTTCCCAGTACCTTTTGAGTGTATAGCTTAGTTTGCTAAGCTGAAGGAATAATTGAGGACTGTCCCAGCTTGAAGGAAAAGCTTTAAAGGATGCCATACTAAGTCCATAAGAGTGTTTATAAAGGCAGAAAATAAGGGAGAAGCACATTTGAGAGTTGAAGTTAATTGTGAGGCCCAAACTGTGGGAAATGTGGCTTCCTGAGCTGCAGAGTGCATACAACCATTTCCTTCCGGAGGTGCTGCGCATGCTCTCCATGAGTCTGGAGCTCAGCACGGGAGTTTGCTTTCATCCCTCCCTGGGTATCTGTGGATAAAGAAGGGGGAATGATTTTTGAGTCCACTGCTGTGTGACTCATTGTGAAGTCCAGATTTTGTAGAAGGATGAGACCTTTGGCTGTGTGTGTCGGTTTTAGGTCTGGCAGGGTACTAGCATGTTGTTGGGGATCATACAGACAACCAGCGCTTCTAGCATCTTCCACTCCACTAAGTGAAGCAGGAGTCTCACCTTTTAGATTAATTTTTTTGATTTCAGGGGTGTTATTATCATTACAGTGTGATTAATAATGACCTGGCACAAGGGCACAGACTTCAGAACACCACCACTGGTACTGACTTTGATCCACTCCTCTCAAATGGGTGTTGTTGGACATAATGTGAGCTCAGTCACGCTGAGTGAAAGACATTTGGGTTTAGTCCTGTCTATACAAAATACAGCTCCTTAGGGCATGTTTACATTGTAGATATTAAAAGCTCATGGGGCATAATAATACAAGAGTGTGGGGCTTGGTCCAAGATAAAAACTGCTGAGACCTGAGAATTGAAAAATTTACCAAGGTATGTGCAGTGGTCATGCAACACTAGGGTTCTGGTGGTATTGGAAGGTATGGATTGTGTCTGGGGATGCTTTTCCTTAAGAAAACAACTACTTTGGGGTATTAAAAAAATCACCACCAACCAACCAATAAAAGCCCATGACACCGTCATATCTACAGTTTTGATGAGCAAGTTCTGAAATACTATAGGCTGTGTTTCAGAAGTACTGGAACTGGATTGGATATCATGCATCATTTAGGCTTGTTAAGGAAAATATGTATTTTGTCTGGTGACTTGTTTTTCTTTTGTTTCCATCCGTTCCCGAATCACTGGAAACAGCAGCTGTTCGTGAGAGTTCTCTATGGAGGGCTGTAGTCAGAGCTGTGGATCTGGGTTTTAGACTGGGAAGGGGAAGATGAGATTAGATCATTATATAGAATGCACTTATACCTTCTGTTTGTTTTTCAGTGGATGAATATATTGCCATTGCTAAAGAGAAGCATGGATACAATATGGAGCAGGTAACAACCCTTTGAACACTTAATTTTAAAATATGTTTCAGCACGTATTCAATCATAACTTCAAGTGACTGCCTTGAGCTGCTTCTTTGTTCCTGTACCTTCTATGTTTTCTCCTCTACTACTTGTCCCAAAACTGACTGTTCCTAATAGTAGCTTGTGCTCTGTGGATACGGAGTTCAGCCCCAGTTTTTCATCAGAAGTCAAAAGAAGAAAAACAAAACCATTATAATTTCTAATGGAGTCTGGCCATGGGTATTATGCTTCCTCTGGTGACTGCTTCTTGAGCACTTTCAGAACCCCTAAACAACGTTAAAAAGATTGGCTTATCTTTGGACAGCTGCCTGATTGCATTGCAGTTTCCAGCTGACTGCTTCATCTCTGCTTCATGGATGTCTTGGCAGTTATTAATGAGCTATTGAACCATCATATGCTTTTCTGAGGCAAACCGATACCTGCAGTTATTTACCTTAAAACTGTGCTGCAAATCATTTTGCATTTCATAGATGAGCACTGTGGCTGTCAGTGCAGTAACAGTGGATGACTTTGCCAGCTGCCACTGACCTTAACCAGGACCTGTAACCTTGGGATGGAAATCCTGGTCTGAGGAACAGACCTCTCCTTTATTCCCTGTGGTCTAGGATTGTGTACTAATCTTTCCTGTGTTAACTGACATTGATTTCAAAACTTGCTGGGAAGATGATTATATCTGTGCCTGGGAAACTTTTCTGAATTTTGTGGAGTTTCCTCATGCGCTAATACTTGCCCGGAAAGGGAAGGCAGGGGATCTCATGACTTATTGTATTGGCAAATCACATACTGTCTCTACAAAGGGATTCTACAAAACCTTGAAAGTTCATGAAATTGTTCAGACAGAGGCTGTGAGCATAGAAATGAATGATTAGGATGGGCAAGGGCTTCTATTTAAATGATTCTGCTGTCATCGTTGAGTCAGACTTTTAGTGGTTGATACTCATGCTCAAAAAGACTTCTTGCTGAACAAGAGCACTGAAATTGAGATTTCCAGCAAAACCAGGAATGATCAGACTCCATAATTGTAGTTTCTAAGAGCAGAAAACAGCAATAAAAGGAATGTGAAGGCATCAAAAGGCTGTGAACTTAAAATGAAAATAAAGATGGTAACTCTCTTCAGCTGATACTGGTATGCCCTAGTATTGGATTTTGTGGGTAACACTTGCCAAGAGAGAGATGGTCTTGGAATAGCAGAAACAGATTTCATTATTTTTGTGGAGAAGTGTTGTTCGGAAAGTATAGACTGATACAGAAGACTGATCAAAATGAAGCTTGTGATTTTTAGAAAAACCCGCTGAATTCTTGTGGTTTGAAAAACTTAAATTTAGCTAACAGAGATTTGCATTCATTTTTATGTTGAAAATACAGACCTCCCACTCATTCCTTGAAGTCTTTTTCTCCATTTTTCTCTCCCCCTCTGTGTACAAAAGGTCCATGACTTGCCACATCAGAGTGTAAAGTGGCTGAGCAGCTTGTAAAAGTGTCCTTACTCCTAAAAAATTTTCTCATTCCTCCTAGCACTCTCACATAATACTCTGGAGTTAAACATGTTTCCCAGGTCCTTTGGGATTTCCTAGAGAGCTGCGCTAGGCATTTTCAGGAAATAACTGGAGAGGATCTATCTTGTATTGCTCTGGAAGGCACGCATTCATTTTGTATTACAGGGACAAGTGTCAAGGCTTTCAAATCAGGATGATTTGTTTTGTCACCAAGGGAAGTTCTGTCTTCAGCAGGTATCATCAGAGTTGCTGTTGGCTGGGTAACTGGGCAAGCTGATACAGACTCCCTGGAAGCCTGTAAAAGCTCACTTTAGCAATTGGCTACTGTCTCTGGGCTGTGCTGGCCAAGGCAGCCCTTTCCCATGCGTGCATTCCCCTGACAGCTGGTCATGTTGCTCCTCTATTCAGGTGGCTTGGCTAGCAGTCATTATACAGAGAGAGCCATTTTTGTGCCTGTGCCCACTGCCCAAACCCTCCCTTTGCAGACTGAGACGTGCCAGTCTGCTGAAGGGAGTGGGAGCTGCTGGCAGAGCGCTGGGGCACATGCCGGCCGCTGCTCCTCTGCCCAGCGGCGTTCCTGTCCAGCTGGCCAATCCATGCCAGCCCGGCTCCCGTCCCTGTCCTTTCGCTCCCCTTGCCCGTGGCTGAGTGCCCTGGTGCTGGCTCTGCTGCTCTTGGATGATGGCTGGAGGCTCGGGGCTGTGCTGGTGGGAATCCTTGCAGCCTGGCCAGCTCCAGGGCAGGCAGAGGGCAGGTCAGTGAGCTCCGGCAGGGCAGGCACTTCGGCTGGTGGTGCAAACAGCCGTGGGTGCTTGTGCTGAGCTGTAGCAGTCACAGACTTTTGGAAACACCATGGTTAGTCAGGCTGTGAGCTGGGCTTTCCTGCCAGCCTTCGTCAGGCTTCCTGGGACGAAGGAGTCTGGGAAAGCCCTGTGCTCACCTCTGTGTGAGTGCAGAGTTCTTCCAGGGCAGTACAGAGTGGAAGAGGAATACTGATCTCCTGTTAAACAAGCCTGTAAGGAAAACCTTTTCGTTTACCGCTTGCTTTATGTAAGTTGCTCTCCCCGCAGTCCTCACTAACACCTCAGTGCTATTTAATGATACCCTGCTCTCCCAAAATGTCTTGTTCCTTGTTTTTCCCTTGCTTCCTCATATGGATATCAGGTAGAGCTCATATCTGAAGATGAAGGGGGATGTCCAGGGAGGGAAAACTCTGTCCTTCATGACTGCAAAAGAGTTTCTTTGGCCCCATCCTTGCCAGAATAGCTATGTGGCTCCTGTGACATCCCGAGTACCTGTGCTGCAGCCAAGACTGCTGCTTGTTCTGCATGGGGGCAAAAGGGAGGAGAGGGTGTCCTGGCAGCACTGAGGGGTCATTAGTGAGCAAGATCTTGGATAACACTAACATTTATATGCATGCTCTCTGCAGAATCTCAGGGGCATGAGATCCCATAAAGGAACTGCTTTTTTTGCATAGCAAAGCATAATGGGGAAACCCCGATTTTGGAGGGATTTTGTAACGCTGGGCGGTCAGGGTGAAACTGCTCAATGAGGGTAACTATGGCTGCGAAACCTGAGCTGAGTTTGCATATGATGAGCAGGTTACTCTTACGTTTTACTCAGCATGTTAGGGATTGTTTTCGCTTCACAGCAATTGTGAAAGGCTGGTTTTTAGCTCTGCAGAGTCAGGCCTTCCCAAAATGACTTGCAGTGGTTGCTGGCATGCCGGAGGTAGTGATGTGTCACAGCACACAGGGGCTGCGGACCCCTGGGAGAGGGGGCTGCGCACGAGTGTCTTCGGAGACAGCAGGAGGGAAATTTGCAGGTGGTGAAGCGCAGCACGTGCACTTCGTCTTTCGAACTGAGAACTGTAGACTGCAACAGCAAAATTAGGCCTCTCTCAAGGGAACAAGAGCAGCCCCCAGAATGAGTGAGATTTATTCCTCCTTTGGGCCAGGGACTTTTCAGCAGCGAGTCAAGGCTGTGCATGTTCTCTGCCTTTCCTCCTTCCAGTTCTTTCATTCTCTTCCCCTTTTTCCTATTCCCGTCAGAAAGAACCCCCTAAATAACTATGAAAACTCCCAGTCAACTAAACCATCCTTCTAATTGCCAGGAAATAGGGTCCAGCACTGGAAAGAAGCTGCCTTTTGTCCAGTCTTTTTTAGGTAGACTTCCCAAGTATTTGCTTAGCTTATCTCTGCATACCATGATCAGTAAAGCTGGAGTAATTTCTTAATTATTTTCTCCCACCTTTCTGTTGCTAATCTTTTATTACATGACTACCTGTGTGATTTTGATAAATTTCAGGCTGGTCTTCACAGCCTAACTGGGGGTCAGATTCCAGGTTTGTTGCACTCAGAAAAGCATCTGATATAGCTGAGAGTTAAAATTACATCTAATGTGTTGCCTGAGAAAAACGTTGTAGCTCTCCTTTTCCATTTTTCAATAATGTTTCTTTTGATTACAATTGTCCCCTTGGTGTCTGTATTATTTCTAGGCTCTTGGGATGCTGTTTTGGCACAAGCACAACATTGAGAAGTCTTTGGCAGATCTGCCAAACTTTACTCCATTCCCAGATGAGTGGACAGTGGAAGACAAGGTCTTGTTTGAACAGGCCTTCAGTTTTCATGGGAAAACATTTCACAGGATCCAGCAGATGGTAAGTGGTGTTGCAGGAGTGGAAAAGCAGAACAGACCGTCATCTTCAGTGCTGTTTGTGCTGAATGTGTGTCTAATGCTCTTGGGAGAGAGCAGGCCAAAGGGGATGTTAGAGGAAAAATGCTACCGTGAATAGAAAGAAACAATATTATTCCCAGAGTCTCTGTAGAAGTGTTTTCCTGGTGCTTTACTGGTTCAGGATAAACTTTGACTATGCAATTTTTTTTTGGTTGGAAATTACAGTTTTCAGTCCCCTGTGTGCTGTGGTAGTGTTTGTCTCAGCTGGAGTTCAGGCATGGTCTGTACACACATGCCCACACATACACAGTAAAGATCATCTCTGTGCAAAGTTGATTTCCTTTCTTACAGCCAGATTTTTAGAAATTGATTTTATTTAACGATGAAGTCTGTGCTTAATGTGATTTGGGACTGTCAGTGGATGCTGTGATGGAGGTTTATACATCATTGCAACTATTTAGTCCTTTGCTTTAGTTGGTAATGATACTGCTTTAAACATATGATTGAAAACTTCAAGAGTGCGTTTCTGCCTGAAAGAGAAGTGCTAACGAGTGTGAAATTTTCTTTTTAAAGAGGGAGAGGGTGGGATAAGAAAAATTTTATTAATTGTATCTTGAGAGTATCTTCAAGTGGTTCATCACCTGAGTGGGTTCTATACTTTATCTTTGCTCTCCTTCAATGAAGTAGTCTCTTGAGTGTTCCAGCAGGACCCAGTTCCACTGGCAGTGACCCTTTGAAGTGAGCCTAGGCTGTTGCAGTCTGTTCAGCCTCTTTAAAGCACATGTGACACAGGTCTGTGTTGCTGATCCTGCTGAAAAGCAATAGGTGACTTGCCTTCCAAGGATGAAGGTCCCTTTTCAAAAGGGTGGCAGAAAGGCTTGTTTTCCTCTTGTCCTCCTTGATGTTTCTTGCCCTTCATTGATGTTCATTTCCAAATGTTCTTGGAGTCCTAGAGTCTCCCACTCCCTTGGGTCAGGTGATGGAACTCTTGAAGGGTGAAGCTTCTTTATTCCTCTGTTCTTGTATAGGAGGGAAAATAGGGCAGTGGAATGTCCTGGGGAAAAAAGAGAACATAAAGCCCATCCTGTTGGTTGCTTAAATGCCAAAGCAAGAAATTCTCAGTTTGGTTTATGTGCAGAAGCATGGCTCTGTCCCTGAGTGAAGTGCATTCCAATACAGGGATGCCAAGCTCATGCACTGTTCCCTAGGTAATGATATTTTTTTACTGTTGCTCCCAGGAAAGCCATCCTGCATGAAAGGAATTAAATGGCACGAAGCTTTGTGTTTAGCAGGGGACAGGAATCAATGGCTCGGGAGCACGTTAGTTGTTAGTTTATAGATGCTGCCCCATTAGCACCCGTGCAGATCGGAACTGAGGGGAGAGATCTCCAAAGCCAGAGAATGAAAGGCGAGTTACATTATTTACCCGGAGCTGGTTCTGATGCTTTGGCACTCCTAGCACGAGTTTGTAGCCAAGTGGATGTTTGTCATGAACAGCCTTGTCCCTGAGTTTGTTCTGTGGAACTCTTTTTAATTTCAGAACACCAGCCTGTTGCATGGCTGTTGGCAGCACAACATTGACGTAGCACCTGTGCTTTGCCAGCGCCGATGGATTTCTGCCTGTGTGCAGCTGTGGGCCAGGGTGAGAGTTCTGGTGTGATCTGTTATTAGAACCTAAAGTCAGCCTGTTCTTTGAGAACCAGGCTTGAACTGCAGTGTCTGCAGTGTGAAAGCGATCTGGCTCTTGCTCAGAATTTTGTTTTCCTCCCCCCCTGTTCTGCCCTCCAAGCTGAAACAGACACTTAACTAAAATGTGCTTTATTCATCAGAAAAGGCTGGACACTTTTACCTTTTCAAAGTCCTGTGTGAGAGCATCCATGTAGAGTACCTCAAAAGTAGAGAATTAGTGTTAATGTAGTTTTGTGCTTTTTGGAGGCAGACTTTTCATTCATAGCTACAGGATAATGGCATTAGTGTAAGAGTACCCAAAAAAAAATTGTGTTTTTCTGTACCCTCAGTTCACCATACAGTAACGTTTCACCTTTTGAAAACATCCTTTGTTGAGACCTTTGAATAGACTTCATCATGTGAATGGTGTGAATAAACCTATTTAACCAAACATCAAAGATATGCTTGGGACTTGTCTGCAATTCAGCAGTTTCTGCAATTGTTTACACCTGTCTGTGTTGGCTTTTAAGTCTGTGTTGGCTTTAAAACTTTTATCTCAGGTTCAAGGCCTCATTTCAGGTTTGCTCTTGCTGTGTTCCTCTGTTCTGGGGGAAACCAGCTGTTTGACTGGTGAGTGGAAGCTTGCTGAGATGCTCTTTAGAGATCTTGATGTCCTAAATAGTAGGCACTAACCTGAAACACTCCCCCATAGAAAATTTATGGGAAGGCTGTAGAACTGCCTTGCTTGAGGCTTTGAGAGAATCCAGTGTAAAGAGGACAGATGTTCCTTGGAAAAAACAGAAAAATTGTATGTGAACTTCTGGGGATACTTTACATATAAACATATAAAAGGATAAATGTTTAATTTACAGCTTCCTGACAAATCAATAGCCAGCCTGGTGAAATTTTACTACTCCTGGAAGAAGACAAGGACTAAAACTAGTGTGATGGACCGTCATGCACGTAAACAAAAAAGGGAACGTGAGGAAAGGTAGGTTTGCAAGCAGAAAGGCTGTGTATTGCTGCACACTGATTTCATTAGTCTGTCCCAGAAATTCCTCTTAGCTTGTAAGAAACTAGATGAAGGATTTTCCCCAAAACGTTTCCTGGTACCACACCTTTCCCCAGCCCTCTTCCCTGCTGTGCATGTTTTGCTTTGCTTAAAGCCAAAAGGCAGTTGGCAGTGAGGTGTGCTCCCTTTTCTGACGCTGTGCAATTCCTGCTTGCCTTCTAGTGCACTGGTTACAGTCCCACTATTCTAGAACTTTTTCTCTGATACTGCTTGAGGGTTGGCAAATTGAAATTAAAGCTGTTTACAATCTGATTGGCACTGTTGTCAGTGGAGCCAGAAAAGCTGATAAGCAGGGCGGTAAAAGGAATTAATGAAAGAAATGGAATCTGCCGTTACTTCCTCCATGTGATGCTCAGTAGAGTGAGAATGTGCACTTGATACAGGAAACAGGCTCCAGTGCAGGACCCCTCTCAGCCTGTGCCTGTGCACACACAGACCCTTCCTCTCCTGCCTCTTAGAAAACTGTGACCAGCGTGAGGCTGCCAGGCCAAGCTCTGTTCTCTGAGAAAGATGAAGGCTCTGTTTTGGAGTGACTGAGAAGGTAGCACAGGGGAACTTCAGATGAGCTCTCTGGCAGAGCTGTTCCAAGGAGTGCTGGGTGCTTTGGGGTTTGGGTGAGGCTGGTGGTGTTCAGGAGGTCATTAGTTACTGAGCTTTAGCAAATGAGCTTGACTCATGCCTTTACTGCAAGCTCACCCTCCTGGATACCCATGCAAGCCCTTAAAGGTAAGTCAGCCAGTGGCCTTGTGCATATTGCTGTAAGTATCTGCAGTTACTGCCACTTGGTGACTTCATCTGGCTCTGGAGCTGAAAAAGCCTCAGAAATGCAGAGGTTTCAGGTAACTGTGGGGAAAACAGCCCTTCTGAACAGCAGCAACTCCATCTGCTTGATGGAGATGCCTTCTCAACCTTCTCTAAAATGCAATTAATGTCTTTGCAGACCAAACTTGAGGTGTGTCTGCCTTTGGAAGACTTCTAACATAATTCGGCAAATTCTGCAAAAGCCTCTCCCCTCAATGGAGTTGTTGCATTTCCCAACTGGCTGTTTGCTGGCTTCACTGCATATGAGCAAGCTCTGTTTGGGAAGGGGGAAGAAATGTGTTTCTAGGGTTGAGCTCTGCTACACCAATGACTCACTCAACCTCTCCCATCTCTCCATTAGGTCAGCAATACTTGCTTAGCAGGCAGGGCCAGGGATAATACTGCCAGCCAATTTGCCCAGTATTTGATTGGCTTTCTTTGACCTGAGTCTCTTTTTCCATTCTGTTCTTTTCCCTGCAAAAGCTGTCTATTGTTCTGCTCCCCATCCTAGTTGTTGGGGTTTTTTTGTTTGTTTAGTGTTTCAGTTTTCCTACTAATTTATGGAGGGGGTTGAGGAAATGTTTTATATGGAGTATGTGTTTGTCTTTTACTATGTAGTTTAGGGGCTTTTACTACTACCTCTCTATTTTTGTTCTGTGCTCGTAAATGAAATGACTGCAATTTAGAAATACACCTCTCAGTACCTATGCGTGCTTGCTAGGAAAAGCAGCACCTGAGACCATCTGGTGAACGGGAAAGAACTCTATGGGCTGCCATGTGCTGTAATTTTGTAACCTTTGAGGAAGGCAGCTGGATTAAAAATGCTTAACTTGATTTACATCTGCAGCAGGCTATGCACCAGGCCATCAGCTTGATGTTTGATTTCTATTCTTCCCTTCCATTATATAAAACAGTCAAACCCCTACAACCCCTGAAGGATTTGTCAGTGCAGCCATGCAGGGTGTGGAATCCATGCCGGGCAAGTTTAGGGTGCCTGGATTTTCAGGTTGTGTTGTGCCATGTGGTGTTGGCAGAACTTCAGAAGTGTTCTTCGGTCATAGTAATCAGTGCCTACGACTGCAGAAATGAGGGGGTGGGCTTTAATCTGGCTCATGTCTAGGGAACTTGCTCGAATACAAGAGCAAACTATCAGCACAGCAAAGACTGTTGTGAAAAGCTGAAATCTGAACCTGGGTGAGAACGCAAGGAAGTTCTTTTGGAGATGGAGTTAAGAGAAGAGGCAGTCTGAGGTATCTCACTCGAATACCTCTATATCCCTTTGGTGGCTAGGCAGGGAAGTTCCCCAACCCCTCAGATTGTCACTAATACAACTCTCAGTGCATTCGGGACCAGGTTTGCAGCAGCTGTTCTAAGTTGTATGTGAGGGGCGGCTCTGGGAGGGGATGCTTGGGAGTTCATTCCCTGGAATTGTCATTACCCAAACTAAATGTCTCATGAATCAGCTGCTGAGCCAGGTGGCTTGGGAGAGCAGAAGTGGCTTGTACAAGTGACTGCTTTTGTGGAGATGGGTGGCAGCCCGTTCCTCCTTAGGATGTGGCTGCAGCAGGGAGTTGGCCACGTGCGTGCTGGTGCCACAGCAAGCTCACCAGCACGAGCTGTGCCTGCTGTCCCTGCTCCCTGTGAGCACAGCCTCTCCCTTCACTGGAGCTGTGACATACCTGCACCAGCTGAGGCTCCTCAGCCCAGGCTATAAAGTTGGATATGACAAAATAGGGTTTTTTCTTCATTTAAAAAAAAAAAAAAAAGCTTTCATTAAATCAGCTTATTTCTTCTGTTTCTGGGCATCATCTCAAATGGTGCAATTAACTTTGGTTGTGTACAGTACAAAAATTCTAAATGGTGAAAATGCATTTGATTTAATGTCTGATTAAAATTCCACTGAAGCCAGACTGGACAGGTGTGCCAAAGTCACTTTCAACATGGCCCCAATTTCATGTCTATTATTACTCTGTAACTGATAATGTCTTTTTCTTTTCCAGGGGAGAATGAAATGTGAGGCTGTCATTGAAAAAAAAAAAAAAAGAAAAATCTAACATTTTTTGTGCTTCTTCTTGAGGGAGTTCATCTTGTGCATGTCTGTTTTGCTAAATATTAAGGAATTGTATGAAATCTGTGTTTTAGCTACTTGCTGTATTTTTTAAGTCTTTCTTTCTGTCTCGGTTTGCATAAAGTAAAAATGCTTAGTGTCCCATGTTCTTTAAAAGATAACTTGTGGGATTAATTTCATGTCTCTTGCCTTCATCTGTGTAGATTTATTTTGCCTAAGTATGCTGCTGAGAAGTGTTCCTGTAGGTACTGCCTTCAGAATTAAGTATTTGTTGACTTAAACCAAAACATCAACAGCAAAAAAACCACCAACCTCCCAAAAACCCCACATCCTGAGAATAAAACTGGGGAAAATTGTTGGGCTTGCTATGGCATTCATGCATTTGTTTTAGTATGTTATTTACAGAAAAAGAGAGCCTCACAAACTAATACAGTATTGTTTGCTTTTGTCTTTCAGTGAGGATGAAATGGAGGAAGCAAATGGAAATAATCCTATTGACATTGAAGTTGAACAAAACAAGGAGAGCAAAAAGGAGGTATAATTCTTTTTCTTAACCCTGTACAAATGAAAATGTTTACTTACTAGCTACTTCATGTAGAAGCTGACAGTATCTAATTTTCTTTTTGTATTTTGTATAGTTGTCATACAAGAAAAGAAGAATTGTCTTCAGAATTATTCTTAGATCAAGACAAGTATAGATAAATAAGTTATTATGGATGGAGCTGGAAAAACTTAAGACTTTACCATCCCATGATAATGTATTGTGTGATTGTTTCCAGTCTCTTTTATTCTCTCTTTGGCTCTGCTAGCTTAAACCACCCTCAGTGATTTACATCAACCTAACTCCATCAGCATGGAGATGGAGCAGAAGCACATCTCCCTGTGGAGATGGCTTGGTGGAGGGGAAATCCATCCTTTTGTTCTAGATGGACCAACAAAAGCATGTTCATGTACACATTAGACTCTAAGGTAATTTTCTGATGTGTTGAAATCCCCAGCAATAGTTCTCATTTCAGTAGCATGAGGATTGCAGTTATATTGGTGAAGAGTAAAGGAGACAGTTTTTGTGATCAGTTAATTTTGTCTGGCAGAGTGGCCTTAACCTGTTGTTATGTCAACTCAAAATGCAGTACTTGCGTCTCACTTCAAGTACTTCAAGTACTTCATTTTAAGTGGGCATAGAGTTCTGGATGAAAATAGCCAGACAAACACAACAGTTTTGAAAACCTAGTCTGTGATGCCCACCATGAAAGCGTGTACTTCATTTTCATGTGTATAACCTGCAGGTTACCTGTTACTAAATAAAAACACCTCGCTGTTCAGCAGCAGTGTGGGTTGGACGTGTGAGTGATACAGGAAGATGCTTTCGTTAAAGCCTTCTCTCCTTGAAGTTAGCTCCTTTTCCTGATTTCTTTTAGCCTGATTTCTCTCCCACTGTAGTTCTGTTTCATTTCTAAAATTTTTTTAAAGGTTGTATGTAGGGAAAACACATAAGAAGTATTTAAAAACATGATCCCACACAGTCTAAAACAAAGTCCCAGAGCAACAGTTTTGTCAGTCACTGTCAGTGAGACTCATTTCTCCAACAAATAATTTTGAATGGAAATAACTGAAAATTACAACATTCCCATCTGCTCTTCACCCATGTGTGGGTGCTCTCTAGACTTTCCAGGAAAGTTTAACTGCTGCTTCCACTGAATGAGCCAGCACCCTTGATGTCTTCCTAGGGGCAGAGTGCATGTGAAGCCTTTTGTGTTAATCCTGACAAGAAACTGAGTTCTCAGAAGTCTCAGCAACACCTAAACAGGAAGGGTTCTCACTTGGCTAAGTTGCAGTTGCATACTGCAGCTCTGTAGTGTCCTGTAAATGATCCTATTGTCTTATTTCCTGTTATTTTAATAAATTTACAGTTTAGATTTTTCTGTAAGCTCTTCAAAAGCTTGTGTCTGTAGAAGAGCTCCCTTCAACCCCCTTCATTATTTCTTCCTTCCCAAACATTGCTAACGTGTTCTGAACTTGCTGCAGAAGAGGGAAAGAAAGCTCTTTGCCGATTTGGCTGCGTCTCTTGTAAGGCCAAACCAGATCAGATGTCTGGTTTGGGCACTTACCATTGTTGCAGTGGGGAGGGGTAAC
>VZRL01005112.1:0-30305 GCA_013397895.1 Origma solitaria
ACAAGTGACAGGATGAGAGCAAACAGCCTTAGGTTGCACCAGGGGAAGTCTAGATTGGATATTCGGGAAAATAATTTCCCTTTTTGATGCCCTGAAAGGCATCAGAGTAGACTGCCCAGGGAATTGGTGAAGTCACCATTTCTGAAGGTATGTAAAAGGCGTGTAGATGTGGCACTGAGGGTCATGGTTCAGTGGTGGACTTGGCAGTGCTGGGCTAATGGCTGTGCTTGATGATCTCAAAGGTCTTTTCCAACCTAAATGATTCTATGATTGTGGTTTTGAAACTTTAGACTGAGTGCTTGGCTGTGTCTGTGGAGCTCTTTTGCAGTTGCTCCACAACTTATTCCCGTGCTGAAGGATGAGGTGTGACACTGGAGCAGGCATTGTCCGGAGCAGGTGCACATTCCCAGGACCAGCCCTGTGAAGCAGCATCAACTCAGCCATTTCTCAGAGCACGCTGTGAGTCAGCTCAGGGAGCTGCTTTGGGTGGAAATAAGCCAGCAAAACACAATGCCCAGGGACTGTGCCTGCACACCTGCAAAAGCAGGGGAGGAGCGTAAGGAATGGGAGAAACTCAGGACGGCACAAAGCCAGCGAGAGCACTCTGACCCTCTGGCTGTGTCTTGGTAAGAATGAGGTTATGGCTATCTCTCTTCCCCACGTCAGGAGGGCAGGCTCTGAGCTGGCAGCACACACCTCCCAGCCCACCTTACGCCCAGAGCTGCACCAACACACCAACCCATCCCTGTCCTGTCTGTCTGTCCTCCACCCTGCCCAGCCATGGGTGCTCCTCATGAGCCAGGGGGACTCAGCAAAGGCTGCAGCTGGTGTTGTGTCTGGCCTGGAACACTCCCAGGGATGGAGCGTCCCCAGCTTCTCTGGGCAACCTGTGCCGGTGCCTCACCACTCTCACAATAAAGAATTTTTTCCTAATATCTAATCCAAACCTACTCTCTGTCAGTTTGAATCCATCCCACTTGTCCTGTCATTCCAGGTCCTTGTAAAAAGTCCCTCTCTGACTTTCCTGTGGGCTCCCTTCAGGTACAAAATTAAGTCACCCCAAAACCTTCTCTTTTTCCAGGCTGATCAATCCTAATTCTCTCAGCCTTTCCTCTCAGGAGAGGTGCTCCATCTCCCTTGGGCTCACTCCAATAGGTCCATGTTTTTCTGGTGTTGAGGACCCCAGAGCCAGATGCAGTACTCCAGGTGGGGTCAAGCATCCTCCATTTGACAGTGGGGAATAAAAGCCCTGCAAACAACAGGGACTCCAGCATTCAGGGTGTCTTTTCAATTGCACTGTCATCCCCCTGTGTGCCTGATCTGTCTTGATAGATCTCAACACTTCATTTCCCTGCAAATGACTCTTCGTCCTTTCCGAGTGCACCTTTGCAAAGTTTATAAAGGGAAAGTGACACGACAGATGAGTTGCTCTGCACTGCTTTCATAAATGCCAGTGCTAGGCTGAGAGTTTATGCTGGAATTTTGAAGCAGGGGACCGCAAATATTACCCTTCTTCCTCTTCTATCAGTGTTCTAGCCCAAGGCTTCCAATTTCAGTGTATTTCTTAGAACAGGACATACCACGAGGTAAAATCTGGCTCCAAAGCTCAGCAGTTCCAGAAGGAAGTGGCATACAGCCTTGTGATATAAAACAGCTGACTCATATCAAAGGGAAAATAAAGGAATAAGGAATATTTACAACTAATTTCATGCAGCAGTTGCGGGAGGAGAGGGTGGTTTTCATTGTCTACAGGGCAACACAAGCAGAAATCCCTCTGTAAGGCAGTGAAAAAGCCACTCTCTTACAGGTGACCTGGCACCAGTTGCTTATCCATGACTTGTCCAGCAAGGCTGCTTTAAACCATGGGCTATGAAAGTAGTTCCCGGTGGATCTCAGGCAATTTTGAATCTACCAACACAAGGACTGTTTTGTACAAAACACCTTCTGTTTGTATTTTGGGCTCTACATTTTAAAAACAAGTTTGAAAAACCCTGCAGTCCATTTCAGAGAACTTTTGGAAGGGTTAATCCTCCCAAAAAGCAGAGAAGCACTGACTAGTGGCACTAGTGCATTTCACCCAGCTGTACTTTTTCCTGTAATTTTCTCCTGCAATGGTGTTTATCTTCTGGAAGAGGACACTCAGAGAAGGTGTGGAGTGTCCAACCTTTGAGATATTGAAAACTCATCTGGACACAGTGCTGAGCAACCTGCTCTGGGCAGGGTTTGGAGCAGGTGACGTCCCACGGTGCATTCCTGCCTCAGCCCATCCCTGATAGTGAGTGAGTGAGTGTGTGTGTGTGTGTTCTGTGAGAGAACAACAGGGAGTGCAAGAGCTGCTCAGTGGCCTGCAGTCAGTGTATACTACTCATTTCCAAATTATCATTTAGGCCCTGTTTGCTGGGCAAACCTCAAACCTGGTTTGGGAATGAGAACTCAAATGTATGCAAAGGTATTAACATGACAGGTATTTCTGGACAGAGCCTATCTCGTGTCTGAATATGATGCAAGAAGGGAATATCTTTAGTTTTTCCTGTTTTAGTTGGAAATTTTGAAAGGTGTCTTAAAACCAGCAATAAGGCACTGTAGAAAAGGCAGCCTGTGGAGCTAAGCTTGCAAAATGAAGCGTTCTGGTTTGCCATGCTGCAGTTAAAGTTAGCAGCACAGTGCGGCTTGTCCCTTTGTGGTTAGTCATGATGAGACAGTCTTTGCTCAGACCATCACATATGGTTTTTCTCTGTGCTTTCCTCCTCCTCCCCCTCATTCCCACAATAGATGGAGCTCACTGAACGAGCAACCAGAGATGCTGTCTTTTAACCTCGCTCGGCGTTCGACCAGTCTGTCTGCTCTGCGCTGACAAACAACACGGACACGCTGGGGCCCAATGAGCTCTGCTCATCCTGATGAGCTTCCAGCCTCATTTTGGGCTAATTCCCATCTGTGCTTCCCCCTCAGCCTGACTGTGGTGTTCACCATGCTTGGCCACTCAGGGGAAGGGTTTTGCCAGTGTGAGTCTCCCGGGGAAGCAGCATCCATTGGTGCCCAGGGCTCCCACTCGCCCTGAGCAGGGTCAGCTGGTGGCCTGAACTGCTTCAGGGGTGGAAGCACAGTGACCTGGCAGCAGGGCTGGGGGCTCTTCCAGAGCAGCAAGAGGCAGCTGTTGGTCCCAGCCCATCTCCAGCACCGTCAGGCCCTTGCAGCCTCCTCAGCTTTGTGGGGTAGCAGCTGCTCTCTGACTCACTTTCTTTCAACATGAGCCAGGCTTGTTTTGGCTTTATTTAATACCATGATTTAGGGTGGTGGTTGTTTCTGTAGTGGGACAGCTATGAAAGGGATGGGAACAGATGTCCCTCACCTGCCCCCTTGGTGGCCAAAAGGTGCCTTTGCCTCACCTGAGCCAGCACTGAGCTGGCAGCAGGTGGAGTTCATGGCCATTTAAACTCCACAGCACAGCTGTCTTGGGCTGGGGACTCAGCCCGGCATGGACAGCCCTGCCAGCCACGCTTGGAGGAACAAGCTCTTGAGAGACCATCAGAGCTCAAGGGACATCTCAGGGGTGTGTAGGTTGGTCAGCTTCGGACACAGACGCACAGGGGCAGGAGAATGCATCCTTCCAGGGATGGCTCCATGACCTTGTGCTGATGTGCATGTGCACAGGAGCTCATCAGAGCTGCAGCTGCCAGCAGTGAGAAAGGAAGCAGACACTTCATCCTGAGGAGTGCACACCAGCAGTGCCAAACTAGCAACTGAGGGACACATTGTGAGCAGAGGAGTCTGAAATCTGCATTGCTGGGCAATGCTATTTTCCCTGCTTATATCAGCTGTTTAAAATGTTGTAACTTTTTCTCGAGAGATAACATGCAGCTACAAACAACTTTTCAGAAAAGATTAGTCTTGCCTCAATCACACCTTTAAAAAGGCCGATGATCAGCAAATGAAACTGAAGTGTTCACAAAGCCCTATAGAAAATGGCACTGTGCTGAAGAATTGATGCATTGGAGTAGAAGGTTAATATAAATAATATAAATGATGACTAAGCTGTGTGCTTTCAGCAGGGTGAAAAGCTGCATTTCACAGTGAGCTATGCAGTGTCTAGGATCTGCCTCTCTGATAACAACACGAAGAATATCAAAACCAAATTGGCAAAGCCTTGAGCTGACTTTCGCCATGAAGTAATATCCCCATGGTGACTTCCTTTGGAAGCATCTGCTCAGGTCTTGTTGAAGATGACAAAAAATGGGGAAAAGCTTTTTAGCTGTGCTTGTGATAGGACAAGGAGTAACGGTTTGAAAGTAAACCAGACTCTAGTTAGATTAGGTATCAAGAAGAAATCTTTCACAATGAGGGTGATGAGGCACTGGCACAGGTTGCCCAGAGAGAGAGTGGCTGCTCCATCCCTGGAAATATTCAAGGTCAGCTTGGATGGGACTTGGAGCAACCTGGTCTAGTGGAAGGTGTCCCTGCTGATGGCAGAGGGGTTGGAATGAGATGAGCTTTGAGGTGCCTTCCAACCCAAACCAATCTGTGATTCCATGACACCGAACCAAGAGTCTGTCACTGCTGGATCTGCTTTAAAGGTCTTTGGCCAGGTAGAATAATGAATATACTTGTGATTGAGATTCACAGTATTGTATTGTATTTACAAATAAATGCTAACTATTAGCGTGTGTAAATTATCTGCTTTTAGAAGAATATTTTTGTCATCTGACTTCTGTGGAAAACCTCAGCTGCTAAACAACATGCAGTATGAAACCAGAGCTAGAAAAGAGATTACATTGACCATGATGCAGCACCAAACCCTAAAATGTGGAGTTTAAACATTAGGCACTTGATTTTGATCAATGCAGTTAATTAACAGATTTGTTGTGGTTGTTGAATAGGGTGGCACAGAAATAAGGGAATGGATGGAAGCAGCTGGCCACTAGTTTTATTTTTCTGGCACTAAAAGACACCATCACATTACTGGGAGCAATAACTGGTCTGCTTTTCCTGTTGGATCAATGCCTTTCTTTGACCCACACACTGAAACTCGAAGGCTTTTCTGTGTTATTTTAACATGCACAAAAACAAGCGCAAGCACACGACCTTGGCCATTTGTCCCACTGAAAGGAAACAATGGCAATTGTTCACGAGCAACAGGCCAGGCTTGTTTCTGGCCGAGCCCAAGGCCTTCTGGCAGCTCTGCTGTGGGTCACTGTCACCCAGCAGAAAAACACTCCCTCGGGACAAGCTGTTCTTCACCCCCTCCCTGCCAGCCCAAGGACGGGCAGTGGGACACAGCACAAGGACAAGGCCAGCTCAGCCATGCTCCTCTGGGAGCAGAGGCTGCAAGAAAACAGAGCCATGCCTGCTCGCAGAAACCCAGCTCCTGGGGTCTGCACGGGGCTGTCTCAAACCACAGAATTACAGCTTAATTCGGGGAGGGCTGGAAAAGATGTGGTTTGCTCCCACTCATCCTCGTGCCCCACATGTCGGGGTGAAGTCTCAGTGGAGTCAGCTGCAGAGGGAGCTGATGCTGGCAGAGACTCACTGAAAGCCTTGTGTGGATGCTGACTGCCTCCTCCAAGGGCACGATCCTGTTAGTTACTGCTGTGAGAAAGCTCATTATCTTTTTTTAAAAAGAAAAAAAAAAAAAGGCTGTGGCTTTTCCTTCCTGTTCCTTTGTCTCTCAGTATAAAGCACCAGCACCTTGCCTTCAAAAATTAACCTCCTTCCCTTCTCAAGAGCTGATTATGAAGAGAAAATACAATTTTTGAGAACTGGCCAGTTTGGATGAAACTGCTGTAAGGGAAACCTTTGTAAGTACATACAGTAACCAAAAAAAAAAAAAAAAAAATGTTCATTTGCTGCTGGGAAAAACATTTACAAGAGGATTTCAAACTGATGAGGATGAGTTTGACCTGCCTGCTGGTTAGTGGTGTAGGTGAGTGTCTGTTTCCCATGACTGTATTAAGCACTTTTCAAAGGCTTTGCCTTGCTGTCTTTTCCTTACCCTTCAGGTACTGCAAGGCCACAATGAGGTCACCCCAAAGCCTTCTCTTCTCCAGGCTGAACAATCCCAACTCTCTGAGCCTTTCCTCCCAGCAGAGCTGCTCCATCCCTCTGATCCCCTCGGTGCCTCCTCTGCACTGGCTTCCTTCACCTATCTCCACACTGAAGGACCAATTATCCTTAAATACAGTCACTGTACAAAGGCCTTGCTCAAGATTAACTACACAAAGAACTTAAAGTGATGGCACTTCAAACAAAGCTCTAGGCAGAAAGGAGATTTCAACTGATTTTCAAAAGTGCACCCTACATAAACATCTATTCAGGATCTCCTTTTAAAGCCATCTGGGGAGAGAAGTCCATAATTGTTTATTTCAATTCACAGCTCTAAACAGAAGAAATTGCGGTCTATGATCTTCTCACTTTGAAGGCTGGCTGCCATGGATTTCGAATTCTAATTACTTTACCTACTGGAAGCCACAAAACCACTATTTCTCCTGCCCCAATCCTCTTAAACTGACTCCCCACAGTATTTTTTTTAGCAGATTAGCAAAAAACATTGAAAAGGTGAAAACACTGAAACTATTTTTTGATAACTTCATCTTGCTTTAGGTGGATTAAAGAAGTCCTATCATTTAAAGCTGGTATTTGGCTTTGGAAAGTATTTATTTTTTCTGCTTTACCAGGAAGAAAAAATATTTGAAAGAGGAATTGTTCTGCTCAGGACCCTGGACCAAACTGGTGTTATTAAATAAGACAAGAAGTTAGGCTACCCTTAGCTAATAAACTCGGTCTTTAGCCATGTTTCTTCACTTATGTGATACAGTAATCCATGCTTTTTAATGTACACTCTTATATATATGTATATGTTACACACAGAGATATTTTTTATCCTTAACAGAAGTCAGTGAAGGATGCTATGTGCTTGAGTTACCACAGAACCAAAACACTGGCTTGAAAGTATTCAGAATACACAGAAAAGCACAATAAATTTTCAAATAAGAGACAGGAAAACTTCTTACCCAAGTTCTCATTGTATATAGATGTGAATGTACCTCATCAGTTTTGTAAGTACAGCCACACAGACGCCCCACGTGATTTAGACTGCAAAGGCCACCTCTATCCCATAACCTATTTCTCCTTTGTCTCAGCATTGCGCTCTGCTTTTGAAATAAGGATGATGATGATGATGATGAAGATCCTAAAGTTATTGCCACAGAGGTTCACATATGAGTTGTTCCAGGACCAGTCTCTGCAGGCCTCTTGTTACTGCAGAGGGTTTTGCTCAGAGGCATCTTGATGTGGAGTCAATACAGCACCTCAGGAAAAAACTCACTTGCATTCATTTCTTTGTTGTTGTGAGTAAAACTAAATGTTACAATGAGGTTTTCTTAATGCTAGCCTAATGCCAAGACTACACTTTAAAGAACTGGAAAAGGCACTGCTTGATTGCTGAGTTACTGAGGTAGGTGGAGAGAACAGGACAGAACAGCATAAGCTAGCCATTGTTAGCCATTAGGTGATTATTAATAGTCATGCACATTTTTCATCAGTTCTAAGTAATATCTTCCTCAAAACAGCGTATTTTGAACATTTCCTTAGTATGGAGGTTGGCACTTTGGCTGCCACCTTTGGCCCTGATACCCAATTTCTTCCTGATTTTCTACCTTTTCATGTCCATGCTTTACTCTTGACTCCTTGAGCTACCAATAAATTGCTTCGCCAGCAATCCCACTCCAGCCTGCAGTTTTGCCTCTCTCTGTCACGGCTCTGTCTCATGTGGCAGCACCTTTTCTGACACCTGAGCTGGGGTTAAACATCTGAAGTGAGTGAGAAAGGAGCTGGGTGGGTACCAAGGGTGTTGGAGGGGAAGAGAGCAAATGCTCAGGTGTTTCCAGTACTGAGACAGCAAACAGAGAAAGATGCTCCTGCAGGCAAGGACTGGGAGCTGTCTGATGTGGCTTCCTTAGGAAAGGCCTATGGAAAAGAATTAACGACATAACAACAACCAGCAAATTAATTTGTTCTCAGTAACTGAGGAAAAGCAGTCCTTTAAATAAACATTCAAGCAGATGGTAGATAAACAAGTGATTGCAAGACATTCCTGCAGGTTTAAGGACTTTATGGCAATGGGAACCGTATGGGACACAAATTAAATGGAGGTGAAAAAGCCAATAAAGTTCTGTCTTTCATTTCACCACAGGATCCGCTATTGACTTGTGATAATATTACACTACCAAACAATACTAATCCAGTAGCATCTTTGTTTTTTCCACTATACTGCAGAACTTAATCTACTTTGAGAGCTATGGCCACTGGCATTCCTACTCCCTTTACTCCAACACACTGCCTTAACATACCATCCTTATGAAATCATTTTTCTAGAACTTGAATCCAAGCGATGCTAACACATTTAATATTGCAAAACAAAAGTGAACAGAGAGCTGTTTCACACAACACAATAAAAAAACACTTTTTAAAAAACAGACTTCCTTGCAGACTTTATGAATTTAAACTCTGACTTCCTTTAGCCAGAAGCATTGTGTTTTTGAGATGTTTTAGAGCCACAGCTATTGTGTGGAAGTTTCCTTAACATAAAATCCAACCAACTTTAATAACCTCAACGCTATTTCTACAGACACAGCTTCCTTAGTGTAGTTGCAGTTACACATCATCAATTTTATATCCAGTAAAAACCAGAAACAACATTTTATATTCTTTCTTAGAACCAAAAATTGGGGGGGGGGGGGAAGCAATCTGCTAATCTGAAAAAAAGAAAGTAGCAGATTACTTTCCCCTCAAAATTAACTCTAGTATTTAAATAGGTACATCTAGATCTCGTAGCTGCAAAAGAAATTTAAATACCCCTGCAATCCATTACATCTGCCACATGTAATTAGCATTTCCCATTTTGACAGAAACAGTTGCATTACCTAGACAGTGTTATCATGGAATCACGGAAAGCTTTGGGTTGAAAGGGACCTTAAAGATCATCCCATTCCAACACCCCTGCCATGGCCAGGGACACCTTCCACTATCCCAGGTTTCTCAGAGCTCCATCCAACCTGACCTTGAACATTTCCAGGGATGAGGCAGCCACAGCTTCTCTGGGCAAACTGTGCCAGGGCCTCACCACCCTCACAAGGAAGAATTTCTTCCTACTATCTAATATAAACCCACTCTCTGCCAGTTTGAAGCCATTTCCCCTTGCCCTGTCACTCCAAGTCTCTGTAAATGGTCTCTCTCCATCTTTCCTGCGGGCTCTCTTCAGGTACTGAAGGCCCATAATTAGCTCACCCCAAAGCCTTCTCTTTTCCAAGCTGAACAATCCCCATTCTCCCAGCCTTTCCTCCCAGGAGAGGCGCTCCATCCCTCTGATAAATCTTGTTGTCCTCCCTCCGACAGGTCAATTTGATAGGTGTTCATAGCCTCAAACACTACTTTTGCAAATCCGAGCCTTCTCCCCTTAGCCTCATTAAAGCCTGGGCAGTACTTACTCTCAAAATACATCAATCTCTGACCTCAATACCCTAAGTTTCAATGTTTCATATACATAAGCAACTCTAATGCAAGATCTAGATAAACAGTTCACACTTAACTCAGTATTTGCACTACACAGATTTCCCACTGGAAGTCAGGAAAGCAATGAGGAAAGAAATCCTCCATGAATGTGATGGTTTGCACATTTTCCTATAGCTATGTCTGCCCTCTTAAACTCCTATGGGCTACAGATACGAGCTGCAGCAAATGCAGTTCAGAGCTGACAGGCATTGGGGTACATGTTGACTCCCTCTGGAACCTGAGCTTGAGAAAAAAATGCTATATAATTAATTTTTCAGCACCTGTGCCAGGTGTATCCTTTCCATTCTCCCAGGTCACAACAGTATTGAGGCAAAGCACAAAAAAATTGCTTCTCCATGGCTTACATGTCCCCAAAGTCAGCATTCCTAACTATAACTCCTCTCAAAAACAAAAGAACCCCCTTCAACCATACCTGAATCAATAACCTAATATAACAAAAATAAAATGCTTCATAGTAAGGACTTCAAAGTACAGATGTCCTGCATTTAATTCCCACAATAGCAAACAGCAGAATTGTTAAGTATAACTTAATTCTCCTCACTATCCAGCTGAACTGAAGCTGACCCTCATCAGTCTGACCAGGGATAGTCAGGTCCTTCTCAGTGATACTTCTCTCACCTGACCCTTACCTTGGTATTGAATCAGTAAGGTTTGCAGACAGACTTGCACATGGAAATTAATCCATCCTCTCACAACTAAAACTAGGGATTTTCTAGTGCCCTGACTCATAGGCCCACTTGCATACACAAGCAATGCTTTTTTCCCCTCCTGAACCACAAAATACTCAGACAAACGCAAGTCCCTACTCATGCTTTGGAACAGTTGGAGGATATGAAAGCAAATAAAAAAATAATAAAGACACAAATATAACCAGCCTGTCCTATGTCATCCAGTTATCACTATAGAGAGGCCAATCAATAAACCTACCCTGAACTTTGGCTTGCTTCTCAGCTTGAGTTTAAAATCAAACCTAAACCTTTCTTCATGCTAGTCATGCCTTCAGCTCAGCTATATAATCCATCAGTTACTCCAATTTCACTTAAAGACCAAAAAGCACAAAGACTTTTGTGTGTGTGTGTGTGTGTGTGTGTGTCTGTATCTTCCACTCATCCCATCCTTCCCCTGATTTTTTTCAGTGCAGCTCAGCAACTTTCAGCTACTCGAATGCAGCCCTGCAGTATTTTTGGCAAAGACTAAGATTTCTTGTCATGGTAGACTGATACAAGTTTAAAAAATGCAAAGGCTGTTCTGATTTATAATGTATTATTACTACTTGCATTTCAGAATTAAAACACTTTATCAGTCTGATCCAACTTTATAAAGAAATCATAACAAGGCAGTGTAGTATTACAAATTTATTGAGTTTCGTCAAAGTAATTTTTCAGCATTGAAAATTTCACACATATAAAACAACTTCAACTTCTATGCATTAAAACCAAAGTATGGATTCCTTTTTAAAGCAAGTGCTGTGCTTTTTTTAAACATCTCATGAACCAAATTCTTCGGTTATAAAGCTGATAAAAATAAGTGATACACTACTAGAGGTTTTTTCTTCAACATGTGAAATTCATCTCTTTGGGAAACAATACTTTTTAAAATTGTATCATGAAAGATACAGACCTGAAAAAGGATAAACAATCATACACAAGGCATAAACATTACACAGAGTAATTCAGACATTTTATAAAGAGATCTGGAAAAGTACCTAAAATAGTGATATTTATTTAGTATAAAATTTCAATAATAAAATATTGCTCATAATAAATAAGAAAACATGAGTTTCATTAATACTGTTCTCCCCTTAAAGCTCTCTTGGATGTAACAGGATCAGACCCGAGCAAAACTCAAATTTTGACTTGTCCTCTGTATGAAGGAGGCAGGTTTACAGGCTTCAGGTCATTCTTTACTAGGAACAATTTTATTATAAACGAAACACAGAATTCAGTTCAAGGCTCATGCGTAGTTATGGGAAAAAAAAATCCCCAAATGTCAATAAACCTCATTACAGTAGATTTTAATACCCAAAATATTTGCCCTTTTTGTTAAACCCAAAGTGGAATAAGACTTCCCGTGGATTATGAATACAAAGAGAAAGCTACCCAAGTTTTCTCAAAAGCTTCTAAATATGGGTGCAGCTGCACTTAATGGTTATCAACACTGTTAGGGACAGTTTGCTCTGGGGGGGATGGAAGCTGTCTCCCTTCATATGGGGACGTTGGATCTTGTCCCCGCTCTTCCCATCTGCAGACAGGGCAGTTTGGAGCAGTTCTTCAGCAGCTGCTCGATGGCGATGTGGCGGACATTGAGCTCGGAGGCCAGGGAGTCCTTCTCCTGGACTTGCTGTGTCAGCTCCTCGAACACATCTGCAACAACAGCACTGGGTCAATGCACTGACACGGGCTTGGGAAGCAGTGACAAACAGCACTAGGGCAGAGGCACGGACATTTAAGAGGGATCATGCACAGGAACTCTGCTTTTCCTGGTTCCAGCACAGCTTTGTATGCTTTGCAAACAGAACAGGATCACTTAGCTTCTCGATATAGGTGACCTGAACCAAGGTAGATGAGTTTAGAACTCAAAACAGAGCTGATTCTCGCCTGCATCAGCAATAGGGTGGCAGCAGGACCAGGGCAGGGATTGTCCCCCTGTGCTGGGCACTGCTGAGGCCACAGCTCAGATCCTGTGCCCAGTTTTGGGCTCCTCACTGCCAGAAGAGCATTGAAGGGCTGGAGTGTGTCCAGAGAAGGGAACAGAGCTGGGGAAGGCTCTGGAGCACAAGTCTGGTGAGGAGCAGCTGAGGGAGCTGGGGATGTTTAGCCTGGAGAAAAGGAGGCTCAAGGGAGACCTTCTCTCTCTCTACAACTCCCTGACAGGAGGGTGTTACCAGGTGGGAGTCAGCCTCTTCTCCCAGCTAACAAGTGACAGGACAAGAGGAAATGGCCTTAGGTTGCACAAAGGGAAGCTAGATTGGGTATTAGGAAATCTTTTTCCATGGAAAGGGCTGTCATGCACTGGAACTTGCTGCCCAGGGGAGTGGTGGAGTCATCATGCCTGGAGGGATTTAACAGACAT
This sequence comes from Origma solitaria, assembly GCA_013397895.1. Taxonomy (NCBI): domain Eukaryota; kingdom Metazoa; phylum Chordata; class Aves; order Passeriformes; family Acanthizidae; genus Origma; species Origma solitaria. Next base: position 12,640 of record VZRL01005112.1, read on the forward strand.
GGAGATGTGGCATTTAGGAACCACTTGGTTTCCTGGGGGACTTAGCAGTGCTGGATTGGACTTGCTGATCTTAAGGGTCATTTTCAACCTTCACAATTCTGTGGTTTGAGTCAAATTCTTAAAGAAAATACTGTGCCAGTTTGCAGCACCAAAGCAGATTACACCTTGAAACGTCTCTACAGCACACATTTCCATTTAAAATGAGAGACTTCAGTTCAAAACTTAACTGACAGAAAGGCAACCAAAATTTCTTTTTTAAAAACAGACCTTTTTTTAACTACAAAGAACCAGAAACCCAAAACAAAAGAGTATTGAAAAATTCTCACCCTGGATTTGCTTGAGCAGTTTTTCATTAAGTTGCTTTAACTCTCCTAGAGTCATTGTAGTCACTGCAACAACAAAATCTGTTATTACGACTACCAAAGTCACACAAACATCCCTAAGCAGACTCCTGTTTTCTCAAGGTATCTCCCATTTGCATCCTAATAATCAACAAACGTGTGGCAGCAAGTCAGAGACAACATTATTTATCAGTCATTTGAGGAAAGTTTGAAAATTCTCTTTTAAATGTTGGCATAGACAAAGATTTACTGCATTGGAAAGCCCTCTCTTCAATGCTAGAAAGGTGGAAAATCAAGCCCTGAAAACAGTAGCATCCAGAATCAGAACTACTTGGCACATTTAAATACTTCACCCTCCTCTGCCTGCAAAACATGATTTCCCCAGGGTAACCCCTGAAAGCACATCTGTTTAATTGTGGGCAAGTGGACAATTCCTAGGTGAGTCCTGCTGCGTTTCCCAGCCTGCAGGAAGCACCTTCCTGGCAGAATTCTCAGCACATGGCTCCCTGTTTTGGTTATCAAGATTTGTGCCTTATGCAGAGAGGAATAACATACACAGTTTGCACTGAGTACCTCACTGACAAATGATGAAGGACAACCCTGGTTTGATATGAAGACTCGCACATAAAAACAGGTTTTCTTCTGTGCCCCTGGTGAGAACTAAAAGATCCTCTGTATCATTCAAAAGCCCTTCTGTATCTCAGGTTGTGTGCATCGATCATCCTCACAGAAAATACACACTAAGCCTCAAAGGAGGGAAATGTGGGAGCATTCTTCGCTGCCCTTGATCAACAGCAGGGAAGCACTGGCCTGCTTCCTAGGATTCCCTCAACCCTGCACTGGTGGACACACGTGGTGCCACGCCTGCTGCTGAGATGCCCTTGTCACCATGGTGAAAAGTGACAATCTGAACACCACAGGGGGTACAGGGCATTGCTACAAGCTTTAAAACCTTGCAATTTTAAAATACTGTTTTTAAACTCCAGCTAAGCTGTTTCTGCTGCAGCTTAACAAATCTCTCACTGTGTACTTGAGAAAAAATGATGCTGCAGCTTTTTTCCAGAGATTTCTCTGTGCAAAAGGTTTCTACATGGCAAATTTAAAGTCTAAAGTTCTGAAAAAGATGGGTTTTACCTACCCACGGGATTATTTGATTATCCTAAGCCTTCCCTTTCAAACTTTCTTACAGCTGGCAGTTGTGGGATGTTAAATTGCTGACAGTACTGCCAACCCAAAGAAGCTGGCAATAGCTAAGCCTTGGTACTCGAGACATAATCCCAGTTAAGAGTGAAACATATTCACCTTTCTCCTCCATCAGCCAGCTAAAATGGTGCTCCTTCCATCCTTCAGCTATCAATACACCTGAAAAGTCCCTTCTTGCATCTTACCACTCTTTTAGCACCATGAAAACCCTGACCAAATTTACTACAGTAATTGACAGCTAAAAAATCCAAGATTTATCCCTCCTTTTATACCCAGTGGTAGGATGTTACTTCTTCTTTCTTCAATGTTTTCAATAACATTTTGTCATCTGGAAGACAGGCTGGTTCACACATTTCATGTTTTGGGACAGGAATGTTTCATGTCACGTTATTCTGATACAGAAGGGAAAGGGAGAAGGAACAGAAGACCAAATTTAAATGATAAAATATTATCCTATGCACAGCTGAAGTAAATTATAAAGACATATTGGCCAAGCTATTTACAGTTCCATTGATACTTTTTTCAGTAGACAGCTATGTTGTTGGAGTGAAGTATTGCAGTAAGAAGGTACCTAATTCTAGCAGTCTAAGTTTTCATCTAACATGCAAACTTTATATAATAGAGTCTCCAAATGAATGTCCTTTAAAGGTAAACATTGCAAAATACAAGCAAAAATGCCTCAAAGTTGCATTATGTAGTCATAATAGAAGAAAAAACCTGTTATTGTGCTCAATGAAGCTTTATGTTTCCCTGTCCCAAAATCAAAGACTGAAGATAAATTCCAAGTCACTAACTTCAGTTAGACAACCCCATAAACCAGGTCAAGCTTTCATAATTCCTCTGTTAACTGCTGTCCTGATTTATGTAATCCCAATTTATGACTCCAGCAGACAGGTGGTCAAACAGCCCAGTGTATCTGTTTTGATTTATGGCTTTAAGGCTACTAATTTACCACAAATGCAACATGACTCATCATGCAGCAGTTAAGTAAAATCCTTTGACAAAGAATGAGAAATGACTCAGCTTTGCAAGGACAGATTTGTCAGTTTGTTAAAAAAACATGGGAGCCTAAAAAAGCCAATTCCAACTTTTTACAGTACCTCTTTCTCTGACTCTCCTGACATTCTGAATTCCATTATTACCTTGTTTTTCATCACCTGCTTTTCCACGGAATATTTTATCAGAGCTTTTGTTTTCTTTCTCAGGATTTTTGAAATTAAAAAACCCTCTCCAATTACTTTCCTCACCCACAAAAGTAAGAGTGGATGTACACGAGTTCAGGACCAAGTACTGCCTGAAAGCAGGATGGTAACAGCACGTACCTCCAGGAACCTATTCCTAACACATTTCATGCAGCCTGACTCCAGAGACACTAGAATATCCTAGATTTTTCTACAGATTTCTTCTAGGCATCTTCTTAAACAACAGGAAAACTAATTTTCTGTTATTTTCTCTATCACCACAATCATCAAAAGATGGCTCAGGTCTTCTGCTACAGCCTTTAAGAGGACAGGGTAGCAGAAGGGCCTTCCCATTTTCTTATGCCCAATAAGCACAAGGAAAAACAAATCCAGTAAAATGCAAAAGGGAAGTCTGCTACTATTAAAATTGTTTCATAGGCTTGCTCTGCTACCTGACCTCTAATTTCCCCTGTTGCTTAGAGCAGCTCACTGTAAAATGTAACTTAGGGCATTGTACAAGTTCAATAAGAGAGAGATTTGCAGGAGCTGAATAACCTCCACCTCCACAGGCAGGACTGTGCAACTCCCAGGAATGACATATTGAAATGACTTTTTTTTTGGCATAAATTATGTATGTCCTGTATCACATTGGGCTATAGCTAAAAGTAAAATTAAAAAAAAAGAAACCACCAGCCAAACCACCCTATTTAGTTAGCCATGTAGCCTTTTGTCCTCACAGATTTTACAAGATGGACTTCAGGGTGAGAATGAATGCCCTGTAGGGACATGAAGTGGTCAAGAGGTATTTGAAAGAATGCCCTTGCTGGCTAGGCTGTGTGTAAATAGATGTATACTCACGTTCCTCCCTGCTGTGTTGAGGATGTCTCCGATGAACACCGGCAAGTGAACCACCTTCAGCTTTTTCAGCTTTCTGGGTTTGGCTGCGGTTGGACCACAAAACGCTGCTGCAGCAGAAAGTAGCACCAAGTCTGAAATCTGTGGATTCTCTTGGTTCCAGAAGAGTCTGTGAGCAGCTTGAGATGCCTCCAGATTTCCCATCTATCCATTTTGCAGAGTATCTAGGTACTGGGGAGTCAAACTGTGGGAGTAATTTTCTATCAGTCTGATGTCTGAAGCTAAAAAGCTGGTGTTGGGATGGTTTTGAGCTTTCAGAATCAGAGTCTAAATCCTTGTTTTGTGCGTACTGTATGATCCAGTTAATTTTTTTGCTCAAGAGATTTTTTACTTCTGCATATGGACTTTTAGTGAGCTTTGATCGTGGACAGTCCTGATTTGCTATTAAGTGGAATTTTTCAAAGCAGTCTCTGTGCCCCCTTAAAGATCTCGTATGTAGAAGATCCGACTTTGGTACTCCTGTAAAGACACAACAGAAAGAAGTTCACTTACTGTACAATCTGCTAATTTTTTAAAATCTTTACTCACAAGCAACCAGGAAAACAAAAACTGTAGTGATGCTTTCCTACTAACAGTCTTATCACTGAAGCAAACAAGGGTACCTCACAGTCCAAAATTTGTGAAGTTCCCCTCAGGCTCAAGTCTTTGGCATGCAGAACGTTTTGCACACCACAATGTCTAGTGCAGGGCTTAGGCGTGTGCCTCTTGGATGGTGACAGAGATGAAGCAAACTGACAACTCCACACACATCGCATCACCCCTACACACAAGTGTATAAGCTGCAGAAGTAAAATAAACCCAACTGTGTATCAGCAAGTTCTATAGAATGATCCTGAAGAGCATTTTGACAGCACTCATACAAGCTCCCATCTTCTATGCATAATGTTATGAGCCATCTGCTCAAATACTGCAGGTTGCAGGCTTGTCTCATTCAAGTGGTCAAACGTAACTCGGATTTCAGTCGTAGTTTATTATTTTGCACTGGTACGAGCCTGCAGCCTAGCTAGGGATACAAGCCCTAATACTGTTGACACTTGTCAACATTAAACTGTCCTGAAATCCATTCGAGATGTGCTGGTTTTGGCTGGGATACTTAATTTTTATCATAGTCAAATGTGGGGCTGTGCTTCGGATTTATGCTTCAGGGATAGCAGGGCTATCACAGTCACTGAGCAGGGCTCACACAGGCCCTTTCTGCCTCTCCCACCACCCCGACAGCGAGTGGGCTGGGAACTGGGAAAGGAGCTCCCGAGGAGCTGGGAAAGGACACAGCTGGAGCAGCTGATCCCAGCTGACCCAAGGGATATTCCACACCATATGGCATCATGCTCAGTGCATAAAGCCAGGGGAAGGAGGTGGAAGGGAGGTATGTTTGGAGCGATGGTGATTGTCTTCCCAAGCCACTGTTACGCACGACAGAGCCCAGCTCTCCTGGGGATGCTGAACACCTGCCCAACCACGGGAAGCAGTGAATTAATTCCTTATTTTGCTTTGCTTGTATGGGCAGCTTTTGCTTTCCCTCTGAAACTGTCTTTGTCTGAATCCACGAGCTGAGATTCTCTCCCCATCCCATGGGTTAAACCATGACATCACACAAGATGGATGTTTATTCTCCTCTTTGCTCATCCTTCCTCAAAGACTATTCAAATAGCTACAGCAGGTAACTTAAACCTCTAAGTAAGTGCTAGTGATTGACAGGTTAAAAAGGAACACAATCTGTGAAGATCTACAGTTGGTGAGTGAACACAGATGGTATGAGAAATGACTATTCCAGAAAGTTAATAGTGCCCCAGTACAAAATTACTTTCTGCAACTTCAGTGGATATTTATTTTCCTTCAGATTCACCTACACAGTAGATTCAGGATCCGAGCCCAGAGTAATGAATTTACCGTTTATCTCAACAACAAGCATACTGCTCGGAAGGTTCCCAATACAACGAAAAACAATTCTAACAAGTTTGTCACTGCAAATAACAATAATATACCTGTGAACCACTGATTGAAAGTGCTCAATGCCACAGTATTCAAACCAACAAACAACAAAACATAATTGGATCTTTGAATCTAGGCAACATGAACCAAGCTGCAGCCACCTTACCTTTCACCACATTAAAAGTGATTAAAGTAAAAGAAAAAACATGAAATGCAACAGGCAACAAATACTGGTCACAGAGACATTACAAAGGGCAATTAGAAAAAGTTACATGTTACAACAATTCTCATTTCTATCTGATTTACCTTAAATTCTTGTGGCAAACTTTAACCACCCCATCCCAAACCATTAACAAATGATACAGTGGTTTATTTTAGTTACTTAATGCCACAAAATCCAACACCACTCTCAAAACTACTCCGAGAAGGTAAAATTCTTTACATGAAACTGGTGAAAACAAATCCAAGCACTTCATTTTGATTATCTCACTTGCTGGTAACTGCTGTTTGAAGTTGTGGAGTCCAAACATTGAGAATAGCCATTACAAATTGTTGATTTTCCACTCTTTGGGCAGCACTGAAACTTAAATGCATTATTTTCTGGTTGAGTTTCAGAGAGTGCACACAACTGATGGGGCAAAATGTCTAAAAAAGTGGAAAATGAAAGAACACAGCAGTGGAATTTATTTTGTTCTTAGCAGCAGGGGAAAAAAGGTGAAGTCATGAAAACAGATGCTCCTTCTGTTCAAAAGACAACTATTAGAAGAAACAAAACTCACACACTAAGCAGAGGCACCTTTTAAGAAGGAAGTTCTGGAGTAAAGTACATGCTGTGACCCCTTCCGGTGGGCAGAGTCCAAGATTCTCTACACCACAAAATACTTTTCAACCTCTTTCAGTAAACAGATATTCACCAACTTTTCTTATGCTCTGCATGATCTACTGCCTACTTGCAATGCTATTTCCCTATCTTTCCAGAGACTTAAAAAACCCCAATAAACATTTCCAGTGAAAACAAGGAAAGACAAGGCATTTGTTTTCATGACTTATCAGCACTATTTAAATAGAGCAAGCCTGCTTAAGTCAAGTAGCATGATGGAAACCTTAAATCTTTAAGCCATCAAGGGAAAGCAAACACTGTCAATTGAAGTTGTAAGGCAAATGTATTCACAACATGACAAACCCTACAAATCCACAGTGATTTTTTCAAAGTTATTTGCTTTACCCAAGTGATTCTTCAACATTCTACTCGGCTGCTGCTCATACTGCTTCCTTTTACTTAAAGAAAACAATTAGATGGGCTGAAAAACACATTTTCCTCAATTTTCCATACAACAGTGCTCAGGAACCCACCTAACAAAGAGACACCTGCACAACAAATGATGGAATACTGCAGTATCACTTTAAAAAAAATCCGTTGAGGCTGCTTCATTATTTCAATGAGAATAAATGTTACTTGTCCAGTAGGAGAAGAGTGTGAGACTACATAAAACAGCCAACACCCAAATTGTTACACAGAAAAAGAACAAGTGCAGCATGACTTTATGAAGCCCCAACTGAATTATGCCCAAGTCTTAAGCTCAAGGTTATTCAAGTCTTTCCTTCTGATGAATTTATCTTTTAACAGTTCTGAACATGGCTAACTTCCCCATCCTAGAGGTATGCTGCTCAAAGAAATGTGCTTTATCAGAACTCAGTAATAGAGTGCCTGAAATGAGCAATTATTACAGAAGAAAAAAACCGCATTACTTCAAGAGTTTAAGCTTTGCTATTTATATGCCTCATATTGGCCACAATGTCCCTATTTCTGAGCATAGGGCAGTTACTGTGAAACACTTCCAGTATACAAGATCAGAATTTACATCCTGCCCCTTCTCTTCACTGAAAAAAACCAAAAGGGGTCTTATCGAAAGAATCTTGCATGAAGTAAGGAACTGAAAATGCACAAAACCAAACCACTTTTGTACAGAACTGCTAACAGATTGCCTTCAGCTTTCACATAACGGGCTTGGGTTTTTCCTGTAACAAACACACACAAAACCAAACCAACCATCAATCTCTCTTTTGTCCTAAGGTGACAATTAGTCCTTTGCTATGCAGAGAACATCAGCCATAACCTTCTGGAAGAGCTGAGCAGGGACAGCAGCTGCTGTGCCAGCACAAACTAGCTATCACGTATCAGAATTACAGCAAGTAAGGGTATGGTTCTTTGGAACAAATCCTTCTGTTGTGGGCAATACCATCAGCTTTATGAGGCAGAAAAGATGTCCATTTCCTTTCACGAAGACTTCATACTCCACTCAGATTACTTCATATTTTTCCCTTCATCACAACTGCAGAAAAAGCTACAATCTGGTGAGCTGGCATGAACCAAGTGATATATAAAGATGATGCAGTTTTAGAACACACATTACTTTATTCAACACTATACACAAAGAGATGAATAAAGCATGGTAATGCTTCTGTACAAAATAAGAAGCAATACTGTAATTTTGATAAACAGCTATTGTGAGTTTCAGGGACTTTCACAGAGTTTCAGTTCCATCTCCACATTTCTGTTTGCCAATATCAACCTCAATCTTTCTTACTTTTTGTCTGGTTCTTCAAGTCTGCAATCATAAAACCATCAACATTTTCCCCCCAACATTTGCAGATACGTGTACATTTGCCCCTTGTCTCACTTTCCAAGAACAGGATTGCAGACAATGTCCAAGTACATCCTACACTTAGTATTTATTTTTTCAGGGAAGGAATAAAACCCTCAAAAAGCAACAAAAAGCCCACAACCACCCCGAGCAGAAAAGTTTAATCTGCAGGGAAAAAAAAAAATCCCACAGAGCTTACTAATATCTAGAAGACCATATCTAACAAATTTAAGACAGCACAGATGCTATTAGGAAACAAGCTCACGCCAGAGATCATTCCTCAAGTGCACATGATTCACAGGCTGATGCCAAACCACCAGACAAATCATAAAACAATGTAAGTGCTTACAATCTGTTATTTGTTTCTGATTCCAGTAACTCATGTGTCTTGGATGAAATATGAATGTATCACTTCACTAAGCAATATCTTTGTATATCGACTTGAAGAACAGGACTTCCTATTTAAGTGCCTAATGTTGAGCAAAAAAAACCTGTCCTGGGGTGGCATAATGATATCTTGTATTCCCTATCGTTTTGTAAGCTTGACCAGAAATATGGTCCTGTAGCTTTAGCTGTGTCCCGCAGCTGGGAGCTCTGCCGCCAGCGCGGGATGTTTTGAAAACTTTCCCCAGCTCTCCTACGGGGGAGTGAGAAGGAAGGGACACTTTTTTTTTCCTCAGTTAGTTGCTGCTGCTGGTGGCTGGTGCTACTGGTGTAGCTGCTGCTTGGGTTTTTTTTTTTCCTCCCTGGGATTGTTTTTCATCGTTTTGGACCCTTTTCTTCGACTTGCTTTCTCATCCGAGAACCTGAGGAGCCCCGGGGGACAGCGGACGAGAATCGTCCAGGGAGCCACCGGAGGAACTTCACCTAGCCCTTCGGGGCACCACCCCCCCACCCCAGAAAGGGGAAGCTACGCCTGAGGAAAAGGACACTAAGTTCATCAGCTGTTTGTTCAGGTTTTCTGACCCCTTTTCCCCTTTCCCTTTCCACTGTGTGGTCTGTTAATTAAACAGTTCTTTCCACTTTAGGCTGAGATATTCTGTGTTGTGGGGGGAGGGGTGCCAGAAACTTCTGCGGTGGGGGAGGCACCTGCTCGGAGTGCTTTCCATCTAGGATATTTGTCTCTAATCCAAGACAAAACCTCAATCCAAAACCTGACTATTTCAATTTGTAGGTATGCAAGGCAGGCAGTCAACATGAGTCCTAATCTACTCCTACAAAGTAATTTTGTAAATGCATGACTGGCAATCAGACAGTTTAATACACAGTTTTGTAACTTCTATTTATTCATAACTGTAAAGCAGTTGAGAGCAAGGAGAATATTTACCAGATAACCAGGTGTGCAATCACATCCCAACAAATTCTACTCCTTTTTAAGGCATTTGCACTTGAAAGTAAATGAGTTTCCATTGTATTAGTTTTTGCTTTTTGGTTTCTTTGAGGGTAAGAAACCTACAAAGACTTTATTTCGGCCTTTGCAACTGATTCACTGAAAACTATGTGTAACTCTCCTTCATTATAAAGATACAGAACTAAATTGAAATGTTTGCTCATGTTTATATCAAGATGGAAAGAACAGTTGTCTTATTTGGAGATTATAATAGAAATCAACAAGTCCAATTCAAAAGGAATGTTCTTGAATACCAAAATTATTCCACATCCCTTCACAAATGTTTCCACAGAAAAAAACAAATTAGTGATCATTAGCCTGCTTGTTTATCTATAACTGTGGAGCTTTTTCATTTGTTTGCTATTATCTTTAAAAAAAAACAAAACCCAAAACTTCTTATTTGGTCTTTCAGCTCCAGCAGTTGGAAATAACATTAAAGAAAGACTGCACTCCCTTCTTAGCAATTTCTAACATAATGCTGGAAACTAATTGTTTTTGCAATGGCGAAGAGCAGCTGAAGTAGAAAATTCCCCTGAATTTAAGATGAAGTAAAAGTAACAAGAATACTTCTAGACACATGAATAGTCCACTATACTACACCATTAGTTAATTAAAGCCCCTTTAAAGAATTTACAAACACTTGTGGGTAAGATTTATACCTGACCATATTTTCTGTCTCCAGTTTGAGTTAGTTGTGGAGACCTGCCTTCACAGCCAGTGAAGAAATGCTTCTCAGGCACAACTCACCTCATCTGAAATAGTTAACTCCAGAGAGATTTGTGACAGACACCTCTGCCGTTCTCCTTTAATCCCAGAGTAAGCAAGAACCCTTGTGCGTGGCTGCCCACTTGAGCAGCCCTGGCCTGTTCTGAGATGCTCCAGCTGCTGCTCCCCTCAGCTGTCCACCTCAGGAGCCCTCTGTAAACAGGGATGCTCCGCCAGCTCATGGAACAGCTCCCGGACATCTGCGAGTGTCCACCAGGAACACAACATCGAGATGAGCTCCAGTGTGGCTTACCTAGAGTGCAGGGCCAGGACCTGCAGCAGACAAGAGAGCTGCTTCACAAGACATTAAATGTTCATGTCTATCTATTTTAAGCCACTGCTGCATAGGCTGTTTACCAAGAGTGCTGACAGAGGGGGGTTCCAAGAAAAGCAGATCCCAAGACCTGTTCAAAATACATTAAAAATGAAAGCAGCCCATGATAACCTAAGACAGTAAATTATTACCCACGTGTCGAAATGACAAGGGGTGGGGAAAACTGATACTCTTCTGCTGTACAATTCTGCCAACACTGAAGAGCAGGATCATTAGAGATGTGTATCTCCAGTACATCTGCCTGACAAGACGTAAAGCCAGCTGCTATTTTTAAGGGTATACATGCAATCTCATTTGCGAGTTAAATCTTATGATTTATTAGACTGGCTAGAAGGAAAATGCCAGTGCCATTCATTAACTTCTAAAACCAGACACTTTGTAGACTTGATATTATCTTGCTCATGAATTAACGTTCTCTCCTTGCTTTCATATGATGCCAGTACATTCCATACATCAAGTGTGCACACAAATCACCTCCCACTTCATTTCTATCAGCTCATTTGTATTTTAGCACAGAGCGAAGACATACTCTATCAGACAGAACAGAGTCAGCCCTTTGAATATATTTTCAAAATTCCTTATAAAATACTTTACTGAGAAGAGTTTGCTACTGTATTAAACAAAGCAAAGCATTCAGATGAGAACTTTACTACAGAAAATATTATGTCACATACTTTGTAAGAAAAATCAGTTGAACAGACCTACAAGAGAGTGGAAGTCGTGAGCCGGTATTTTTGTAGCCTGGATGATGCCAGGTAACATAAATACTCAATTATCTTGTTTGCATGGACAAACCTTCTGAATTTACACATTAAGAATGCAAAAATGTACTTATAGAACCAGCCCCACAGCTTGACATTACTCAGTGGTACTCATACAGCATTTAGAGTAAGAATAACATCTCCAACCATGTTCAGACTTGAATTTGTAGTTAAGAGCTTTAGTGGAAACAGCAGCTAATTTCGCATGTCCATTCAAGTTTGCAGAAATGAGTCATATCCCTGGCCTGTAAATGCTACCTTGAAACAAGTTCTCATCTGTCTAGTCTAAAGGGCAACAATGGAAATTTTTAGCTTTTGGTGCCAGAATAATCTATTTTACTGTTTATCATTTCATCAACACTGAAAAAATAAGGATGTGTAATATTCTGGAACAGAATTAAATTAAACAGCAGCTTCCAACTCTTTCAACTACACCTTACAAAACATTTTATTTCAGTGAGATGTTCTTCTGTAGGGTGTAAGAAGAAAAAGTGAAATTTGAGTGCTTACAGTTTGCAACAACTAAACCCACCTCCTCCTTTTTTTCCCCTTTTCTTTAAAATGAACACAGAATGAGGATATTATACAAGATTTTATAGACCTTAACAGGAAAAAAGCTATGTGGTAAGACAGACTTATTTATAACATCGTTGTCTCAGCCGGGAGACTGAGATGCACTAACCTGATGCTGAAATTGCCTTAAATGCTGAGTCTATCAGCACTTTAAAGGGCGATGGAAAAGTAACTATCTCAACATAAATCAGGGGAATGGATGCCCAGTATTTTCACTGTCTCTTATATTACGAGACCTGGGACAGAAACTGTCATTTGCTATTCAGCTGTTCAGCACTAAACAGAAATGGAAGTGAGCCAGTTTGCCTGTCAGACAGCATTCTCCAAGATGTTATTGAAGTTAGCAGCACTAGATAAGCAAAAGTGTAAAAAATCAGCTCAAACAATCAGATTTCCCACTTCTATCACTGTTTGTCTTCATTACAATCCTTGAATGTGAGGAAACTCAGATTTTTAAAGATTTCTACATTAAGAAATACCAGCATAAACCCAGTTAGAGACAGATGCACTATGAAAAACAGTGTAAAGGTAAGTCATAATTATTACAGACTTTCAAGTTTGACACCTTCAGAGATGAACCTGATGTTCAAACGAAAATGAATTTAAGTATTAAGATCCTGAAGCTGGGATTTCCACAGGCATCCAGAGGATTCCAGGACACAGCTGTTGTGTGCAATGCCTTCCCATGGGAAGAAACCTGAACACCTCTAAACAGCACTGCAGGCAGGACAACCACTCACCCCTCTGGCTGCAGCTGCCTGAGGGGGGAGACATGGGATGCATGGTCACACAGAGCCTCAGACTGGTGTGGGTTGGAAGAGACCTTAAAGATCATCAAATTCCAACCTCCTGCCCGGGGCAGGAACACTGTCCACAGACCAGGTTGCTCAGAGCTCCATCTAACATGTCCTTAAAACACTTCCACTTGGAAACCCCACAACTGGAGTTTCAAAACCCCATATTCAGGCAGAGGATTTTGTTTTGTTGACATATACCATTTACAGACAGTTTTTATACACATATATGTGTGTATTTTTGAGTGTTCATGCATTTCTCCCCACCCCTGAGGTATCACCGCAGATCTGTTGTTAGTACTGTATCTCTGCTAGCAGAGTTCAGTTAATCATTTTCTCATATTCTAATGAAATTAAAAAGAACTTCTTCCCAGCTACCACACAACACGTGATTTCCTGGCTTATGCAAACCAGTCACATATGAATTTAAAACGTTTCCTGTTTCAATCCACTGATTACTACTGCGACACCTACTCAGAAAAACAAACAACACACAATCCCTGACGTTCACTTCATCTGCACAGGCAAACAGAAGCCAACATCCATCTCCAGAAGATGCACCCCACCAAGATATTTTAAACTCCATCTAAACCCTTAGAACTTTAAAAACATTGTCCAGAATCAGCTTAATTTCTCAAAATATTTAGTACTTCACATATAAGTACTTTGCATATTTTAAACTTTAAGAAGCACATTGATATTCTGGTGTATTAAATCACCTGACAACGATCCTTCAGACACAAAAGCTAGTTTGGCAACAGAAGTATTTATGTGTAGTTTAGTCCACTCAGCTTCCCTGAGCATGAATCCTCAAGCTAAGTGAGCTGGATGAACCAGTGCAACAGGAAAAAATAACACTGTCCTTTCCAGAGACAACACTGCTCCCACCCATTTTAGACTGAAGACCAGAACTACTAAATTCTCCTTAGTGTTGCTCTTTCCTCGTTCAAGGAAGGTTGATGACATTTAGTAGGGTTAAGTTTGAATCTGCATATTGGCTTTAGTAATTCTGATGCCCATGTTCTCTTTTCTTCTCCCCTTGCTACCACTCTTTCAGCCGGCTTCTGAGAAATAGATACTATAACCCATAAATATCATTCCTTAATAAATTCTGGGACGAATACCACAGCTGATCTCCCAATTGCACTCAAACCAGCAGTTTCTGTGAATTAACTGAACTTAATAAGAGGCATAATCACAGTTTAGGCTAAGCTATCTTTTTATTTCACAAAAAGACTAAAAATCCACTATTAAAAAAAACCATGATGGAGACTTGGTATCTCATTAAAAAAAAAGGTTTTATGACACAGTAACTGACTTCCTTATTCAGAAGTTCAATGGTTATTTAATCAACACAGACCATAGATTAAGCTTTCTGTACAGCAGTATTCCCAATAAAGGACTACAAGAAAAAGGTCAGTTTTCCCCTCCAGTTATGTAAAGTTACCAAGCTACCATCCAAACACAATAAACACCCCAATGTCAGGAAAGTTAGGGCTGAGCCATGTCACAACACTAATCCAGAAAGAAGTCATTATTACAGATAGGGATGGTCTCCAAGGCACCCATTTCTAATTCCTCCTCTTACTGATTCAAGACAATCAGTAACATCACCATCGAGAAGAGACACAAGCTAACTTGTAGAGCTGCTGAACTCACAGATGCCGAGAAATGCAAAGATCCACCATCACTAAATTACACTGTAATTAAGTGCAGCTAAGTAAATTACATTTCTGTAGTGTTTTGTTCATGTACACTTGAGAAAGCTTGTTTCAGGGTGGGTTCAGCTGCATCACTTTCCAGTGCATGGATTTGCCACATCCAGCTTTAAGCAGTCAGATGCTGCTGGCATGAGGGGAAACAGAATTATCCTCATCAGTTTTGTTAAAGCATTAGAATATGACACCCTCCTAAGAGAAGCAAATTGGAAAACCTACTCCCAGAATTTCATACCTAGACTCACAAATCAGAATTATTTAGGTTGGAAAAGACCTTTAAGATCACTGAGTCCAACTGCAAACCCAAGATTGCCAAGGCCACTGCTGGCCCTTGAAAATCCATCTGAAATGCTCCTTTCTACCCTGACCCAGCTCCTGGTGCAGACTGCGCGCTCAGGAAAGATGGAAGAGGTGCCATACATTCCAATTAAGTCAGACAGCACTTAGCACATGGAAGTTAACAGGGTGCTGCAAACAGTGGGAGTACTCAAGCATCCTGCAAGATGCTGAGCTGTGACTAATAGCCTGCCTGCTCTCCAACAGCAGCTATTTCCTGCTTCTCTGAGAGAGCAGCTCCACATGCACATCAACACCAAAAATGAGCAAGCCTGTCCTAGCTGTTGCATGAATATCTTTTTAGAATAGCCTAGTGCACTTCCTGAGATACTTAATCTATGTATGGGTTTTAATTGCTGACAGCTTTAAATATGATGCTAAATAAAAAGGTAAAATATCATCGAGATTGACACTTATTTGTAAGTGTGGAATAACACATCCACAGGGTTGATGCAACTTGCAGCTCATTCTGTTCAACAAATTATAATGCATCTGAACTCCATTAAAACATAACCAGGAGGTCAGTACAAAAACATCCAGTATAACACTGTGCTTTAGTGAATTATCCAATTCACAATGTAGCCAGGGCTGCCAAAAGACTTATTATAAACATATAAAAATCAGTCTTTCTCACAAAAAAAATAATACAGGAATGAAGAGATATGTCAGAAGTAAGAAAAGTGTGACCATAGGTATGGTAAAGAGCTGACTCATGCAGTAGTTCAGCTAAAAAGTCTTACAAAGACTTTATAAAATGTCACTGGCACAGCCTCTGCCACCTTTAAGCCTCCCCTCCCCATGAGCAGTAACAGTACATCTTTTTTAAGTGGCACACAAAAGACAGACTATCAGAAATTGAGGCATTTTGATGCTGCAATGATCAAAGACATGCATACTTTTATTATGCAAAATAAAAGAATTGCAACGGCCCATGTAACTTCAGGGGAGCTCTCATCACTGTTCTATTCCAAGCAGCCTCCTTTTAAAATTAACTGAAAATTTAGAAGATTATGCAAAGTAGTCTGCTTTGCACAGATTAAGTCTTTCCTACTATCAAGGCTATTTAGAGCAAAAAAAAAATGCTATTCCACTTAAAACACATGATCATTTTGTAAAGTCACAGCCGTAACAAGTAGCTTTGACAAATCCACAGCTTATCTCAAACAACAGAGCACAGGAACCATCCAGTGATTTTTTAATGTGTTCTATCACTTTCAACACTTTCAAAACAAAACTAGATTAGTAATGTAATGAAAGTGCTTAATTCTCATTGTGTTGGTATGTTTTTAAAGCCTAGAGAGAGAAACATCCTCTCTCCATATTGAGAAGTTTAAACCTAACATTCTAAAGCAATAAGAAAACTCAGACTGACAGGTCGTCTTAGGTTAGACAGCTGCTCTCGAGTTGCAACAAAAAATGCAAGTACACAGGCATGTCTCTTCTAAACAAAAGCATAAAGCAAGGCAATTACTAATGAAGTATCAAAGTATTGTTCAGATTAATATACACTGCCTCTACTAGCAACAAAAGTCTACTATTTGTTATCAAGAAATGGGACTAATCACATAACGTTGTTGAGATCTTCATATTCAATTGCCTCACAGTAACATAAATTACTCTAGGTAGTCATCTACACGTATAATTGACAAAGACCACTCTATGTAAGTGGAACAAATTACTTTATTGCTCCAAAGACAAGCAATTGGACTTAAAAAAGGGACAGAGATAATCTACTGCTTATTCATGCATGAAGAAAAGCAACAAGATGGGTAAATTCTTTACGAAAACAAGTTTAGAATTTTAGAAATACTCTTTTGGAGGCCAAAACGGTTTTACGATATTAGTCTTTTAAAACATGGCCAAAATTCCTACTTTACAATGTGCAGACTTTGATAATGAACCCCCTTTTATCATTTTACACGTATTACAATTTTATGAAAACAAGAAGAAATAATCCCCTGACTACTTTTAGCGAAAGCAAAGTGATCTGCTTCCCAAAACCCCAAGTATTATGCTTTAAAATTTGCAATTTAAGCTTGTTTTATACATAGACCCCCTCTAATTACTGAGCAAAGCCACTGAATAAAGACAGAACACGATTCAGATCCCGAGTTCAACATCAGAGGTCTAATGCCAGAAGGTGGAATAAACGCCAGGGCATTTCACGGGCTCCGGAAAGGGGGGCTTACCTTCACATCTGGAGCAGCAGCATCCACCTTTACTGTAAACGAGCTAGAAAGCAAACTGGTTTCAAACTTTCTACAGATACACGTTTGCAAACCTACGATTCGAGGGAAGCTTTCGGAGGAGCGGGCTCTGTCCAGCCCCGCTCCGGGGCTGGCACAGTTCGGCTCCTGCTCGCACCTTACCTTCGATGTTGAGCTCGAAACAGACGTGGCAGAAGGAGAGCGTTTCCTTCTCGGTGCCCAGCTTGCAGACGCTGCAGATGTTGTCATCGTCCAAGTCGATGCTCACGAACTGCTCCTCGTTCATAGTGCCCTGGGGAGGGGACGGCGGCGACAAGGGACGGCAGGGTTATTCCGGGAGCCACCGGGGAGCAGCTCCGCGCCCGCGGAAGGGGAGGGCGGGGGCGGAACGAGGGCGGGAGCGTCCCGGCAAAGTTTTCCCTTTAGAGAAACCGAGGCCAGGCCGCACAGCGGGGCCAGCACGGACAGAGACCTCCCCCTTCCCTCCCCTGGCGGCTGCCCCGTCCCATGCCGTCCTGCTCCCCTGCAAGTCCATCACCAGCTCCACCATCGCTGCCCCTTCCATCCATCC
>VZRL01005112.1:32799-97568 GCA_013397895.1 Origma solitaria
GGAGCCTGCCTGGCACCGGGGCGGGCAGGTTTTGTTAGAGATGGGGGGTGGGGGTGGGGAGTGTGCGGTGATGGAGTATCGATTCCTGAGCCCGGCCAGGGCTCTGCTGGCGCCCCGAAGATGAGCAGGTCACAGAATCACAGATTCTGGGTACGGTTGGGAGGGACCACAGAGGGTCATCTGGTCCCTCCTCCCTGCCCGGGCAGGGTCATCCCAGAGCACAGGGATGGATTGCATCCCGATGGCTCTGGAAAGTCTCCAGTGAGGGAGACTCCACGCCCTGTTTGGGCAATCTGTTCAGTGTTGCCCAGTAAAGTTGTTCCTCATGTTTAGGTGGAACTTCCTGGGCATCGCTTTCTGCCTTTTGCCTCCTTTTCTGTTGGTTGGCACCACCGGGAAGAGGTCGATCATACCATCTGGGGAATTTCTACAATTGATGGAAATTGCGTACAGCATATTCCTACATGTCAAAGTGGGATTCTTTATGGGAGAGCTAAGTAATCTTCCAGAAGCTCCTGTGTCGAAACACATCTCTGCAGTTTTGATTGTTTCTTTCATTGTGTTGGCTTGGGGAGTTTTCTTTGATTTTATCAAAAAGGACAAAAAGATGGGATGCCATCCAGAGGGACCTGGACAAGCTCCAGAAGTGGCCCATGGGAATCTCATGAGGTTTAAGACACCAAGTCCAAGGTGCTGCACCTGGTTTGGAGCCACCCCTGGTCCCAATCCAGGCTGGGGATGAACAGATCCAGAGCAGCCCTGGGAGAAGGACTTGGGGCTGCTGTGGGAGAGGCTGGACATGGCCTGGCCGTGTGTGCTGGGAGCCCAGAGCCCCCCGAGTGCTGGGCTGCAGCCAAAGCCCCGTGGGCAGCAGGGCAGGGAGGGGATTGTGCCCCTCTGCCCCGCTCTGCTGAGACCCCACCTGCAGTGCTGCAGCAGCTCTGGGCTCCCAGCACAGCAAGGACAGGGACCTGCTGCAGCCAGGCCAGAGGAGGCACCGAGGGGATCAGAGGGATGGAGCAGCTCTGCTGGGAGGAAAGGCTCAGAGAGTTGGGATTGTTCAGTCTGGAAAAGAGAAGGCTTTGGGGTGACCTCATTGTGGCCTTGCAGTAGCTGAAGGGAGCCCACAGGAAAGATGTAGAGAGACTATTTCCAAGGGCCTGGAGTGACAGGACAAGGGGGAATGACTTCACACTGACAGAGGGTAGCTTTAGATTAGAGATTAAGATGAAATTCTTTGCTGTGAGATTGGTGAGGCACTGGCACAGGTTTCCCAGGGAAGCTCTAGATGCCCCATCCCTGGAAGTGTTCAAGGCCAGGCTGGATGGGGCTCTGAGCAGCCTGGTCTGGTGGAAGGTGTCCCTACCATGGTTGCAACTAGAATATCTTTCAGGTCCCTTCCAACCCAGGCCATTCTATGATTCTATGATTTTCTAAAAAAAGAGAAGTACCATACTGTGCTAGGGTGCCGTCCTTTGCCGCTCTTAGGTAGCAAGCTGGCTTTAGATTTGCATCTATTGGGCGATAATGGAGTGTATTTCATCACAGAGCTCGTTGGAATCTTCCTTGAATTGTTTCTGCCGCAAGCTGAGAACTGGATCTGGGAGAGGGGCTGTATTTCCTTCTCCATCATCTGTTTTTTTGATACATATGAAGGGTAGCAAAGAAGCGGCACCTTGACTTTGTTGCAGAAGAAATATTAAGGCAGAGAAAGAGACATCAGCCTGGGGTGGAAGATTTAGAAATAGAAAGGAGAGACTGGACAAGTGATGGTAGAGCTTTATAAAATCTATAATTATTGAAGTATTTTCCCCTCCAGAATCTGATGTCTATTGAGTCTCCACAGCCCACCGCCACAGTGCAGCAGCAGCTGCTGTGAAATCCAAGGGCAAAGAAGTCATGAATCTTGTTAATAAATGTCATGTGGGAGACAGTATGGCTCTCGGTAACTGAGCTGCTTTTCTTGTCAAATATTGCTCTAAAATATAGAGGTCATTGCAGTAAAAATAGTGAAGGAGAACTAAAGTTTCAGTCACAAATTTCTGAAATAAGCTAGCAAATACCAAGATGAAGATTGTGCAATGGTAACTGCTGCCCATGGTGTGGTTTATATGTATTCATATGCATTTGTATTTCCTCCCTTGGTTTATCAGTGCATGTAATTCTGGCTAACAGTTTACTTACATTGGAAAATTATTTTAGTAGGAAACAAATCTGTTCTGTCTTTCTATGTTTCTTTTCCCCTACTGAGTTTGCATTTTCTTTACAGGGAGGTTTTGGCAGTGATCATGTTTCAGTAATTCCCACTGCTGCACCTTCCCCCAGCTGCTTGGTCATGTTCCCACACTGTTTTCTCTCTGCGTTTCTGTGTTTTTGAGGTGACACAAGGGACTAGATCGCTGATTTAAAGGAAAAGAGTTAATTCTACCTCAGATTGATTCACTGTGGTTCACCGTGCAGCCTTATAAACACTGGGGGAAGGCAGCTGAAAGGTAATGCATAGATGAAAATGAATTCTCTGGATCCTGTATCATAAAATCATGGCTTGAGCTTCATCAGGATCTTCCCTCCAAATACTGAAATGTTGGAAATCAAAGCTTGTGTCAGTGTTTTATAGACACAGTTAGTTCCAGTTTGCTGAATGAAGATTTAGGCGTTCTGAAGCTAAAAGGCATTTTTTGCTGAAAAATACAGTGTTAAACATGAGTCCAGGGGGTGGTGGGGTATCTTGGGTATTATCAAAAATACTGCAGTGGAGATACCCAGTGGAGATCATGAATAATATTGACACTGCCCAAATGAATGTATCTGTGTAGGTTTGTATATTAAAAGAGACTCAAGCAATGAGAAAATTTTGTAAAAAATTTGAATTTTAGACTAGGTGAAGTAGGTCTGCTTCCCTGAAAATTAAAAAGTGACATATGGAAATCAGCCTAACTTTTTTGTCTTCCCTCTGATTTCTTCCTTCTGCTCTCCCCAGGGCTTGGGGATATTTTTCCCCTCGGTAGGTCAGGCAACTGTGGCTTTTCCAGGCACTCTGGCAGATCTTCATGTTCCTCAGGCAGTTCTCTGTCTGCAGTTAATAAACACATGCATTTTCTCCAGCTCTTTGGTTTTTTGTTTGTGTTTTGGTTTTTTTTTGGGTGGTTTTTTGGAGGGTTTTGTTTTTTTGTTTTGTTTTGTTTTTTGGCTTTTTTTGTAGTCTGGTGGGGTTTTTTTCTAATTTCTTTTACTTGTTGCTGTCCGTTTTTTTACAGATCTATTGTTCTTGGCTTCTCTAACCTTTTCTAGTTTATTTTATCTTTCACCCCTGGAAGACAAGTATAGATAGTAATAATTTGCTGTACCCCCTCTCTTGTACCCACTCCTCTGTTTTGTGACCTGTTACCTCCTCTTATTCTCCCAGTCCTCTTTCGTCTTCACTCAGTGTGCAACCTTTACTATAATGTCCTATTTAAAATCTTTATTGACTGGTCTTTGCCCCTTTAGTGTGTGGCATAAAACCTAATTGAAAAGGGGGAGTTTCAGTTTTCCTCTTCCTGCCATTTCCTTTGTGTTGGATCCCATGGCTGCTGTAAGGTGAAATGAATCACTGAGGTGATACAAAAGAGAAAAAAACAAAATTAAGAAGAAGAATCAAAGCCTTTCTTCATCAGCTCATTGAAATGTCTGTATATTTAGCTGTATCACTCCTAAATATAGCAGTGATGGCATAAGGGTTTTTGGGGTGGGAATGCAACTGACCTTTCAGCAGCCTGAAATTGCATCAGACTTGATGTAATCATTAGTTTTATCTCTTACTCCTAGTCCTTCTTTTCCTTTATCCAGTCCCTTTGCTTCATCTTCCCTCCAGGCTGTGATCCCGTGATCCTCTTTTAAGCAGCAGTGCCAGCTGAAGAATTCCCTGCTTCTACCCATTTCTCACCCTGGTTTTTTAGGGTTTTTTGTAGGGATATGTGCTGAAAAGTAACCAGCATCAGTCAGATTCCTGTCCAATTTTCTGCATAATTGCCCAGACCCTCAAGAGAGCAGTAGTAGAGTCAGTTTAAGCCAACTGCCTGAATAACTGGGTAAAGACAGCCCAAGTCTTCTCTCCTTTTTCTGGTTTCCTCTTCTTCCCCTTGTGACTCTTTTTCTCCTCTACCTTTTGTCCTTGTCCCTCCTGTTCTGCCATATGAAACCACACAGTTTCTCCACTGCTCTTTCTGTAAAACATCCCTGTCTCAGCTTTGGCCCACGACCAGACTTTCATCTTCTTTTTTCTTCTCAAGCTCACTGAATTGCATTCCTTCATTAAATGGACACCTCCTCCTGTGGAAGTTTAGTTTTGTTCATTAATCAGTGGCAGAAGATTTAGGGCTGTTCAGAGCACAGAAAATTTCAAAAGCTTACCGTAATACCACTGGTCTACTTCACAGATGCCATCTCAGCAAAGCAGTGAGAAAACGATGGGTTACTCATTGGTTTTTGGCTTCATGATTGGCCTTTGGAATGAAACACCAAGCTAGTGTGAAAAAGTATTCCTTGGAAAGTCACTTCCTGTATTTTTGGGGGTTAGAAAAACAAATCTGCCACTCATCTAATAGGCTACAAAATGAAGGAAGTTGAGCCAACCTAAAATTACCCCTGAGTCACACAGACAAGGGTGGGGCAACAATTTGTGTCTTATGAACAAAGGCTTGTAGCAGGTTGCTGGCTACAGTGGATCAGAAACATGATAGATGAGTATGTGAGTATTCAAACAAGTCATGAATGAGAGACAGAGGAGGGGAGTGACTTCTTTGCCTTCACACTCTGGTAAAAGACTTTCTAGTAACTAGTTTGTCTGGATTTGCTATTCAGAAGAACACACAAGATTTCCTAATCCTAACAAGATCTCATTGATTAATTGTAATGATGAAATAGCACTTAATTTCTAAGTGGTGTTTATGCATTCCTTTTACATCCATAGATTTAAATATCTTTTACAATGCCTCTTGCCCCTTTAATGATCAACAATTCTCCTTTAAAGTTCTTTACACTTCTTTTTCCGAGGTTAATGGAATGTGTTGTCTGCTGCCACAGCCTTGTTTCTGGCACAGCCTCATTTTCCTTCTCGATCATCACAACAATCCACAAAGTTGTGGATGTCTGCAAGTCACAGAAAGGGCTGTCCCAAGCTGAGTGTGCCTTCCTCCCACCCAAACCTCAGCTTCCAATTCCACCTGAGTCTTGCTTGACCTCTCAGTATCATCTGACAATGCAAGTCATTCCATCATTTCCAAAATCAAGATTTTGTATTGGCTTTTGTGTTCTGTCCAGTGTGCTTTCTAATTCTTGGCTATTTCTCTTAAAGCAGCTGATTCTTGTTAATCAGCTTTTAATCAGGATCTGTAAAACATCCCCCGAAGTCACCATGGCTGTGAGCCCTGTCTCTAGGTCTCTTATCCATGAATTTGGCATTGATTCATATCTTATTGTGGTGATTCACAGCTCTTCCCCTCTGTTGCTGGCCCGTCTTTTCACACCCAGTTAAAATCAGTACCTTTTTGCCACCTCCTTGAGGGCAGCTGCCACGGTTTGTACTTGGCACAGTACATTCAGGTCCTGTTTTTTTCTGCCACAAACCTCTCTTTCTCCCTCTTTGTACTGTAAATGCTTCACTGCCCTTCTGGCCATTTAGGTCTGTAAATGGAATACTGCTTGCACTCTCTGTGGAGCTATACATGAACAATGTGCCTATAGTATCTTGTTTCTTTCTACATGTCAATTAAGAGTTTCAGCCTTGTTGACTGTCCCAGTGCCCCTGTCACTTCACACCTCAGCTATTACCAACTTCTCTGTGTGTCTCCTGTGACTGCCACTGTGTTCTCCGAAAGCTCATTCAGAATTGCACTGCGAGGATTATCTTCCTTGCTGACATAATGTCTATGTCTCTCCTCTGGCTTTCTGGTTCATCAGCATGAAAGGCAAACTCATTGTCCTCTTCAAAGTTTCTGATCAATTGACTCTGCACTGACTCAGCGTTATTGTTGCACTGAGCACAGCCCTCACTGCTCTCTGTCACTAACATTTGTCTTCACTGTCTCATTAGTTATTTCTCACACAGCCACCTTTGGCCTTTTTACAAAGTACCTCCTCCTTTGCTGGAAGTTCCTTGCAAACTTTAAAGGAATTAGTTCGTCCTGTTATTTCACCCAAGACTTATTTCTGCATTGTTGTCTGGAGCCAAACATGTAAAATGCAGTCATCGTGCTCTGCACCCTCCATTCTCTTCACCACTCCTACTCCTCCTGTTTTTACAACCTACAAATACCAGTCTTCTTTTTCATGACAAGTACTAATGCTGTTGTTAACAAGCCTTACAGCCACCAAATTGTGGTCTTTTGAAAATCATCTTTTGTAGTCTGTCAGTCTCATGTTGCTTGAGTTTTGTGAAAGTTTTGGCTAATTGGGAAATAATACTACGTGAGAAATTTTGGGAAGCGCTGAAGTGCCACTGGCTTCTCAAATGTGAGTGCCACTGAGTAGCACAGAAAGCCCTGATTTTTGATAAGGAGAATCCTGGTAATAATATGTTGTAACAACATCAACGCAGCATTATGAAACCTCCATATACACTTACAGTAGTTATGAAAGTTCTGCGGTCTTTAATGGCTTTCCACATGTTGAAATACCAACTTGAAAAGGACACAATAAGATAGTTACCTGATCGAGAGAGCAGAGAGATATGTATCACTATCTACTATAGAGATTCAGGAGCAGCTTCTGAAGCATGTTGGTGTTTCAGTATCTTGGCAAATGCTCTGTACTTTCTTAGAGAACCGCCAGCATTAGTTGTGCTGTTGGAATACAGAGTGTGCTGTCCTTCTACTACAGTCTTCTGTAGCAGCAAATGCAAGAAAAACAGCATCCTCATACTACTGTCCTCACAATTTCTTTTTAATTCTAAACTGTTCTTTAACAGGATATCAGAAGGGGCTGATCCATTAAGTGGTTCCTTCCCCCATTTATTTCTCACAGTAAAAATTCAATTGATTAAAAGAAAAAAGAAGAAAATCAGACGTCTGTGTAAAATTGTACAACAAACTAAAAACCTTTTTACTGAAGGCTGTCAAAAATGAGTACCGCCTCCTCTCTTGAATGACACTGTTTGAATTGTTTCTTCTCTGTCCTCTGTATTTTGATGATAATAATCCTCCAAGTGGTAGGATTCCTCTGTGATGGTAATGCTTGCCTCAAGAAACACATACCCACTTGAAGTGCCTGAATTTTTCACTGCAACACTGAATGCAGTTACTGCTGCACCACAGTCATCTTCTTTGGAAACTCATTTAACCAGTGACACTGCTGCTGCTTATGCCCCTTGTTGCAGTCACTGTTTATGTGTTTATATACACACACACATGTTTAAAAGTTACTGCTTCAATCAAAAGAGTCCGTAGGGCATCAGAGGGGATGTGCTTGCAGAAGCAAGCAGCACTTTGCAGCAATATGAATTTGCCCTTGTGTGGATGGGGAGCCACCATAATACTCTGGCCACTGAGGTTCCCCATGGCGAAGGCTTTTCTTGTGTGTTTATATGGAGACATTTTCACTGTTAGCATCCCTGTGTCCAGGTTATTAGCTTAGCCCTGCCTTCCAGCTCTGGTGGGTGTATTTGGGTGTATTTGCACCAAATGTACATCCAGAAACTGCCTGCATCAGCAGGAGGAAGAGTTAGTGCCTCATCACAGTGCTGGAAGAGACCATTACTAATCCATCCTAGATACCTAAACATTAGAGAAAATAAAAAATATGGGCTGTCAATTTTAGAATGACCTGGGCATGACACACTGCAATATTTCTAATCACACACACAGCTGGGGACTGGCTGAAGCAGGAAGGTACCTCAGCAGATTGCCTGGTCCAACCCCTGCGCAGAGCAGGTCAGCCAGAGCAGGTTGCTCAGGGCTGTCCGCCTGGTTTTCAGTACCTTCAAGGCTGCAGACTCCTTGGCCTCTCTGGGCATCCTGTGCCAGGGTCTGACCACCCTCACAGTAAACAGGTTTTCCTTATATTTCAGAGAAATTTCCCATGTTTCACTTAGTACCCATTGCCTCTTGTCTTGTTGCTGGATACCACCGTGAATAGCTTGGCTGCCTCCTCTTTAGTCCCCTCATCAGCTCTTTTGACACACTGAGATCCCTCTGAGCCTTCTCTCCTCCAGGCTGGACATTCTCAGCTCTTTGTGTCTCCCTGTAGGACAAACACCTTCAATCATCGTGGCACTCCCTGGCTGTCTCCAGTGACACTGCATCTCCAGCGCTTGGCCCAGCCCTCCAGGGTGTTTATATTCCCACCAGGTCTGAGCAGAGGAGAAGGATTGCCTCCCTTGACCTGCTGCCAACACTCTGCTTAATCCAGCTCAGGAGGCTGTTGGTCGTCTGAACAGCAAGGGCACTTTGCTGGATTATGTCCCACATCTTGCCCACCAGAAACCTCATCTCCTTTTCTACAAAGCTGCTTTCCAGCCAGCTGGTTCCAGCTGTACTGGTGCATGGGGTCGTTCCTCCAGGGCTGTAGGACTTTGCACTTCTGTGTCGAACTTCATGAGATTCCTACCAGCTTATTTCTCCAGCCTGTTGAGGACCTTCTGAAGGGCAGCACACCTGTCCCAGTTTCGTGCCAGCAGCAGACTGACTGAAGACACACTATGCCATCATCCAGGTGGCTGTTGAAGGTGTTAAACAGCCTTGGCTCAGCATCAGCCCCTGGGCAGCCCCTTTAGGGATTGGTTTACAGCTGAACTAACTGCTGCTGAGCACAACCTTTTGAGCTCAGTTCCATCAGTTTTCAATCCACCTTGTACTTTTATCTAGTCCCTATGCCACCAGTTTCTCTATGAGGATGTTATCAGAGACAGTGTTGAGAGCCTTGTTAAAATCAAGGTAAAGAATATCACTTGAACCTCATCCTTTGAACTAGGTATATTATGGAAGAAGGCTTTCAGGTCACGAGGCATGATTTTCCTTTCATAAATCCTTGTCGTAGTCACCTTCTTGTCCTTCATGTGTTTGGAAATGATTTCCAGGATTATATGTCCCATTGTCTTCCCAGGGATCAAGGGGAAGCTAACCAGCCTCTAGTTCTGCTTCATGCACCTTATGGCCCTTCTTGAAGTCAGGGGTGGTGTTTACTTTCTTCCAGTGCTCAGAAACTCCTCCTGGTTGCTACAGCCTTTCAAAGATGATGGAGAGTGGTCTTATGGTCACATTGTCCAGCTCCCTCAGCAGTGGCGGGTGTATCCCATCCACTGTCAGGGCTTTGGGTATGTCCAGGTTGTTTATGTGCTCCCTGACCGATTCTCCTCCAATGAGCATTAAGCCCTCCTTGCTCCAGACTTTCTCACTGGTCTCATGGGCCTGGGATGTCTGCAGGCTGGTTTTTACTGGTAGTCAAAAGCATTCCATACCACAGCCTTTTCCATGTCCTGTGTCTTCAGATCCCATGCCCCATTAGGTAGTGAGTGAGTCACATTTTTCCTGGTCTTCTTTTAGTTGCTGATGTACCTGTAGGAGCTCTTCTTGTTGCCCTTCACATCCCAGACTCAACAACCTCTTGGTTGCTGGATTTCCTGACCCCATCCCTGCACATACCAGATTCTTGACTATCTTATTGATTCCATTTACCAGCTTCTGAAAAATACAGGTGGTGCCCCATGCAGCTGCCCAACATACATGTTGTCTCTAATAAATTTAATGAGAAGCAAAGGCTGTGTTTAGTTGTGTCTTTTTACTTAATTAAAATTAAAATGACACATCACTGTATGTGCTGGCCGAGCCTTAATCTCCAAAGAGTGCCAGTTAGTGTTAGGCTCATTATTGACAGTGGCCTAGTTTCCATTGAGGGAGTCATTAAAAGTTTTAGTTTGCAAAGTCAGGAAAAAGTAGTGGCTGATAGTCCTGGTCTGAAATAAGAGGGAAAAAAAAAGCTCAAACCCAACCTGTTTTGTTAATCCATCCATGTACATGAAAACAGCACAGCAGGATTGGGGAACTAATCCCATTTCAAATCAGATGCCTGCTGGTTCTATTTAATGAGCATTATGTCTGTTTCTTTTTTAACCCTGAAATATCTTGATTCATATAACAACATTCTGCTTTTTTAAAAATTATTTTATTTTTTATCAATTCTGGTAAGGTATCTGCTCCTATAGCTGGACCAAAGATGGATTGCTAACTACCGTCTTTTCTGCCAAACCACATGCTGAACTTCATTCATATGGAAATACTCAGAAAATGGAATTAGCACAGAATCCTGTGAGCATTGGTACTAATGAAATTTTCTACAGATTTGTACCTTGTGAGTAAACTGGTGTGTAGGAAGAAACAACGTTACGGGAGATTGTCTTTGAGTTGAGACATTAAAAAGATCTCTTTCTTTACACATCTTTAGTACTCAATAAATATTTTATACACTCACACTGCATTCTTTTCCTGTGTAGACACTGTCAATATCTCTCCACCCTACGTGCCCACTTTCATTAAATTTGCAAAAAAATTATTGGGACTTTTGTCTCACTGCCAAATAAGGCCTAAAATTGGAGAATGATCTAAAAACTATTAACAGAGGTTAAGGAGGGGCATTTTTCATTACCCTGTGCCAAAGGCCATGTCAGCAGATTGAATGAGTATGTCATGTACCATTTTAATTTAGCTATGTTTATATCCCTTGATAGCAATGCTTTCACGGAGTCCAGGATAATGAAGAAATAGTGATCCAATTCTATTGATCATCAGTATTAGCTTGACATTATTCTGATAGCTATATAATATTTGGGGAAATAAAAATATATTTATGTAAATTTTATTATTCAATGTAGACATAAGCTATTATCCTAGTACTGTTTATTCTCTCAGCATCTACTATATTAATTTTCTGTCTGCCTCAGAATTCCTTGAGAAAAAAAATCCTCATTTCCCAAAATGTCTTTATCTTAAGCGATGTCTAGGAATTTGTTAAAATACAGAACATGTTAAAATGAATAGAGACGTAATTAAAAATTATGTATCCATATACAGGTGTCTATGTAAGAGAATGCTTGCAGTAATAATTTGTTCAACATCCTCTTCAGCCTAGACATCCTCATCATCCTCTCTTGGTTTCTTTGTTTAGTTTTCAAGCCAGGCCAGCCTGTTCTTGTATACAAGCAGCCCAAAGGGTTCCCTCAATAGCAAAATATTTGCAGTAACATATTTGCAGAATACTTGATGTCCTAATAAGGCCTAACGTCATGAATAGGAAACTTGTGACATTAAAGATCAGGTAAATAAGGCCAGTGTGTTCAGTCACTTCACCATATAGACAAATTTTTATATTTTTCATGAATTTCAGACTTGGCATCTGGGGATCAGAGACTAGCGTAAAGGTATTTATCATCATCCCAAGTCTTTGCTAATTTTCCATGTAGTTTGAATGATTCTTCCTTCTTCGGTGCAACAGCTTAAAAGGCAAAATAGTTTTTGGATGGATGCAACAGAAGCATAGCATTTCTCCATGTTACTATGATACGTGCCATAACATTGAGAAAAGAATAAAAGTTTGCAAATGATGGGTTGTTATGATTATCAGAAGACTTAAAAGTGGCTGGAATTACAGGACATTTCCACCTGTAAATAGATGTCAGGTATAAATCCCTGTTTTGGTAGACAAAAGCTGTACTCCGTGGAGCAGAGCAGCGAGAGGACAGACACGCCACAGTGGCAGCGCAGCAGTGCTGACCTACTTGAGCAAGCTGTGCAGTAACCAGCATGCAGCTCTGGCTCTATTTCAGCAAAACAGTGTGTGACCTCCCAAACTGGAATGCAATTTGAAACATTAAATGACCAGACATATCTTTTGGCAATGCAGTTATTAACTTCTGGCTTTATCTCCAGCCCACAAGGCCACCTCTTACATCACAGTGATGCAACGCCTACTAATTGAAAGTCAATTTTCTGCCAGCCAAGGACATTGGCTGCAAAAAGTAGACACAAATGTGTGCAGAGGAGAGATATTTTCATTATTTCTTTCTCTGACTCCCTCACTCTACTTCTATCTCTCTTTGCTACTCTTTTTCTCTCTCCCATCTGCCCACACATCAAAAACCCTTAAAGCGTAGCTTCATTGGGAAGGAAAAAAGTGGAATGATACATTCTGGCCATAAGGAATGGTTTTACTATGAGATACTATTCAAAGTGTATTCCCTAGGATGTTTCTTGGCAAAGTAAACTAGTGAACAGGTGTATCACTAGTAGCACTGCTACTCATTTTGGACGGAAGGGTAACAACTCTTTTGATGAAATCTTGAACAAAGTCTGAATGAAATTTCTCTTGCTTTTCAGTGCAGGTTCGCTTAGAGGCTGTTTGTATTCCCAAGATATACAGGGTTTAGAACTAACATTTCACACGTCTGCCAAATGCTCTGTCAGCTTTTAATATTTCTGGTTATTGCTTTTAAAAAAATCTCACTCATTCTCTATCCTTCCTGATATATTTATCTAAGGCATATTTTTGCACCAGCTATAAAAATCCTAGCAGGGAAAGATTGTTGACCTGGAGATTTTCTGGATGTTAAGCATTTAGCAATCTCTTTCATAAGTAGAATTAAATTATTGCTGAGTGTAGGAGAGGCCAAGGTAGCATGTTTCTCTTTTGAATTGCTTCAGGTTTTGCACATAGCAGGATCTCAAATGCAGCTGCTTCTGACTGCTCACATTGGGAAAAGCACTCAGTACCAAAATCTGGAGGGAACTGCCTGGCTAAATAGAGGAAGGAGCAACCAAAATGATTAGAACATAGTTGGGAGGACTAGTAAGATATAGCTGGAAGAAAGTGAAAATCACAGTCTGCTATTGAGAAATGACTTCTGTCATGAGTATCCCAAATTTTGATGCTACCATGTAGTTATACAGCTCACTCACATAAAACTTCATTAACTCAATGGGAGGATTCCTACTCATTCCAGTGGGTTTCAGCCCAAAGGGTGGATGTCCATTCAGTAGTTGTCTTTCTCAGTTTTCTATATGCTCTCTCACTTTGATGTATAGAAACTTCCTGTTTCTTGCTCAAATCAGTTGGCTACTCAACTATTGTGTTAATATAGAAAATTTGAGCAAATCCAGAAAATTGAAATGGCTTATTGTAGAAAATACAATGAATAATCATATCCAAAGCTGCTTTATAGCTTTAGCAGACACAGAACTGATCGATATATTTTTTAAGTAATGGAGAGCCCCAGACTCTCTTCCACATCTCAGTATTGTGATTTTGGCTTATCTTTACATTTAAGAGCATGGCTTGAGGGTGTTTTATGTTTCATCACTTTCTCATCTCATAACTTTGTTTTACCTCTTTACTTTCTTTAGGCTTGTCACACAGCACCTGATGCTGAAGTTCAGCAAGCAAAGTGTTAATGTCCAAGGAAGCCTGCCTGACTTGCATGCAGATATTAATGGAGCTGTGAATTGTGTCATATTAGCCTCATTTACTTCCCATATGCTTACTCTCATTTTCCCCTCAGAAGCTGCAACTCCACTTTTTGTCTTCATTTGTATGCCCAAAATGCAGCAGGCTTAATCACCAATTATAACCTTACTCATTTAAAGGCTAAATCAACTGGAAACAATGCTAAAAAGTGTCTCCCTTGAGGAGAACTGAAGACTTTGTGCTAATTTTCTTCACACATTTTGATTAGTATAAAGCACTTTGTAACTTACAAGTTAATCTCCCCAAATGATGTTAATTTTAAATCGAGATGACACATGCACACTCATGGGATGACATCCTGAGAAACCTGCCTTGTCTTCCACCTTCAACTCTGACCTGCCAGGCTAAATTATCTCTCCCTGGGAAACTCTCAGTGAAGCACTAGAGCACCCAGCTCTGCCAGCAGCTTTTTATTTATGGCCACCTTTTCCTGCTTTATTTCTTAACTGCCTGACTTGTGCTATTTCCTCGAGTTTGGAAGTCCCTTGTGAGTTTCTTCTAAATGCAATTTCTTCCATCTTAGGAAATGAGAACTCCATAAACTCCCAGGTAGGTTTCATGGGAGCCATGGAAGGCATAATGGCTGTTTGGGTTGATATAGTAGTGATTGCCACATAACATCCCTCCAATCAATACTGCAAAACTCTCAGACACTCTTTAGCTCCTGACTGAATTTACAGTTCTTAGTCACAATCTCCATTACTACAATAAAGACCAGAGGAACTAGAAGAAAAGAAAACTAGATTTGGAAAACTGACATTTTTGTTTATGGAATATTTGCATGCTATAATTTATCAGCTATTTGGAGCATGCCACCCTCTGTTTATGGCAGATGCAAGACATGTTTCAGCTGTTCTTTTTTTTTTTTTTTTTGCAAACCAAAAACTGTAAGGTATTGAAAATTCTGTGCTTTTTAAAATAAAAATAACAGAAAATAAAGCAAGTGTTTGGAACTGGTGATGAACTTGGTCCATTTACATTGTCTGTAGCTCAAGTTTGAGCAGAACCTGACTGAAGTGGCTGTTGTGTGCCCCACACGTTGGCAACACATGTTCTCCATACAGAGCCACCTGTACCCATCCCTTATCTTCTTTTGAAAATGAAAGGACCCAACCCTTCTTCCATCCTAGGAAAAAACTTATGTGAAGCATCCAGACCCCCTTTGTCATGGATGGGTCATAAAGATTTTAGCCTGTGGCTTGGCAGAAAGGTCCACTTTCATACACCTAGAAATGACTAAACACAAACTCAGAATAAGATTAAGATATTACTCTGCATTTGACATCCACTCTGGTTTGCCCCTCTTTGATTATATGACCTATTAGTGTTTTATGGACAACATCTCTGGCTCTGATGGATTAATAAGCAACAGTTTGGACATTGTTCCAGGCGGGACTGGGATTTTTCTCTATGTGTCTCTTTTTCTGTTAATTATATCATCCTTCCTCTAAAAGTATGAAGGTAAGCTTTTGTTCTGTTCAGCTTGCAGCAGGAAGGCCGGAAGGGATATGATTGCTCTTTTTTGGTACACTGAGACTGGGATGGAAAAAGCTCAGACACTGAAGAATGCTGGAAAATAGAAACAAACGTATATAAACTGGCACAGTTCATCTTGAAACCTGGCCTAATGTCCTAATAATCAGGAAAAATAAGAGTCTTGAAGCAGTGTGATGAGAAACCTAGACAGTTTTCAGATGGGTGTTCCTAAAGCTTATGGAAGAAATAATATCTGTGAGAGCAGCATGTTGGGCTAAGTGACTGAATCTTTCCATCCTTGTCATATTTCTGAGGTCCTTTGTCCTTAATATCATCATGGAAGGACATGGACCTGTTGGAGTGAGTCCAGAGGAGGCACCAAGATGATCAGAGGGATGGAGCAGCTCTGCTGGGAGGAAAGGCTGAGAGAATTGGGATTGTTCAGCCTGGGAAAGAGAAGGCTTTTGGTCAACCTTATTGTGGCCTTCCAGTACCTGAAGGGAGCCCACAGGAAAGATGGAGAGAGAGTATTTACAAGGGCCTGGAGTGACAGGACAAGGGGGAATGGCTTCAAACTGGCAGAGAATAGGTTTAGATTAGAGATCAAGATGAAATTCTTTGCTGTGAGGGTGCTGAGGCACTGGCACAGGTTGCCCAGAGAAGCTGTGGATGCCCCATCCCTGGAAGTGTTCAAGGCCAGGCTGGATGGGGCTCTGAGCAGCCTGGTCTGGTGGAAGGTGTGCCTGCCCATGGCAGGGGGGTTGGAGTGGGATGATCTTTGAGGTCCCTTCCAGCCCAGGTCATTCTGTGATTCTATGATCATATTGGATGCACATACAACACCTACATGGAGATGAAGCTACGGTACAGGCAATATGTTTCCCTTTCACCAGTTTTTCACGTTTCAGCCTCCCTTTTTTCACGCCACTTAACTTTTTTATTTAATTACAAATTCCTGGGATGTATATGGCATTGTTTTCTCTTTTACCTAAAGGGCAGTCTCACAAATAAATCTCTGTTAAGAGCATGAGTGCGCTGCACTGGTTGAAAAACTGACAGATGAGGGAAAAAGATTTGTAACTTCTGAAGGTACCTAGATGGGGATTTTCCCCAGCAATCTACATAGTGGCTTTAAATACTGGTTTTGAGGGAATTTCCTCCCTGGCAGTTACCAAGGGATCTTACTCTAATTCTGATGCTTTTGGAAGCACTGTGGGAGAAATTCACATTTATGCACCTCTTACATTATACTGGAGATGAAGGTGTGGCTCATTAGTCATCTTCTGGTCTTTTACTTTTTTAGCATGTATCCATGCCATGAAAGTTCTGCACACCATGTTTCAATATGCTTTGAAATAACACATTAAGGGGATTTTGCAGCAACACTGGCATTGCTGTCACCCATGCCTCACTCTGCAGTGGGTGGATCATCTTAATGCGTAGTGATTTCTGTAAGCTTTCTGCTTCACGGTACTCAGCACCTTGTGCGAGGATTAAATTCTGAGAGCACAGCAGGTGTGTCCCTAAGTTTAGCTGCTCTATTTATAGTGTTTTCCTGTAAGCATAACACTGCAATTGTCACTCACACTGTCTTCCTCCAATTCTGCATGGCACCAGGCTGGGTACATAATAAACATCCTTTTATGAATATGGCCTTCTTGCAGAAATGAAAAGTAATTGCCTAAACAGCATCACATGTAATTAAACAGTAAAAGCTTATGATGAAGGGAATTTAAAGTAAATGGTCATCAGGAAATTCCGAGCTGAATTTTAATACAACAATACATTTTATTTATTAATTTCTTCTTTACAGGGATAAATTTACATCAAATTACCTGTGAAAATGATGTACAAATTCACATAGACATATTTTCTGCACGATATAGTGAATAAAAATAAGAGCACGGGTGAAGTGATTATTGCATTTGAAAATTGGTCATTAACTTCCACTTAACTGCCCTGTTAATTGGTAGTGTAAGTTACAAAAGTAGACAGACCAATGCAATAATTTATTTTGTTCTGAAGCTGGTGAAGTGCAGACAGTGATCAATAGTTTTGGGGCAAAGAACTGCAGCAAGAGACAAGAATGTCCAAACCTTATTTCAATTAATGTTTTATGTACAGAAAATGTTAACAGTGGTGTGGTTGGTGATATCTATTTGCTAAAGAGATTCTTGTGGACCCCCGGAAGCAGCTTTGCTGTTGTGCACTGTGCTTTAGTTCTGCAGCAGACATAGCTGACAGAGGGAAAGTCACCAGAAAACAGAAGAGGTCAAAACAGGAAATCATCTGTGCACAGGCCATGTCCTTGCCCTTTGAGGAACCTTTACAACACCTCAGCAGTGTGAAAAAACATCAGTAAAACTGGAAATAGGGTTTGTTTTTTCAAATAATTTGCTACTTAAGGAGAGTGATAGTCTATCGGTTTAGATAATGTGACATTTTGAAACCTTTCTTCACAGCAGAGGTGCAGAAACATAATTTGCTGGTTTAGATAAAAGCTTAGATTTTGGAGCACCACTTTATAAGAGGGAATTAAGATTGCAACTAATTTTACTGCAGGTAAATTAAAGAAAATGTGAGGCTCCGTCTTTTAAAAAGAAGCTCATTCCATTTTTTCCCCTGTAGTGGTGGCATAACGTTTACATTTCCACAGATAATGAACTAGATCTTTCAGCAGACCAGCCCCACAGGGGACTCATTCCCAAATCTAAAGTATTATTTTTCTTTCCATCTGCTCCACATGGAGCTTGAGGTAAGCTATTCTTAATGTCTTAGGAGGATCACTGTTTCTTGGAAGCAAATGCACTTTTCATTTTCTTCTTTAAACACAAAAGATCTTATTACTACCTGTCATAGCCTCTTTGCTACAGTTGCCATTACTGCAGTTGCCATTACTGCTTTTAATTGGTAATTCACAAGTTTTGGAGATGAGGTTTTAGAGCTCATAAAACTGCAAGGAGCTCACTCTTAGTCTAAATGGATCTTCCGAGGATATGGGAAGACTTGACAATGTTACTCACATCTCACAAAAGGCCACAGAAGGCAGTGTCTATTACTTTTAAACAGTTTCACAGTCAACTGCTCCTTCCCATACCTGTGTTTATTTCCTATTAGTCCTTAAATACATTCCAGGTAGGAAATTAAATATATGCCAAGTGATTTTTTTCTGCCAGGGATCTCTCCCAGAGCAGTTCCCTTGCCTTCATCTTCCTAAAGTGCTTGTGCAACTGCCTTAGTCTTTGTGAAGGATTAGCATAAAAATCTGTACTAAAGGCCAACAGATCTGTCCTTCTGTTGTGGAAATGGGATCAGTAGGATGCAGTTGCAATGCCCTCCCAATTCATGGGTCTCTTCAAGGGCTGAGCCTCGGGGGAGCATTTTGCCCATGGTTTTTCCATGGTGGTGGCCTCCCTTTGGAATACCCACCTGGCTGTTCCCAAGGTGCTGCACCATGACATGGAGAGGGACTTTTTACAAGGACAAGAGGGAAAGGGCAAGGGGGAATGGCTTCAAGCTGACAGAAAGTAGGTTTAGATTAGATATGAAGAAGAAATTCTTTACTGTGAGGGTGGTGAGGCCCTGGCACGGGTTTCCCAGAGAAACTGTGGCTACCCCATCCCTGGAAGTGTTCAAGGCAGCCTGGGGTAGTGGAAGGTGTCCCTTTACATGTCAGTGGGGTTGTAACTAGTTGAACTTTGAGGTCCCTTCCAACGCAGGCCATTCTGTGATTCTCTGTGTCAAAGGGAAGACCCCACTGCCGGATGTGGAGCAGAAAACAGCCAGTGAGTGCAGTGGGCCAGCCAACGGATGCCTAAATACAGCTCTGGCAGTGGCATCTCAAGCTGCGTGTCCAGGTCTGAAAAAAAGCCAGGTTCAGTGTCTGTGGAAGTTATGGGGAGTGGCAGCCTGGGAGAGGAATGTCAGCTGCTGTTTCCACTGACTCCTTAGAGCATGATCGTGGGATACACATGCTCTTACATGCTGGAGTATTTTTCAGTTTCAAAACCTCCAGGCACACCTGAGCCCTCTTGGCCTTTTCTGGGCTACACTAGCCTGCCCGCAGTCCTAAAGCAATTCAGGGATAGCTCATGGCTTTTCCTGCTGTCTCTTCCCTGGGATGTTGGCCATTTGTCAGGCTTGGGCGTGACCTATGTGGTCTGGGTTATAAAGGAACGTGAAAAAATGGAATCATAGAATAATAGAATATCCTGAGTTGGAAGGGACCCACAACAATCACCAAAGTTCAACGCCTGGCTCTGACCAGGACAACCCAGGAATCCCACCATGTGCTGAGAGCATTGTCCAAAGGCTTCTTAGCTCTGTCAGGTTTGGTGCTGTGACCACTGCCCTGGGAAGGCTGTTCAGTGCCCAGCTATCCTCTGGGTGAAGAACCTTTTCCTAATACCCAGTCTAAACCTCTGACACACCTTCAGGCCATTCCCTCAGGCCCTGTCACTGATCACCGCAGAGAAGATATCAGTGCCTGCCCCTCCTCTTCCCCTTGTGAGGAAGCTGCTGACTCCGATGAGGTCTCTCCTCAGTCTGCTCATCTTCAGGCCAAAGAAACCAAGACACCTCAACTGCTCCTCTGGATCGAGGAAGTTAGCCTGAGTGGGGGCGCAGTAAGTTCTGCAGCTCCCAGGGGAAGTCCCCAATGTTTTGTGGCACCTCTGTGAAACCAGGAAGCAGCACCTGCAGGTGAAACAGAGGAGAGTGGCTGACTGAACCTACAAACACTAAATGTAAGGAAAAGTCAGGAGAAGGGCTGCAGTGACTTTTTTGGCTGTTCTATACCTCATTTCCATGCCTCTGAGACCTCTTTTAGACATTGCTTTCTCTTTTGTACTCAGGCTGGCTTCCTACCTGTGCCAGCATTTTAAATGCTGGTTTTTTTACCACAGAAAGATACTTACAAATGAAAGATATACATAGAACTATGGCAAAGAAAATGGACAATTCACAAAGGAAATTAACTACTTCCCCTTCTCCACCTTACCTTGTTTTCTAAAGACAAAGTGTTTCAGTGACTGTAACATAGCATAGTAGCTTGGTAAAAACTATTGCTAGTAACTGGCTACAGGATTTGTACTGATTTTGCAAGACCTCAGGATGAAGACTTGTCAGATTTGTTTTGTTTAAACTTGTCTTGGCCTGCCTGGAGCTTAGTCTACGTGTATTCTAAATGTAACAGCAACCTTTTTAATGGCCAGGTGGCTATGCCCATGCTTTGTGTCCTTGCTTGTCTTTGTATGGCTTGACTGTAGTTTTACCTACATAGCAGAATCACAGAATATCCTGAGTTGGAAGGGACCTCTCAGGATCATCAAGTCCAGCACCTGGCCCTGCGCAGGACAGCCGAAGGATTCCACCATGTGCCTGAGAGTGTTGTCCAAAGCTCAAACATACTTTCATTTACAACATCAGATATATAGATTTAATTTTATGTAATGCCTTGCTGTTTCTGTCCTTAAGATCAAGGATTTTCAATATAACAGACTCATTGACTTGTATCCTTTGATTTCAGTGACTTCATACTCATGACATAACATTTGTTTAGGATTCATTTTTAAAGAAGGTTAATGATGGGGGGGCTGCCATTTCTTTAGGAAATCTGAAAGTACATTTCAGCAAGGATGCTGAAGAAAAGAATATCCTTTGAAGTGCAGCTGAATGCCCCAATTAGTGTAATTTTTGTAATTACTTTTTTTCTCTTTTGAAATTGAAGTATATTGATTGCAATTTTTCCTCACTGAAGCAGTGGGAAGAGAAAGATTTCATACTGAGGATAAACCCTCCTCATAGAGCCTCAGCATGATCCTTTAGCCCAAAAGTCTGAGGGCAGGATTTTCCTCTGGCATTGGAAATACCACTAGAAGAGGTTTGCAACATTATGCCTGTGCAGGAACGAAAGTCACTTATGAGGACATTTAGGTCTTAGTGCTGATGAGAAGCCTTCTGCAGGACTGTAGAAGTGGTCCTTAATCTCCTGCAAGGATAATGAGCCCTTTCTATCTGATGAGTTCAACAGCAGCAGGCTTGGGCCCGGAGTCCCTTGGCAGAGAGAGATACCCAACTGATTCCTGTATTTATGTCAAATAGCCTCGTTTGATTCCAGTGGGGATAATTTTTCATTCAAGCAAAGATCTTGGCTCGAATGCAAATGTTCCTTCACAGGCATTTGATGAATGAAAGCACAATGATCATACACGGGCTTAGTTTGTTTATTGCTAATCAGGTCATGGAAGATGCGTGAATCTGTTCTGACTTGTTCTCATGCCAGGATGTCAACATCGCAAAAATGATGCAAATGCAAGCAGAGCTTGATCCAAACTAGCCCTAGAATTATTTTATACCACGTAGTACATTTGGAGCACGCTGCTCTTGGGGCTGAACATTGCTCACTTGCTGTAGACATAACTAAATTATATCTCGGCCATTCAGGTATATTATTTCTGCACTCTGAGTTACCTTGCAGCATATTTCCGTTAATGGTGATTAGCCTGGGGAGAAATGCGAGAACTCTGTAGAAAGGATTAATTATTGTACACCTGACAGCAAAAGCAAAGTGCTTTTTCTCCAGTATCAGATCTCATAAGAGGGGATATATTACAGCATACAGGAATGTGATAAAGCTCTTTGCTAAGGGAGAATCCGTCTGTGCCCAGCTTGCTTTAAAAAGAATGATAAATGCCTTTTTTTTATAACCATTCCAAATCTCTTGGTAAAAATGCACTATTGCCAAGAATATATTTGTCAATATTTATAAAGAGCAGGAATATATTTGACTGAGAGAGCTTATGAATCTAGAATTTTGGCCTTCTTTTCCTAGCCATATAAGTTCCTGTAATAAAACCTGGCTTCTTCTTTGTGACATTATTATTGCTATTAGTAGTATTAATAGTTTTATTACAGCTTCGAGCAAGTTAAAAGCTAGAAACAAGAAAGTGCATCTGATTGTACAGTCTGTAGTAGTACTATGTATAACCTTGAGGGCACCTGGTCTCTCACAGAAAAATCACAGTCTAGAGCTGGGATTTTAGGCTTCCTCTGTAATGGATGAGAAGAATTAGACACCCAAGGTGATACCAGTGCATGCAGAGCAGGAAACAGACTCAGAAAATACTGAAAAACAAGCAGGTCTGCTCTTATCTTGGCCTAAACAATTTATTCTGTGTTTGATGAGTCTGATTCTTCCTGTTCAAGCTCTCTCCAAGGTATCTACTTTATGAAGAACAGACTATTATATAAAGGGCATCTAAGGAGACAGATAAAGTTAAGTTTCCTTAGTCTAGTAGCCCAATATCACATCACTGGCTCACATTTAGTCTGGGACACTTATTTGCACAATACTGCCAAACCTTAGGCAGTTGCAGGCCCAGGTGTGGCTTGGGTGCCTTTGGAACTAGGTGCCTTGGTACTTCAAAAGCCTATTGACGAGAGAATGTAAATTTTATTTATATTTAATATTTTCCTTTGGTGTCAACATATCTACTTTTATCATCTCTTGAGCCACAGTTGATGTTCCAGTTTCTTCAGTAGCCTCCTCCAAAGTGTCAAGTGCTTACTCTGCTGATTTGCAAAATTCCCTTGGTTTAAATAGGGCTGAGAATTTATCTCTGAAGCAGAAAGAATGAGGACTAGAGAGTAAGAAAGAATGGCCATCAATCTGAGGAACAAGAATAAGAGCAGCAGTGAAGACAGAGTAGGCCTTTTATCCTTTCAGAACAGCTAAATTATAAAATTTATCTCCATCTGTAAGTTAGCTCTATAGATAGATACATAGTCTTCATAATTTCTGCACAAGCCATCCCAAGTTTTCTTCTGACTTCTATTCACACTGTCAAAATCCAAACAGAAATAGCAAATGAAATATTCAAAATAAAAATATGAATTTCAGCAAACTTGATCAACATGCTTAATTATTTAATGACAGTTTTTTCAGGTAGGGAAAGAATAGGCCGGAGGTTTCACACTGCAGAGGAAACGTGAGAAGGTTGGACAAAGGCATAATGTGTAATAAAGAATGGCAGATATGATATATAAAGCACAGATAAACATTCCCTTCCTTAAAATAAAACACAGTAGTTTAAAATTAGCAAGCTGATCACACACACACAATGAGTGTTATAAGGAACTCCTTGCTAAAAGATACAGTAGTGCGCAGACATTTTTGCAACTTATTAAAAAAGAAGAGAGCAAAGTGAACCACAAGTTACATTAAAGGAGATTAAAAGAACCAGCAAACCTCAGACTCCTTCTGTGTCTGGGCCATATGGACTCATCCACAGTTAGTCCCTCATGCACAAGCAGTCACGGAATGCCTGGTGGTCAGGAGAAGCCCTTGCTTGAGAGACTCCTCGTGATTCCTCCGAGGGTTCTGGTGCCAGGTGGTGTCAGGGACAGGCTGCTGGACCAGACAGCTCCATGTTTGATGGGCTGTGGCAGCTCCTGCACTCTTGGAGTCAAGCCCTGACACCGTGACATGAAAGGCCTGTGGGGACTCGAGTTGGCTGTTTTGACAAAAGTACTGGCTTTTAGATATGTCAGAGCGTGCGTTTGAGATCTGGACAAACAATGTTTGACATCCTTGAGGGCTCATTAAAAGGGCTCAGTGCTTTCTGAGTTAAGCTTTTTGTACTTCCCACTGACAATGCAGCCTCAAATGCTGCTGTCTAAACTAAGAAATATCAATCCAAGCACAGCAAATATGTGCTCTCTTGTTGCTTGGCAGTGATTCGGGGATCTGGGCTAAATCATTACCAACCAGAAAAAAACCCCACATGTCCAGCTGCTTTTCTTCCAGTGTACAGACAAACTTGTTAAAAACCAGGTTATGTATTTCTTTGGGTATAGAATGACAGAAAAAAGAAACCTAACACCACAGGGTGATGGAACCCAGAGGTGAATACGGTAAATGGTGAGATGTAAAATATCAAACCATGCTTGCAAGAGTGAAATTTCTCTGTCAGCATTTGCAAAATTAATTATAAGCAATGTGATAGCAGAATCACAGAGGTTGGAAAGGACATCTCAGATGATTGAGTCCAACATTTGACTGGTCACCACCTTTGTGAACTGGACCATGGAACTGAGTGCCACATCCAGTTGTGTCTTGAAGACTTCCAGGGGTGGTGACTCCACCACCTCCCAGGGCAGCCCATTCCAGTGCTTGACAACCCTTTCAGTGAAGAAATTCTTCCTGATATCCTAAACCTGCCCTGGTGCAACTTTAGGCCATGTCCTCTTGTCCTGTCACTGGTTGCCTGGGAGTAGGGGCTGACTCCCACCTGGCTACACCCTCCTGTGTCAGGGAGTTGTAGAGAGTTGTAAAGTCTCCCCTGGAGCCTCCTTTTCTCCAGGCTGAGCCCCCCAGCTCCCTCAGCTGCTCTTCAAAGGACTTGTGATCCAAACCCTTCCCAAGTTCCGTTGCCTTCTCTGAACACACTCCCAGCCCCTCAGTGCCCTTCTTGGAGTGATGCTTTTTTTTTTTTTTTTTTTTTTTTTTTTTTTTTTTTTTTTCTGATAGGTTCCCAAAGCCAAATCTTATCATTGGATTGTTTAATAAAATTGATCCCAAATGCTAGGACAGGAAGATGTTTTGCCACCAAAAGGAGATGTGCAATGAGGCAGAGTGAGGAACCAGAATATTACTCCGATGAAAACAATGCACACAGCCACTGTATTGTCCTGTGGGATGGCTTCAGGAGCCACATTAAGCAATTCACAGTGAGAAACTAACTACTAAACAATGTCATTTTGTTTCAGAACCCTTCCACCAAGTCTGTGCTGTCAGCCTGAGCTGAAGGCAAAATCACAGCTTTCTACAGTGAACAGAGAAGCTCATGAATAAATGGAAATGTTTTCCACATCTCTGAGTGTGGGTGATAAGGAGGCAGTTCAAAGTACAGCTGAAATATTAAGGGGCTAAATTCATACGGACACACTTGGACACATAACATTTTGGAATACATGGTGAGGTCTCTGCTGTGCTGACCACACTCCAGAATAGAACCAGTGAGGGTTTTAAAACATGTTATATAGAAGAAAGACCTGCAAGATACAGAAAGAATCCCTCCTGCTCAAGCAGATGAATCAATATGGTTTGTGAATTTTCTAAAGCTCAGCAACCAAACAGAAAACCAGGTTTTTAAAGAGTTATAGGAATTGCACCTCAGTTTCTACCATCCTCATTTGAGGAGTGATCTCATTTCCATTGAAATTCACAGAATATTTGTTTGGATCATAGGGAAATCTATATAAACTCTAGCTCTTTCTAACTTGTGTACTTATTGACTGAATAAGTGATTTGATAGCACTCTGAAATATTTATGAAGCTGATTTCAATTCCGAAAAGCCACCAGTGTTCCTTAAAGTTTATAATAAATTACTTTACCTCAATTTACTGACAAAAATAAGAGGCACCAATGGTAAGAAGCTGAGCTAGACTGAGCTGTGCCTTGACTGAGCTATATCATGATCTATAATTTCTGATTTACCAGAAGCAGTAAAGCAAATATTCTTTCATTAAAAATACCACATAAACCTGAAGTAATTAGATACAAATTAAAATTGTAGTCTAAGCTGTTTGTACAATCCCCTGTCAGTATAATTTTCCTTAAAAATCATGTGTGTATATTAATAATCCCAAGGGGGTTAAATTTTTATCACAGCATGCCATAATTTCTGAATTTCTTCCTTTACATTTGTATGACACTATGAATAGGAATTATTAATGTACATCTATTAAAATAGACCTGTACATCAATGATCACAGCCTTTGCAAAGCACAGCTAGCTGAACATTGGTGAAAACCATCTTCTATAATGGACACCTTTAGCAATTTGATGTATTTATATTTTTCGATGGGCAGGACACTTTTCACCAATTGAAGCTTTCTTTAAGGAACACTTTAATTTTTCTTTCATTTTTAAATTGCTTCTCAAGGAAATAATGATATATGACAGAACTAAGATATTTTTGATTCTCAGATATTTTCTAATGAACCATTTTGTGCTACCTGATGAAATGCATCAAGAAAGGCAGGCCTGTGTTTCTGTGCTTCTGTTAGCCTTTATGGTCTAGCTCTGGGATAGTCTTACCTGCATTGGTTCCATCTCTTAAACACTATGGAATTAAAACTCAGAATATCTATTCCAAATGGAAGACTGACTCCAAGCACTCAGACTATGATGTGCTCAGGGAGAAACTCTTGCACCAAGACAGAATATAATGTTTCAACACTTTAAAACTCAGTTTTATCAAGGGAAAAAATAATTTCGGGAAGAATGATGCTTTGATTCCTCATGATGTTTTGGAATCAAAAGAAGATTTTAGAATGGAATTTTCCTCGCAATGTAACTTGGAAATTTGACTTCCTCCTTGCAATAGCACAAGTATATAACATATGGGATTTTAAACTTCTTGCTGCCCTCCTGTGGGTGAAAGGAACAATTACTTCAGCAACAACGTGTGGAAAAAATAAAACGGGGAATTGACTGACATAGTAGAAAGCAAATTCCACATAAATTAATGGGATTGTCTTTCTTGGGATACAAATGTGAATTCCACTCCTCAAAAAAAAAGTTGGAATCAGGCAAGTCAGATTTAATTTCTGCCACACTTTTCTATTTAATGTTGGCAACTTTTCACTGTGAAGGTATAACTAACACTAAAATCCTTAGAATAGAGCCAGACAGAAAAACAAAACATTTTTATGGAGCACATAAAAATGAGCCTGTGGTCAAGCAACATGTTCTAGGATGACAGAAAACATGGGGCTTAAATGCAACAGTCCCTAAAAGTGCTTCCACACAGAGTGGGGCCACCATCCAAGATGATGAATAGTTTTCAGT
The DNA here is from genome assembly GCA_013397895.1 of Origma solitaria. NCBI lineage: Eukaryota > Metazoa > Chordata > Aves > Passeriformes > Acanthizidae > Origma > Origma solitaria. The sequence continues at coordinate 59,619 of VZRL01005112.1, forward strand.
CCTCCTTTTCTGTCACCATAGAGGAGGATGGATGGGTCGATTACAAAGCCATCATGAACCCTTTGATCCAGGGAATTCCTGGATTTAGAGCTCCTGAAAAATTGCATTGTCACAAAAAGATGGAAGAGAAATGTCAAAAGAAGTTATATGTGAAATTAACAATACAGAAAAGAAAAAGAGAGAAGCAAAAGCAAACCAGAAAGGTCTTTACCACAGGCAACTAAGATGTTGTGAAAAACAGCATCTCCTTTCTCTCTTTATTTCTTAACAACCTAAGCCCCCTTTCCTCAGACAATTCAGTTCTCTTTTGTTTTTTCCAAAAAGTCCTCTTGAGAGACAGCATCACTCATAGTACCGGTGGGCAAAAGGATGGGACCTTTTCACCATGGCATTCTCTGCTAGAGTGTCTCACATCATAATTCAAAACAGCACCTATGAAACAGAATAAAAGTCTTCATGTAACTGTTTGTCTGAAATGGTAATTTTTTTAAAAGGCAGACTGTGGGATTTAGAGCCCAAACCCTGGGTGCAAGCCTGTAGGTCTTGTGTTTCCAACCTCTTTGACACAGCTTACCACATGACCTGTGCCCTCTTTGATCTGCTCAAAGGCTTGGTTTTGCTCAATGCCCCACTCAAAATCTTTCTACTTTGAGATTGCTTGATAGAAAGGGCTCACGAGGCTGCTGTAACCTGGAATATGCTTTCTCCCATGAGGCCTAGGAAAGCTTGTGATTCTTTCTTGTTATCATGCAGAGACAGAGTTGATACTTTTTTGATCACATCCATAGGGAGATGGCAATGTCCATCCTGCAAGTTTATTCCCAAGAACAGAAAATGTTGTGTAGGTTCCTTGACCTCGCTTCTTTTTATGGTGCTGGGCATTGAATCCACACAGTCCAGTACACCCAGGCACCCCTTTCCTCCTCCTGGCTGAATGCAGGGACTTTCAATTCCTGTTCCTGTCTGCAGTGCTCACTAAGCCATTCAGTGCCAGACCAGATCCTCTCTGACACCCAAAGCAGGATACTGAGAATACTGAAAAAAAAATCTGAAAAACTCTTCCCCCCACCCCTCCCTTCTTCCCAGGTTTAACTTCACTCCAGATTTCCCTGCCTCCTCTCCTGAGTGGTGCAGGGGGATGGGGAATGGGGGGTTGTGGTAACCTCATCACATGTCACTGCTCTCCTCACACTCTTCCCCTGTTCCAGTGTTGGCTCGCTCCCATGGGAGACAGTCCTCCCCAAACTTCTCCAATGTGAGCTCTTCCCATGGGCTGTGCTTCCTCATGAACTGTTCCAGTGGGGTCCCTTCCATGGGGGGCATGTCCTTCAGGCACAGGCTGCTCCAGCATGGGTCCCCAAGGGGTCACAAGTCCTGCCAGGGAAACTTCTCCAGCGTGGGCTCCTCTCTCCAGGGGTCTGTCAGGAGGCTGATCCAGCACGGGTTTCCCATGGGGTCACAGCGTCTTTCAGGCATCCACCTGCTCTTCCATGAGCTGCAGGGCACAGCTGCCTCCCCATGGGCTGCACTGTGGGCTGCAGGGGAACCTCAGCTCTGGCTCTTGGCCTCCTGCCCCTCCTTCTCCACTGGCCTTGGGGTCTGCAAGGCTGTTCCCCTCACATATTCCCACTCCTCTCTCCAGCTGCCGGTGCCAAAGTTTTTCCCCCTTTTCTTAAATGCATTTTCCCAGAAGTTCTACTACCATCCCTCACGTTCTCGGCCTTGGCCAAGGTAGGTCCAACTTGGAGCCAGCTGGAATTAGCTCTGTCAGACATAGGGGAAACTTCTGGCAGCTTCTCATAGCAGCCACCCTGCAGCCCCCCTGCTACCAGAATCTGGCCACACAAACCCCCAAAACAGGCAGTCTGTTAGTCTGAAATAATTGTTTCAATTTTCCTATACCTTTTGGAAGGATAATTTTTTTCAACTATATATTGATTTGTTTCTCTTTAAAAAAGTTATAGTTGTATGGATTTCTGTTTAAATTTCTTCTGAATTTTAATACTGATTACTGTAATTCAACACAACCATAAATTAGTTACAGTTGATCAGGAAAAAGCCTAATCAAAATTAACTCAGTAATTAAATAATAACTTGAGCTTAATTAATGCATTGTTTAGCATATAATCTGATCAATACTACTTCAACTAAATCATTGGTACCATCAATTGCAAGTTTCCTCCTTCATTTAATGAATTTCAGTCCTTTTAAACACATACAGTCTGTGTTCATTCAATATTGAATCATAATATGATTGAGATTTTATTATTAAAAAACAATGTTGAAAGTCAAAAGAAAAAAATGTAGAATTTAGAATTTAGAAAATTAGAATTTAAATCTGCAATAATAACAACTCCTGAATGCTGCAATATTCAAGAAATTTTGTTGAGTCTTAGCTGTCTTCTGTGCTTTGCAGAACATGCTCTGCCCTCTGCTGATTAGAGGGATAAGAAGCACAGTTACTTATTTCATTCCAGTAAAGAATAAATTGCATTTAGGTAGTTCTTTGGCACTAGAGCAACCCACTTCTGCTATTTTAAGTTAATGCAAATGATCCACTCAGTTTACTCAGTGAACAGAACCATCTGAGAAATACTTATCATTATATATTAATGACCAATGAAATTTCATACTACTCATTATTTCATCCTCAGTAGTACCCAGGAGCATCATAGGCCAAGCAGCACATATTCCTCCTCCCAGTTTTAGCAGGAATGCTTTCTTGCAAATTCACATCAACAGTACCTATGTAAGTAACATTAATTATCTGAGAATTTCATGCTCTCTAATATCCTATATATTGAAACATCCCTGTGAAGTAAGGAAACCCTGTTGTTTCACACCCAGAAACAGAGATGTGGAACAGATCAATTTAGTCAGATATGTACCCAATGAGAACAAGGCTAATCCTCTAACCACTGCACAGCTTTCCTCTTCATCCAGGATAGATTGTTTAAATCTGCTCTGTTAGCAGTTTCTTTCCTCCTCTACTCTTATTAATTGGTTCACTTCCTCAAGGCATCCCAGCTGTAAAATGCCATGTGGTTTCTCAAATAGCTGTGGAGCTCCTGTGTCTGGTTCATCAAGAGTATAACAGTGATTTATTTGCATGAAGTTAAAAATCAAGGTGGGCTTGGAATAAACTGATCGCTTACCCAGACTTATTTGGCCTGGAAACAGCTCAAATTCACGATTTTCTTAGTCTGTTTCCAGTGAAACTCTGTCAGTCACGCCAGGGAAAGCTTCCCATACTATTTCAGATCTGTATTTCTACAGAATAGGAAACGCAAGCAGACAAGGAAACTGAAAGAAAACCAAAGTAAACATTTTTGAGTTTATAAGTAAACATATGTTGTGATGTGATCCTTAGCTCAAGTAGTTCAAATGTTAGAGATATAAAGGTGCAGAAATTACCAGAGTTAAAATCAGGTTAAATATTTAGGGATGAGATGCCTGCACTACAGCCGGTTTCTGGCATCTTTACAGGTCAGGTACCTACGGAACCCCTGGGCATTTTCGCTCCTTTGAACAAAACTTACAGAAAGATGCAGCACTGGGCTGGCTGCGTGGGCTGAGGCCAATGGTCTGAGGCTCACCAAGGTGAACTGCCAGGGCCTACACTCGGGTCAGAATAGCCCCAGGCTGTGCTAAGGCCTTGGGGAAGAGTGGCTGGAAAGCTGCTGGGCAGGAAGGGACCTGAGGGTGCTGGTGACAGCTGGACATGAGCCAGCTGTGCCCAGGTGGGCAGGAAGGCCAGGGGAATTCTGGCTGGATCAGCAATAGTGTGGCAGCAGGACCAGGGCAGGGATTGTCCCCCTGTGCTGGGCACTGCTGAGGCCACAGCTCAGATCCTGTGTCCAGTTTTGGGCTCCTCACTGCAAGAAGAGCATTGAAGGGCTGGAGTGTGTCCAGAGAGAAGGGAACAGAGCTGGGGAAGGCTCTGGAGCACAAGTCTGGTGAGGAGCAGCTGAGGGAGCTGGGGATGTTTAGCCTGGAGCTGAGGCTCAGGCCCAACCCCACTCCCCACAGCTCCCTGACAGGAGGCTGTAGCCAGGGGAGAGTCGGGCTCTCTCTCAGGCAACAAGTGATAGGACAAGAAGAAATGGCCTCAAGTTGAACGTTTCTGAGATAAGAACACAGCTAGAACACATTGTTTGTTTGGTTGGGGTTTTGGGGCGTTGTTTTGTTTGTATTTGTTTCTCACAACAAACCCCCTTTTTGTATGCAGGTGATGTCATGCAAAGGAGAGCCGCAGCAGAGCAGAGAGCATTTCCCCAGGTTGGATATGTTCTGCGTGGAGGGATTCCCCATGACAGTGTGCCTTGCTGGGTGTTTTTGCCGGGGGTTTATCCCGGTGGCGGCAGCGGGAGGGCAGCAGGACACCGCGCTCGGCAGCCGCTTCCCGGTGGGAACAGCCTCTGCTCCCGAGCCTCTCGAAAATCTCGGCATTTTCCAGGCCCTTTTAGAAATTCTGCTGGATGCATATAGCTTCTGTGTCCGGGTCTTTCAGCGCAGCGTTGTGATAGTCCTGGTTAGTGATGGGCTCGGTGGATATGGGTCGATTTAAGTCAATTTGGCCGTGTTTGGACATGGGCTTTCTTACACATAAAAGGCAACACATTTCTGCAAAATCTGCTGCTTAGGTGGCTTTAAAAGGATTTTGGGGGAAAATACTTCCCTTGTGTCTCTAATATTGTTGCAATTAAAAAAAACCCCAAATTAACAAATTAATCAAACTAATATTGAATCAGCAGAAATTGTGATGATAGACCTAGGAGGCAATTACATTAGGTCATGAGAACTGACCTACAGGTGATCCTTGCTCTTCTTTAGAATGCCCCATAGTGATGACTGTCAGATCAGATAGACATGAGATCTGACTTACTGGGGCAAATTCAGCATTCCTGTTCCCAGGCCCATTTTATAATCTGATTTAAGGTGTTGCCATAGTTCCCAGAAGTGAAACAGCCCATAGGAATCAGGCTGAGTCATCCTGAAGTTTCTAGACAGTGCTGTACCTGTGCCATCTAAAGAAAGGAATTCCCTAAAGTGTGGGGCATGTTCCAGGGTGTTGATGTTGTTTCTGCCTGGACAGGAGTGACCATATGGAGGGTGGCTCTGGGGCTTTTCTTTCCTCTGTTCACATTTACTTCATCCATTTTGAGCTACCAGGTCATCCTCGCTGGACCTGTGGTTTATTTTCCAGCAGTAGAATGCTGTACTTTGAGACAAAAATCATATTTGAAAAAAAGGACCCATAGTTCCTCCCTCCTCCTCCCTTTTTCTTTTTTTTTTTTTTAAGTGCACATACACCCGACAATATTTCATATTATTGCCACATTTAATATGTTTACCAGGAAAAAAATCTGGAGCTTTTCCAGCAAGTACATTGAGCATAGAGTTCCTGGCTGCTCCCCCCACCTCAGTGTCTGGAAATCAGCTACAGACCCCGACTGTAGCTCTTCAGGTGAACTTTGCAGTAATATTAACAAATCTAATTAAAAAAAAAAAAATAGATGTTTTACTCGCACATAGGAATTAAGCACATAAATTCCTTTCCGAATGTAGCTTTTAAGGTGTATCTGGGCAGAATTTAAGAGCTGTGCACAGATCATCAAACTGGTAATGATCAAGCTAATCTTGAAACGGGAAACAATCTGACTGAGTTCATTAGACTAAATACTTGCCCTAATGGAGTCAATTAAAGAGCTTACAAGCCAGGCTGATACATCTGCCTGGCACTGTGTGGGGCACAGCCTGTGGAAGTGTCTTTGCAGGTAGGGGTCGGAGTTCTAAGAGACCTCGTCTCTGTGTCCCATTGCATCAAGTAGATGGATCCTTGATTCCCAGCTTGAGGATCCTGATTTTAACATTGTTGCTTTACAGTTCAACTCCCACATGTGATTAAAAACTTCAGCCATTACAGCACTGTTGTTTGTCTTTCATTATAAAACAGCATTTCTGGGTAGGTAACTGGAAATCACCTAAAACTGAACCTTTAAGATTAGTACTTTTTTGTGCTTTGGTGAGCAGACAACATGAACAAGAATGAAAATGGGAGGAAACATATGTAAGGAAGGGACGTTTCATAGATGGCACTGAGGCAAAGTTAACATTACAATGAGTTGTGATTAGGAGTATTGTTATGTGCAGCAGTATTTGAGAGACAGTGATGGAAAATAAATGTTGCTGAGCTGCCATGTAGTCTTCAGTTTTTTCACCTTTTCTCTGCTTTCTTTTTAATACCAAAACTTAATTGATGTCAAATTTTTATTCCCTTATGATCAGAAAAGTAAGATCTTAAAAGTCAGTTCATGCCTGAGACAATGCACGTTTAAGAAACTGCGTTTAGAGCTATATAAACCTGTTTGTGCTTTTATACAAAAGAATAGCACTCCTAAAGTGAATAGGTGCTTGAAAGTCACAGGCTGTTGATTAGAAGTGTAAATGATTCTGGGGAAGGGAATGCTAAAAAAATATTCCAGAAAGCCTGTGCACGTCGGGTTCTGAAGGGAAACTCAGCAGCAAGACAAAAGGAACTGCAAATGAAGCCTGAAGCCCCTCCCTGCCCACCCATCCGCCGGGCTGGGACTGTGCTGAGGTGCTAATTGACTGTGAGCCTCCTGCCTGACGTGCTGGCACCAGAAAGGGGGAGATGTACTACACAGATGTGTTTAGGGCTTCATTCAGCCATCCTATTATTTCATGAGTTATGAGGGAGCATCGTCATTTTTAATCTAAGGGAAAAATCCTCTCACATCTGCTAGGCATTTGTCATACGAATGAGAAAAGACAAATCTTTTCTTAGCAATAGCATGAAATCGCTTCCCCAGATTCCCTCTAGCTTTAAAAATAGCTTTGTGCTACAAACACCGTCACATCAGACTTGGCATCAGCAAAATTCTATAAGAAAGGAAGGAAGATTTGGTCAAAAAAGGGTCACTTTTACCCCAAAGCACAGTTTTCTTCATATTCTTTCTACTTTTAGTTAGCATAAAATAGGGAGAGGATAATCTTTTTCTATGAGATAAAGATAAATAAAGAGACTTCAGCCTACTCAGAACTGTAAAAAGAACAGCAGGATATTTAAAAAATGAAAATCCTTCTAATAATCAATATTCATCAAGTGAACACTATGTGATACCTTTAAATATGCTCATATTGCTCATGTGAGATTATAGAAACAGTTGTCCTTCAGAACCGTGAGCAGCCATTCCAAAAGATTCAGTTGTCAGCTATTTAAACGATTCTCCAAAAACATGTACCCCAGGAAAAAAGTGCCACTGTGAGACACAATGAATAACTTTCTACATGCTAGTTTTTGTTCAGGACCAGAGTACCTATAAATAATTCACATTTTTACCTCAAATTTAATAAATACTTTTTGGCAAATATTGGTGAGTATTATGATCTTATTGCAGCAGGATTGTTTTTATCATTGCTTTCAGCATGATTTTCACAGTGAAATTCAGATATGTGATTTATCAGATAACATTTTGGGATTTTGGGTTAGACTTCCAAACAACAGAATCATAGAATTACAGACCTGCCCAGGTTGGAAGGGACTCTGAAATTTCTTCTGGTCCAAACTTTCAAGGGAAAGGGAGCTTCAGTAGGAGTATCTAACACCCTGTCCAGTCACATCTTGGAAACCTGCAGTAATGGGGACTCTACCACGTATTCGGGGAGGTTGTCCCAGTGGCTGACTGTTCTCACTGCATAAAAAATTCTGATATCATCTGCCCTCCTTTGAGCCCTCTCCAGTCTGTCCCTGTCTTTTTTAACTTGTGGGGACAGGAACTGGACACAGAGCTCCAGGTGTGCCCTGACAGGTGCCGAGTGGAGAGGGATGATCCCATCTCCATCTCTGCTGGCAGTGCCCCTGCGGATGAGCCCAGGACACGTTTCACCTTTGCTGCTGCAGCGCTGCCCTGCTGACTCAGCTGCAGCTGTGTACACCAGGACCCCAGGCCCCTTTTAGGGCTCCTCCCCAGCCACAGATCCCAAAGTGGAATCCATTCACACCGCTGGGCTACACTCATTGCCCAAGAAAGACCATTAGGCCTTCAAAGACTCATTTTTCTGCCACTTCCAATTTTACAGTAGAGGCACATTGATAAATAGCAATATTTCAGCCAGGCCTTGCCAACTAATGTTAATTACATTTAAGTATCATGAACCATTCTTTGATTTTAATTATAATTTTAATGGAAAAATTGTGCTGGTGATTTTATTGCCTTTATTATTTACTTTAAGTCACTCACTTTGATATACATTGCAGCTGTCTGTTTCATTTATTAATTTCCCCATGCTCCTTTCTTTTATGCCTTTTTTACAGTTTTGGTGGTCAACTTCACTTGCTGTTATAATCAAAAAGAGTATGTACCACAAAAAGATTGTGGGGTTCTGGTGCTCTCTGGTACAACATCTGACTGCTCTGATGTCCTCAAAAACATTCATGGCTGTGAGACAAAATCTGACTTATCTTTAAAAGGTTTGTGAAGATTAACCTGCCCTGGATGGGGTTGCTAAAATGAGTGGGCCTTTCTCTTCTCCTCAACCTGACTGTGGAACTTCGGATGAACAGACAGATATGCCTTCAATTGTAATATTCTTCCTTTGGAACATACTCCTAAATTTTTAATCATATGATGTCAGCCTTCCTGTGGAAGGATCAAAATTTTAGATATGTATCATATTTACTTTAAAATTTTGACCTCTTCTTGAGATCTGAGTTTCTTTTGTTTTGTTTTCTTTTTTTTCTTTAACGAAAGAGTAGAAAAGGCATAATAAAGATAATTAATCAAAATCTTGGTCAATATATACTATTAATTTTAAATTGCAAGTGAATTGACTGCAGCAGGCTTGCAAGTCATAAATTATCTGGCTCTCAAGAGTACAAAAGTGTAGTTATGGACTGTAGAGAAGTATGATCCATAATGTTCCAAATATTCTGCAGGAAAAATGCTGATCTTTTATTTACAATTACAATATAAAAGGCAAGATTTCAACCTATTTCTTATTTCAACAATGATATATTTATATACCTTAATCTAAAAATCTTCTGTTGAAGTGGATATCTGAAAAGGAGACAGTTTCTTGCTGAAAAGTAAGAATCATCTAATAATTTCATTTCATCACTTATGTCTGGAGATATACACATTATTTTCATACTCTTTTAATGATACTGAATAGATAACAATTATAACCAGGTGGGATTATTGTCCTGCTTCCATCTGGAAAGCATAAGATATGATTTAATTTAAGAAACTTACTGATATATACTTTTATTCTTTACTTCCTGCCACTCTGGATATACTCACTTTTACAATGCAACATTTTATTGAGCTTGGATTTGAATTTACAGTCATAGCTTACAAATTTCCTGCAATAAAAATGAATATCTGAGATAACGTTTAGGAATCTATTAAAAGTGTGCATTCGTATGGCACGAAATGAGCAACAATGTTCTTGGCATCCAGGTTTTCCATTAATAGTTTCACGGAACATCAGTGACAGGTAACAAGATGTCTTCTGCTTTTCAGCTGAAACATGTGCTGGATAAAGCCACTTGCCTTTACAGCTTTGCCTGACCAGTGAAAGAAAGGGGCCCTAAAATGCTATTTCCATGTTGTACAAATAGCACAGGGAGAACTTTGCTAGGACCCTATTCCAGAGGTGGCAGAGAGCCACAGTCTTCACTTGTGGACATACGACATTAAAAATTTCAGAGACCCCTGGATCCTTTTCTGTAAGAAGACTCTTTCATTGCCAGTGCTAATATTAAGTGAGCATTGCAATAATCTTTTGGATCTCACACCCTTCAGTTAGGTTAACAATAAGAGAGCAAATATTGGTGTAAATATTAAAGATGGGAATATCAGCTTGGTATTTACAAAAATTGAAAATGAAATTAAGAGGATTCAACTCAAATGTATTACGTTAAAGTCATTGTATAACTGCTTAATTAATGGACTTGAAAAGGCGAAAGTTATGCTAAAGCAGGCCCCTTAGCTACAGTATAATGCTGTTCTTTCATCCTAAAGTGTCTGGAATAATGTAGGGCTGTGTTGTCACATGATACTAATAAAATTTGTCTGCCATGGGACGAAATAAAAGGGCAAGTAAAAGGTGCAAAGCCTAATGGGATAATGTTGGAGGGTTGTAGTGGATGGAGGGACCCAAATCAGGTATACCTGGTGCTTTGTATTGGAAATAACCCTTGGGGTATGTATTTCCCAAACATCCCCCCCACTGTCTGGGAGAGTGTCATCAGGAAAAGGCTGGGCTGGGGAGCACACAGACAAGGAGCAGTCTGGATAATCTGGATAATTGCAGGCCAGAGCTTCCACCTGGGCCTGTGTCTTTATTTACTAGTACAGACATAGCCTAAGGACCTGATTAGCTCAAAACAAATCTCTCTGGTGTGTCGAATTTTCTAGGTGAAGTAGGCCAGATGACTTTAAGAAATGTTGTGGTCTCACAGAAATGTGAATGATATCTCCGGTATCTTCAGATCTCCTTCTGTGTATTCAGCTGTTTGTTAATTTTACTGCTTTGTACTGTTAAGTTTTAGTTTGCATCCTTAGGGATGCTGCAAAGTATGAGGTATGAGTTTGTGTGCTGTGTTGTTGTGGAGCAGGGATTTGATAATGCAAATGGCTTTCCCAGTCTTGAGCCTCTAAACACTCACGTTGTCTGATCCAGAGCAGGCCCTTGAACCGCCATCCTAATTCACTTTTCTTGTCATTTGGCTATTGGGCACATGCGTATGTGCATGACAGAGCTGTCACTTTTGTATTCAGTCTGATCTATGACAATTTCTTAGAAATCTGGGAAGTCTGATGCTGTTTCTTTTTCTTGGGAGGTGGCATGAGGGAGCAATTTGAGAAAGCGTCATGAAAGAGGTATATTTGAAACAAACTAATTCTGGGTAAAAGAAAGGACTAGAGAAAATGGTCTGAATGATTTTCAGGCTGATGATCACATGAAACTACCCTGTTCTGTCTCAGCCATCTTGCTTCAATTTTTATGGGAATAGTAGCGATAATAGAGTGCAAATTGCAAGAACCAGTTTTTCTGAATACTTTAAGAGCAAACAGAAATGTCTGCAGTAATGCTTACTGCAGAGAGGAAGGGAAAAGAAAACTAAAAAAGCATGTCTATAAAAGTGTGGAATAATGGTCCACATTTAGTGGTGAATGTATTGAATTGGTATCACAGTCTAATTTTCACTCCCTTGAAAGTAATTAACCTGTAAACTCATTGTGGTTATAGAGACAAGAAGAGCTAAGACTTTTAAATACATCCCATTCTTAGTGCCTTTTACTTCATTTTCATGCCCATCTTTTGATTTGATCTACAAGTCACTTAAAAGCTTATGTGCAAAGCATTTAAGAGCCTCTATTCCAAAGGCTTAAGGAGCGTTTCACTGGCTCTGTGCTGACACTGAATTCATTTGCAGTGGGTACCAGGCCTGGAGATGTGCAGAACTTCTCGATGCTGATGAAACTTACTGCCTGCAAGAAAAATCAAATGGAAAACCCTTCCATTCCCAGCTTCCACAGTAAGGGAAGCCCTCAGCTGTAATAAAACGCAGCCCCTTGCTATGTAAACATAATTTCATATTTTTAGCAGGTCTGCCTCTGTGGTGATTTGAGACACATTCTTTCATGTGCATGTCCTTTAGTACAACTCACGACATCCAGAAGCATTTGGAACTTGCAGATGATGGATCTGGAAGGCACTGACTGGTGCCCAGGCCTCAGCAAGCAGTGAGTAGATGGAAGGATGAGGAACAGCACTGCGTGCTTTTGCTCGGACAGTAATGCTGAAAAGGACAAATCATATTTGCTTTGACTTAGCGTTAAAGTCAATGTCTCAGACTCTATTAATTTTATTCAAAAAGTAAAAATTGATTTAGCAGGACAATCGTATTGATTATAGACAAGAAGGTTTTGTTCTTCATCATTTCATGAAAAAGAAATCTCTCCAAGCAGCCATCCCAACTCCTGCATCACTAGGATTCAATTTTACATCCTAACAGCATTTCGCTGTTCTAATGAAGGTATATTGCTTCTGTTGTCTTGCTCTAAGAGATAGAGAGCTACAATTTTCAAACAAAACCAGCTGGCTCTGAATCTCAGAAAGTTTTTGACTTTGCAAGAATTTAGTCACTGAACATGACTGAGCATAAGACCCCTAAATCTAAATGTATGAACTGAAATTCAGACATTATATAAACACACCATAACTCTTACATCTTTCAAATAATGAGCATTTTCTACTTGATTAAGTCAGAATCTTGCCATTAAGCCTCTATAATGGTTATGTTTTTTGCATTTCTTTCATATTACATAGAAAGAAAAAAGGTCTGTATTTGTGTTTGGATGTTTTATAAATTAAATATGAAGTCTTGAGTCTTATGTTCCTTTTTCGTGTTCCATTCTCAACAGATCCTTTCAAAGAAGTCCTTGTTTTCGTATGTTCTTCAAGTGCTCATTTGCTCTGTCTTTTGTTTTACCTCCACCCATGTTAAGACCAAGAAAAAAAGGGAATTACTGCTAAACACTTAGCATATTTAATATACTTAAATTTTGGTTGTCCATAAATTTTGCTCCTTGTCTTTTGGGTACAGTGGAATTATATGAACCTTTTTGCTAATTCCTGCTATTAGTGTACACATCTTATATATTTACCAAAAATTATACATTTACTCATAAGAAAATTCTTATTATATTTCCACACAAGGCAGTGGAACTGACATCAAAGCCATGAAATATGGCAGTTTTAAGCAAATTTGACTATCATAACAAACTTCAGCTACATTTATAGGATCGTATATTGTACAACGTTCAGCTGAATGGGATTACTGTCAGAGGCAGCTTGAGGCCCTGTCTCAGGCCCCTTCCAGAGTAAAGGTACAATATTTATGTCCCCTGGGCCTCTGTGTCATCCTCCTTGTCCCAGCACCATTAATATACGTGGGTAAATATATAACTTGCACATCAAATGAAGTCACCAGGGACAATGGCCAGACTGGGTCTTACTGAACAAACTCTCCTTCTCCTCTGACTTGAAATAAATAAACAGCAAAGGCTACTTAGGGCTTTCAGATGGGATTCATCAAACTTACTTTAGCTTGTCCGAAAGTTAAACACCTGGTTGTAGATAGTTTTTCAGCCTGTTCAGGGCTAAAATGAGTCACTGTCAAGAGGTACATGCATCTCTGGCAAGTGATTCATCCCTTGCCAAGGTAAGTATGTGATACAGATGTGATGAAGTGCTGCTGAGAGGCTCCTGACTTTCCACAGGCTCTCAAGGGAACCCAGAGAACTCATGTTCTCTCATTTTCAGTGCACCTTTAGATGTCTAAAGTCAGTGAGATGAATCTCTGCCAAACTGGCTTAAGAAAAGCACAATAATGATGTTAAATTACACAGGCTAACTCTTTTCTTATGAAACCCAGAGGTAAGGAGAAAATGTGATGTTCACCAAGGTTTGTCTTTCGCAAAGGCACTGGGCTCTGCAGGGAGCTGTTAAGCACCTCCCAGTCTCAGGGTTTCCAGGATCAAGCCCAAATGAGCCAGAAATAAGCACAGGCTCAGAATCAAAATGATTCATCTATGCAATGTTCACAATGGACAGTGAGGTTAATGTTACGAAATCTCTCTGATTGTTGAAATGAGCAATCTCTGTATATTCCAGCCCCATTTATTCATTGTTCACAATCCTTTAAAGCACTTTTATTCTACTATCTCATGCTTAAGCAGAATGTAAAAGCATGGTCTTAGGAGAAAAATTTGCTGAAATCAGACTAAGGGTATGATTTGCTACAGTTTACCAGAGCCAGGAAATGTGGAAATAAGGTTGAAACTACATACCTGATACGCTGTTTTCTGCTCAGGTACTAAGTCTGTCTTGAGCGTAGTTCCCTGATTGACTACAATGGCTGTAAAGAGAGAGAAATAGTGAAAATGACCAACCAGTTTTAGATATGTAGTCCTCATTTGACTTTCAGATACCTGTTTTCTGTCCCAAATCTTCATAATTATTTTTACATGCTGTAAGTTTGGATACATATCCTTTAAATAAATAAATAAAATTTAAAAAAAAAAATCATCCTACATTATAACAGATTTCCCAAGCCCAGTCTACATGGAAGTTCAGATAACTTTGAATAAGTATTATTTATGCAACAAACCAAGATTCATTGTACTCATGAAGTTGAAAAGACCTGCTGCATTCTCCTGTGGTCTGTGGTGTCAAGCAGGGTGATATTTGTCCAGCGTTGTACTGTCAAACACATAGTCCAGCAGTATGATAGAGAAGGTGATGGTTTTGTCACTGGAACAGAACCAAAACCTCTGTTTCTTCACCAGTACAGAGAGGACTGAGGTTGAATTCCTGTGAAAGACAATGGTTGCTTCTTATGACATTTGGGTGAAAAAGCCAGCTGACATTTTTAAAAATAGTGTTTTCATTTTGGAAAAAGATATTTTAACTAGATTTGTTAATCATCCTTTGGAAAATGTGTCTTTTGAGGGGCACCCTTAATTGTTTGACTCAACATATTTTCTCTAAGTATTTTAGTTTAGTTTTGAATTTTTTTTTACAAAAGTTAAAAAATTGTCAGTATCTGTAACAGTGCTGTCATAACAGTTGGCATGGCTGCTAACACATATCTCCTTCTTCTTCATTTTGTGGTGTAGTTTTTCTTTTCACTCTAGTTCCTGGATTTCATGGCATTCTTAGATGGACACATTCCTTCACCTCTACACTTGTTGGGACAAAGCAACCCATCCTTCTGGAGAATGAACCTTCTCCTGAGCAGCTGACACCAGTTTACAGCCTGTCTTGTGTTTCCAGCAGACATAATCTGAGCAAGCCTCTTTGAAATGGCATCATTTTATAACCTTAATAATTTAATCATATATTTTAAGCTTGAGTATATCTGGAGTTGGTAAATCGGAAAGAACAAATTGCTCCACTGTTTCTGAAAGGACAACAGGGCACAAGTATGAGACAAATCTAAGCTAATCAGTTGAGTATGTTCACTTGCATATTGACAGGCCAAAACACGCTTGGGCCATTTGCAGTTACTTAGAGAGGGGGGTTCGTGTGCCCTTTGCATCCTGCTTCTCAAGCCGTGTCCTCTGCATGGTGTCCAGCGACCTGAGTGCATCCCTTACATCCCTGACAGCTCAGCATCGTTCCCCTCTACATCAGTGTGCTGTACCCCTTCATAACAGAATTGCTTACTATTTAAACCATAAAATAGTTCAAAGCATAAACTGTCTAAATGCTTGCTTTTTAAGTGTAAAATCCTCGTTCTTCTCTGTATTTTTGAACCAAAGCTGGTGGGGAGAAACATCCTTTTCAACATTTTCCTACCTTGCATTTCCCTATAGAGGCATTTTACCTGTACAATCTATTTACAATCTCTTCATGCTGGTTCTTGTCAACTGACAGTTGCTTGGAAATGTTTTCTGTGTCCTTATTAATAATAAAAGTGACACATCCATGAAATATCCGTGGCCTGACCAACTGGCTGCTGCAGGACACAGGCTGACAGCTCTTCTTTTTTCCATGTCACCTCTCTGTAACACCAAGCTTAATTTTACTGATCACACTTGGGGGTGGCAGAAAATTCTGTCACGCAGGTGCTTTGGGAGAACTGCAGCCTACAGCTCCTCATCCTCCTTCCCTCCTTGGATGCGCACGTGGCCTTGGCCAGGGACACGGACACTGCAGCTGTATGCTGTGGTTCTGGCTTCAGTGGATTTTCTCCTAAACAGCTCAACCTCTCTAAAAAAACAAAAAAAAGGGCTAATGTTGGCCATCTCTTGGAAATCATTACTATTTTAACCATTACTTGTTTAATTGTATATGAAGTGGGGTGAAATTCTGCCTTTTGGTGTATATTATTCCTCACAGCCTCTCACTATATATTGATTTTCTCATTCTTTCTTGACTCACCCAGAAGCCTTTTAGGCAGCAAGAGTGGGATGTATGTTAAGCAGAAAAAACACTCAGATAGACACAGACACTGTTTTGGTGAATAAAAAAGTAATGCCCTTTAGCTTTTTCATAGCTAAAAGAAACATGCCTTTGTTTAACTGGAGAGCTTTAGTTCCAGAAGACTTATCCATTTATTCAAATATTCATCATCTATGGGTACCCTTTAATGTTTTTTTTGGGTTTTTTTTGTTTTTTTTTTTTTTTGTATTTTATTTCCATTCTGGTCTTAAGATTTGAGTCATAAAGATTATGTAAAAGGTAGGAATGACAAAGTTGATTAATGTCAAAGTCCAATTATAAAAAGATGTACTTCCATGAGAGGAACAAGACACCCATTATTTTGTGGATTTCTCCAGTTTATTTGATTTGGATATCTTATAGCAATAAATTCATTTTTGTTGCTTCTTTTTTTCCATACAAGTAGACCAGAAATGTTACAATAACCCTTTGTCAAGTGTCTTCAGGCTTCTGTTCACAAACAATCCTGAAAGCAGGATTTCAGAGGCTACAGATTCATTCTGTGATACCAATGTTGAAGGATTTTTCCTGAGTCTAGTTGCAATTAATTTTATTCTTGCAGAAGAGAGTTGGAAATCATGTGACTAGACCAGTTTTTCATTTCTGTTTTGTTCTCTCTCTTGGTTTTTTTTTTAATGGAAACTTCTAACCTTAGTAATTATTATCGACAGCTTGACCAAAGTGAACCTCAAAAATACAAGGAGCAATAGCCAATCTTATGTCTTTGAAATTTCTGATTTTTGGTTACTAAAGATGAGCAAGAAGGGAAGCTAGCTGAAGGCCAACTATAATATCATCTAATCAAAACTAATCTCACAGACCTGGCACAGTCTGGATTTGGGCCAGAACACAAAAAATAAAAAGCTTTACTGGCAGTGATAGATGACCTCAACTGTCAGTGTGCAGATGGTAGACATTTCCTCTCATCATTTTTGATTTCTTGAAACATTTCTTTCTGATGGCCATTAGATAATGCCATTTCACCTGAGAGGAGTGGCAGGGCCCCTGACTACAGCAGAAAATGGATGCAAACCTATTGAGAATGTAACATTTAAGAAGTAGTGAAGGGTAACCAAGTCCACACTATTGCCCTTTTGTTATCTGAGTCTCAGAAATGAGATTTTATGTAGTTTGGATGAGAACTGTCCATGGGTGAACTTAAGTACAGCACTATGATTGAGATGATGCTGAGTGGGTCAAGAGAAGGACTTAGAAGGGTTTTAAAAAATGTTGAAATTTGCTTTGTTATGAAAGTCACTTCATTTTCACAGTTGGTACTAAAACCTCCATAGCACTATCTATGAGTAATGCTTTCTCTAGTTTTTAATAGTTTCAGAAATTCAGTATGAGTCTGAAACAGTTTAGACTAAATTATTTATTGATTGATTTAATTAATTTATTTTGTGTGGTCTAGAGCTATCAAAAATTTATACACAAGAAGTATCCAAAACCGCATGAAACTATGACCAATGTGGAATGTTTTAATGTTTCTTTCCAATACCTTGTGTTGCTCCCCACAAATACAACATGTAAAATCTGCCAAAGCTGAAAGAGCTGTGACGTGACAGGCTCCTGTCACAAGAGCACGTCCTACAAAAAGAGTAAGGATCCACCTTTTCAGGATGCCAAAGACTTCTGGAGGGCCAGCTCAGGCCTGTGGACTGAACTTCTTCAGGGCCATAAACATCCTCATCATCTTCAGCAAAACTGCTTTTTTGCGGCTTCGTTTCTTTGGAGAATAAAAGAGACTGACAAAGATGTGACAAGAAAGAATTCTAACACTGAATACCTTGCTGAAAATACAGATGTGAAGAAGAATCTTGTGGTTTTGATCACCAGTTTTTATCTTCCCAATGGATATTTAACCAAGGTTCTAGATAGACCTTCACTTCTGTCACAGTGCCTCATTCCTTCCTTTTAGAATAAGTGCTAGCAAGATCGAAATGAGATTTTTATTTTTTTCAACCCAGAGTTAAAATAACTGCAAAGTATTTGAACTAAAGTACAAAATGCTGGCTGAGCTAGAAAAGCTATTAATTTATTTGGCACGCTGGCTGAACGAATCTTTGATGAAGCCTATGAGCTGATGTCTGAGGTGAATTTGGACCATTCCGTTTTAGGAAAGCACTTTTTTCTTTTTTTTTGTGCAAAATAATGGGTGCTTTCAAATCTGATGAGGGATTAATAGCAGATACTTAAAGTCTTGGCAGTGGATTGGTATTGTTTTCTTGCTAAGAGGTTTTGTGCAATGGTTGAGCTCATTCAGGAGGGCATTTCCCAGTTCTGAGCAACAATTGAAATCCATGAGCCTATAAAGAATAAAATTTATCGTTACTGTATAAAGGATGTGTTAAAGTGCAGGACCAAATAAAAATGTTTGACTAGCGGCAACTACGGCTTGAAATAGCAGTTTGGTATTACAGAGTTTAGAAGATGGAGACTTATACATTTAAATTGGGGTGGTTTTAATATTTTACTCGATAAATGTAGCCTCAAAAGCTTGCCTTTCAGGATATAAAATGTAAAGAAAAGACTGGTTTATTTTCTTGTGCTGTAGCTACTTAAATAAGCCTGGAGAAGAGAAGGCTCTGAGACCTTCTAGAAACCTTCCACTTCATGAAGGGAGCCTACAGAAAAGATGGAGAGAGAGTATTTGCAAGGGCTGAAGTGACAGGACAAGTGGGAATGGTTTCAAACTGACAGAGAATAGGTTGGATTGGATTTTAGAAGTAAACTATTTTTTGTGAGGGTGATGAGGAACTGGCACAGGTTGCACAGAGAAGTTGTGGCTGCCCCATCCCTGGACATGTTCAAGGCCAGGTTGAATGGGGCTCTGAGCCGCCTGGTCTGGTGGAAGCTGTCCCTGCCCATGGCAGGGGTGTTTTAATGAGATGATATTTAAGGTTCCTTCCAGCTCAGGCCATTCTAGGACTCTATGAGTCACATTAAGAGAAGGCACATGATTCATGAAGTCAGAATGCCATGTTCAATAACTGCTGAATCATAGCTGGAGCCATGTCTATCTATCTACATCTACATCCGTCTATATCTATCTCTCTCTATCTCTCTCTCTCTCTATCTCTATCTCTATCTCTATCTCTATCTCTATCTCTATCTCTATCTCTATCTCTATCTCTATCTCTATCTCTATCTCTATCTCTATCTCTATCTCTATCTCTATCTCTATCTCTATCTCTATCTCTATCTCTATCTCTATCTCTATCTCTATCTCTATCTCTATCTCTATCTCTATCTCTATCTCTATCTCTATCTCTATCTCTATCTCTATCTCTATCTCTATCTCTATCTCTATCTCTATCTCTATCTCTATCTCTATCTCTATCTCTATCTCTATCTCTATCTCTATCTCTATCTCTATCTCTATCTCTATCTCTATCTCTATCTCTATCTCTATCTCTATCTCTATCTATATCTCTATCTATATCTATATCTATATCTGTCTATATATCTATATTTATATCTAATCTATACCTATATTGATCTATATCTATCTGTATCTATATCATCTATATATCTATCTCTATATCTCTATCTCTATATCTATATCTATATCTATCCATATCTAAACCCCTCCCCCCCCCAAAAAAAACCAAACCAAACAAGGAAGGGAACCTGAAACTGGTTGCATTTGTTTATTAGAGTTCACTTACAGGGTTTGTTGTCCAAGAATATTGGCCTTGGATATGCCCTTATTGCAGGTTTAGTATGAAGTTTAATATGAACTCTGCTATACGCGGCTGATTGACAGCTGAAACTGTGGGAAATAGTCTTCAAAATAATTTTTAAAATCACTACAAAATTTCAATTCAGGAAAAATTCCTATTTGGCTGAAAACAGAAATTCATGTTTCTTACAATATTGAAATTACTTTAGTTCTTTTTTTCCCCTATTTTTTCTTAGCTGTACTGCATCAATGCAACCTGAGACATTCTATTAATTTTCTGAGATGTTTTAATGGCAATGAAGAGTTGATTTTAGGATGGTATGAAAAAATATTATTTATTTCAGTAAAATATTCTGAACATAAGAATACCATATGTGGAAAACTAAGCTTTAATGAGATGATCATGTTCTTAAGTAATTACAGTTTTTAACTTCTAACTTTTTGTAAATAATTAATTTTTTTTTCCCCATAGTTTTACTTTTTAGATCAGCCCTGGACATATTTTTAGTCTTCTCTTCATGTATTGAAAAGAAGTATCACATGGGAAAAAATTACAACATAACACATTTTTTTAAAATGGAAATGAAAAGCATTAAAATTTTATCAGAGCTGTTACAAATGGTAAGGGTGCCCCATAGCCAGTGGTTGGATGGGTAAGGCAAGAAGTGTAATCAAAACTGAAGTGTATTTAATCTCTGTTGCTGATCACTGCACAGCTTTAGTCTGTTTTCATCAAACTAATTGATGGCAAATGGAGCAGATGCATGATGAGATTATATCCCCAATTTATGGCACAGTTATAAGAAAATATGACTCTTTTTTTTTTTTTTTTTCCATTACAAGTATTGGAAATTTAGAAAATGCACTGGGTTGGAATTGAAGCAATCTCTCTCCTGCCTGTCTAATGCACTGCAGATTTTTCTTATTGTTATTCTAAGCACTTAATTTATCATAATCCATTTCAGAAAAAAAAAATAGTTTTGTTTGATGTGTTTTATAATTAAATCCTTGGCATTGACACTTATGTTTGTTTCTAGGCTATGGTTATACATTTAGCATATCTGAGTTACTATAACTAGAGCAGAAACAGCAGATCCAGAATATTGATTACACTGGGAAAGGGAAATTATGCAAGGAAGAACAGAGTTGTGACAATGTCCACTATATTCAATCTTTCATTACAACACTAATTTGCACATACCCTTGTTTTGACATCTGAAATAGTGACAATACCTTTCACATTTTTATTTTTCTCATGAAAACAAGATATTTTCAGGCAGCATGTCTTCAGTGTTTTTGAGCCTTGAGAGGGAAATGTGTTTGCAGTGTCTGCATGGCAACCAGCTCCAAACAAAACACTGAAAGGGGGCAAAATTTTACTTCTGTAACAGCAGGGGTTGGATTTGTGAACAATTATAGCCTCAGGGGAGGTGGGGAGTGTTAGAGCAGGAATACCTGAGATGAAAACTTGTGAGGGAACTGGAACAGACAAAACAACTCCAGAAAAAGGAGTTCCCATCAGGAATGATCTAGCCTGGGGAAGAAGGAGACGCGACCAAGGATAAGAAACTGGCCAGAGAGTAAGTTTTGGTGAGGATGTGGGAGAAATGGGAATAGGGGCACAGTTGTGCTTGGGTATAGCAGTGCAATCTAGGGGAGATGCTCGTGAGGAGCTGAGATGAGCAAGAATGGGCTGTGACACAGCTGGGAAAGGAACACAGGCTGAGCTGGCTGAGCTGAACCTGCCTGAAATTAGGGCTTGGACCATGAGCAGGGCAGGGAGACTGAGGCTACATGAAACAAACAAAAAAAAAGAGTATTAAGGACTAGGAAGGGAAGCTGAACAGCTTTGAAGCCCAGAGTTAGGTGAGCAGCAGAATTAGGAGAGCGATGGTCTGGAAGGAAAAATCAAGAAGTGATCACGTCCAGGGAGGCAGAAACTTGGAAAAGCAGGTCTGTTCACTGCAAAAACAGATTTATCAGAAAATTAAATGCGTACTCTGCTTCATATGATGTATATACTTCACGTTATAATTCTTTAAGCAGCTGCATTTTAGCACAGTTTCCAACTGACAACAGGCAGAAATACAAAATTCCCGTACCTCAGCCACTTTCAGATCCCAGGGAATATCAGTAAAATCGACTGCTGAAGTAAATGTTTACTCACAGGATAAAGAGCTTACTGCTACTGTCTTTACTGTGTAAGTGGCATAAATCTGTGCATGAGGAGGTTCCACTGCTGCTTAATACTCAGTTATTAAAGTGCTCCTCAAAAGGGGAATTTGTTTTTAATTTGCCATTAATAACAAGCTGCTGCTCTCACACACAGGCACATACTCTATACTGCAGAAAATTTTAATCTTGCAAATTCAGCTCTAAAAACGTATGTAAACTTCAGAACTGAGATTGCCCGCAACATATGAAAAACACTTAGAAGGTGATTATAGTGAGGCAAAAGTACATGGCATATCTGTGTTCAGTGCCACTGAAATGGCTAGAACTATTAATCAAAATAAAAACCAAACAACTTCATAGCTTATTAATTGAGGTGTATTAACAGGCACCTGCCTGAAAGACAGAGTCCAGATTGAAAATATAGGATATTACACTTTTAATAATGTTACATTCACTAGTGATTTCACATTTTTCCCCTTTTCCATGGAACCTGTCAGCTTCTGCTCTCAAAGCCCTTATCCTTTCACACATTGTTATCTTTATAAAGGGGATAAGACAATATATAAAATCCACTTTAGTAAAGGTCTCCCTTCATCCAGCATTACTGCTGAGATCCTTACACTGGCAGCAGTTTACCAAAGCAGAGGCAAAAATCAATTTTAATTAGTATTTTTGGCTTTAATGAAAAGTGATTACAGAACTGGCATTTTAGTTAATACTGTTGAGATTTATAGTGGGCTAATGCTAATTAATTTTCAGTTGAATTGCTCTGGGCAATGAATAACTGCAATAAAATGGCAGATTTGCTGATAGCAAAACTATATCAGCACTTCAGAGCTTCTTAACAAAAAGGAGCTTAATGGGTTGCAGGTATAATTTGCATTACTTCTCATAAACTGCACATTATTACTTCTTTGTAAAAGTGTTATGAAGAGCCAATTTTTTGTATTTTATAATGAGAGCAATGTCTTTTCCCACAATTTGGTGTCAGCACATGCAAGCCTTCTGTAGAGTGTGATAATATTTTAAGAACCTCTGGATAGGAAAGATTTTATTGAGTCAGAAAATTGTTCTTCCCTTAAACCCTTTTCTGTTATATATTGTTGTTATTCTATCATTAATTTTAGTGTTTTTCTCTGTAGAAGGATACAATTGAGTAAGGCACTTGCCTTTAGACTTTGAGCAGTGTCAGAAGGACTATAATTTATTGTGTGCTTGAGCAATGCCTAGTTCTAGAGGGATCTGATTCCACCTCAAGCCTCCAGGTGCTATCCTAGAGCCTACAGGCTTTGGGAGCACTGGACTTCAACTAATTTTTTCCAAACCACAGTAGAACCGGCACAGCTTCAGAGCAGTCATTATTTGCAAAATGTACACACAACCCCACCTGAGTCAGGAGAGAGCTCTTCATACACCCTGCATCAAATTCCAGCTGCCCAGTGGAGCTCATGTGCAAACACGGAAACCCTGTTTATTTCCTGGATCTGGAACAGGGGAGCCACTGCCATGGGATGAGCGAACATTGATCTGTCACTTGTGCGACTGACCTCCAGGAGAGGCTGACCCATGGTGGGTTGGCCTTGGGAGCAATGGGAGATGCATTTGCTTGTAAATGCAGGACAAAATAATTGCTCAGGAAGGAAGGAATGGCTTCTACTCCAGACTTTATGGAGTTATTATGACACCAGCATCTGTCCCTGCTGAAGGAAGTGCTGCCAAAAGTATTAAGAAGTTAATGAGTTCTTCAAATAGTGAAAGCAGCTGTCTTTGTTTTCCTGGTCAAAAACATGGGCAAATTCCTCTTTTAGGTTTATACTAGCATTAAGCTTTTTTGGTAGGTATGAGGAATGGAAACTTGGTAATTTCAAACAAAATTCCAAATTCTCCTTTGAATTTTTTGCCTCTAGTGTCTGAGACCTTGTGAAATGCACTCATAAAGAAAAGTTTCAGAGGGAAATCATGGGCATTGCCACCAATTAGAAAGAATTAGTGCCCCTCCTTCAAAGACAGGTGTAGTTACAAATGGCTATCCCAGCCACCATTTAACCCTTCTAACACATATGAAGAAATATGATGAAATGGCATCTTTTAGTGCCTACCACAAACTGTTTCAGACAGGAACACCGGACACTTCTCACATCTAACAGAACTAGCAAATATGGTTGCACCTTCTCTAAGGTAAGTGGTTGTTTGTTAGTGGTAGTCAAAGTTTTGATTCGAACAATATATGATTTAATTATGATAATTATAAGGACATCTTAAACATATTTCCTTATTCTTTGTTGTAAGTATCAGAAAACATACCACAATACAAGCAAAAATGTCTTCTAAAGTTATAAGGTGTAGCTTTAGGTATTGCAATAAGTGTGATGGTAAATTCTTGGAGAGCATAAAGACACTAAATATTGACATCAAATAGGAAGGTTCCAAAACATATTGGAAAATTTTTATGCAAGCCCTAGATTTGAAACAGAAACAGATGAGACATATCTTACATGCAGAATTTTTTACAGTGATGACTGGTTTTATTCTGGTTTAATAAGGAAATGACATTTATGTGATTACTCTGTGGATGCAGGCATATGTGTGTCTATTGCTACTCTCCTTTTAAATACCTTTAGAATCTCCTGTCCAATTTTGATCAAATGTGACAGATGAGAAGATATTAAGCTATTAAGTTCCTACAAGTGGCTGAATAGGGGCAAGGGATGCTATTTGTCTTCAATCAGTAACCCTACTGAGGAAAAGGTTCAAGCATGAGCTCACCCTTCAACAGGCATCACAGCATTGTAGCAGAGAGACTTTGAGATAAAAACCCATCAGGCATCATTAGTTTTAATGCTCACAGACTGACTTGGTCCTCCCCTCCTCCCTCCCTGCCCAAATACGTGAAAATTGGCTGTGGGCTGTTTTCTGCTTTGTTTAAATAATATCCATTTGCAGGCCAGATGACACATTAGGCGCTACATTAGTCTCCATGACTGCCACTCTAATCTTGAGGGCCAGATTGTTGCTAGCTCAGGATGGATGCACAAATGGAGAAAGGTTGTGTGTGCCACTCTGCCAGTATGTCCCTTGCTACAGAGAGGTAGCAAAACAGCTTTTATGTGGTCATGCAAAGCTGCTCATTGCTAGCACAGCCACAGACAAAAAAAAAAAGAAGAGGCTAAGTCCAACCTCTCAGCCATACTGACTCGCATTCAGATTATTCACATTATTAAGCTGGTGAAAATTAAACAGTTTTATCTTTCATCTAAGCAATACCATCCATGCACTTGTGTTCAGCAGTAGAGAACCCTGCAGTATCACAAAATACAAACAATCTAAAGGTTGTGATAGTATTTGTGATGCAGGGATGCTCAGTCACATTTTTCACAGGAAAAATGAAAGACTCAGACCACAGAAACATTGTCACCCTGTCAGGGGTGGCATCAGGCCCAGCATCGCCAGCTGGGCGAGGGAGGGGATTGTCCCACTCTGCTCTGGGCTGGGGCAGCCTCACCTCGAGTGCTGGTGAAAGATATTAAACTATTGGAGAATGTCCAAAGGAGGGCAAAGAAGATGGTGAAGAGCCTTGAGGGGAAGCTGTGTGAGGAGTGGATGAGGGCACTGGGTCTGTTCAGCCTGGAGAAGAGGAGATTGAGGGGAGACGTCACTGCAGTTACAGCTTCCTTGTGAGGGGAAGAGGAGGGGCAGGCACTGATCTCTGCTCTGTGATGATCAGTGACAGTGACCAAGGGAATGGCCTGAAGGCGTGTCAGGGGAGGGTTAGTTTGGATATCGGGAAAAGGTTCTTCACTCAAAGTGTAGTCGGGCACTGGGATAGGCTCCCCAAGGAATTGTCACAGCACCAAACCTGAGAGAGCTCAAGAAGTATTTGGATAATGCTCTCAGGCACATGGTGGGACTCTTGTCCTGTGCCGGACTAAGAGTTGGACGCAATGATCTTTGTAAGTGCCTTCCAACTCAACATATTCTGTGACTTTGTGATCTAGAGCTCCAGACATGCAGCACCCAGGAAACTATTTAGCTTAGCTCCAATTTTTTTTACTCTCTGGTTGGTATTGGTCCTCTAGCAAACACATTGTGCTTTTTTTGGCTGGGATAGAGTTAATTTTCTTCATAGTGGCTGGTATGGGGCTATGTTTTGTGCTGAAACAGTTTTGATAACACAGGGATATTTTTGTTATCACTGAGCAGTGCTTGCACAGCACCAAGTAATTTTCTGCCTCTCACACCACCCCACCAGCAAGGATTTGTGACAGCTGACTGAAGGGATATTCCACACTGTATGGTGTCATGCTCAGCATATAAACCTGGGGAAAGAGGAGGGAACTGGGTTACTGACGATGGAGCCCTGCTCTTCTGGAGATGGCCGAACACCTGCCCATCCATGGGAAGTGGTGAATAAATTCTTTGTTTCGTTGTGCTCTTCTTTTTTTATCCAGAAATGACAAATGTTTGACTTCTTTTTGGGCTGATTTTCCACTTGGTCAGCAAGCAGTTTAACATGCCTAACATCCCCGAAAAATCAGATTGTGTGGAGCAGCCCTCCATCAAACCCTAAGTAGTCACTGGGGTGGAATTTACATCAGGCTGAAAACCATCCTCTCCACACCCGTTTGAAACAGGCTGGAGAAGAAAATAACTGCTGGGTGCTCACCTCACATGAAGCTGTTGAGGTTGCCAGCTGCTTTACACCAGACTCCACCTGACGAGACTTTAAACTGGACTCCTGAAGGATGTTGATTTTAAGCACAGCTTTGTGTTTAGTCCATACAAGAAGATGCTTTCACTGCAACCAGTCCACAGTTTAAAAAGACAGCTCTGACCAGGCATGCCTCTCTGTGGTTTTCTAGTTGCTCTTTAGCCATCCTCCTTCTGTGGTAGCATTTTCCTGGCTCTGAAAAACAACATTATGTTCCAATGTACTTTCTGCCTGAGAAAATGCCACCCCCCTTGCCAGTTTTGCTGCCCTCCAGCTGGCCATGTTTCTTCATGCCTGTCACTGTCTCCTGTTGTGCAGGAAAGGCCGGATCTGAAGAGGAGGGAGAAACATTTGGCATTAGCTCCTGCTCCAACTCCCCATTGTCCTGATGAGCAAGTCTGTGAGAGAAGCCTTTTGCTCCCCTCTAATGGGCAGCATGTAAAGGACCACAACACTCAGAAAAGACAGAAATGGAAAAAAAGCCTTTGCAATGGAATTTCCTTAAGCATGTGCTCAAAGTGAAACTGAGGAGTGTTGGAGCACCTTGTTCTGGGCTGTTGTGAGTTGGAGCCTTGGTCTGGTTAGCTCGTTCTCACTTCTTTATAGTTTCACAGCTTAATTTAGTACCTTCCCTGAAATCCCTGAGTGAGTGGATTTTTAGAAAATAAATATTCACTCTGAAGTTGAACCCTGGAGTTTTACAAAGAGGAAAACCCCTTCACTCTCTACTTTGCATTCAGCACGATGATTTCTCATACACACTCCTTTGTTTATAGCCCTTCAGCTAATTCTTGACCTATATGATTCTGTTCCTATCTAAGGCAATTAAAATAATTCTTAGACCAGGATATCAGGACACACTGATTAAATGCTTCTCTTCAGCTGAAAAAGCCACACTTTGCCTTCCCTACTAATTTCATAATTCTGGCAAAGAAAGCAATCAAGATTTCCTGGCAAGATTGAAGCTTTACAGATTGACATGAATGTTTCCAGCAGTCCTGTTATCCTGTTACATATAGGGCCAACCTGAATCCAATATAAATGTTTTGCATGGATAGCATGTAGCTGTGCAAAACACACTGGAGCGCCTTAGGAGAGGAGCCAACCCTCAAGCGGAAATGTTCACTTCTGGTGGCAGCAGACGGTTGGTTTCACCATGTGCCATCTGCACAGTTTGGATGAGTGCACTGGAGGATAAAGAACTTGAAACTAATCCTCCATCCATGCTTTCCCTCTGGCTCACCTGTCTCAGAGAGAGAGGAACAGCAGTGTCCATGACTCTTGCAGGTGTCAGGAACTGCTGTTCAAAGAGAGTGGCAACATCACCACTGGCAAAGGGCAAAAGTGACAACAGATTCACTAGGTACGGGGGGAAAGAAAAAGTCCTCCCTCTTCAGGATCTGGACAGGAATCAAAGATCATTAATGAAATGTGTAAAAATGTCACTACACCCAAGAAATTTCTTTCCCAGCTCTCCTTGGCCCACAGCAGATGGCCAGGTACTGCCTGAGGAGCAGCTACATGCTTGAAGCAGTGGCCTGGCTGGTAGCAGCCCCAAATGTGGGCTGGTTCTTCCTCCCCAGGCTGACACCATGAAATGTTGATGTTGGGTGCCAGAGGCATTTAGAAGCACAGAGTTTGGTGCAGCGCCATCGGAATATTTGGCCTCCATGCTGGTCTTATGCACTGAGCTGCAATGCACTCTTATGCACTATTGCTGCTCAATCTTCCTGCTGCCATCAAAGCTACATCACTGTCCATTTCTGAATCTAAATTTATGAAAATGCTTTATGCATTTCCTACAATCCTTCCCCATATACAGCAGCTCTATATCACAAACTAGTTCACTGACCTCCAGTTGCACCAATTAGATTTTTTTATTGATCTATTAAGCACATCAGGTCATGGAAGTGAATTTCACTTAAAAACAGAACACAGCCAGAATGCTGGAAGATGCTGGGTAAAGTAAGTATAAGTGTACTCAGCTTCTAAGTCTGTAAATTCCCCAGACTCAGGTGTTTATCTGATTCCAGCATCTGGAAGCAAATATTATTTACATTAATGACTTAACCTACCTTTAAATATATTACTAATTTATAGTTAAGAAAACAGTAGATCATGAACAGATCTCACAAAACTTTGAAATGAAATAAACAAAATAAGTAAATTAAACATGTAGATTATCGAAGGAAAAAATAGAGTTTTTAATTTTTAGTTTATGCCTTGAGATTTTAGCAAGTTTGGAGCAGACAAGACGTAAATGTTTATACAAAATATTTAATAAAGGACTCAATTAAGTGAGTTATGATTTTACCTGTGGTATTTGAAGACCTGCCATCTGTAACTCTTGGAAGACACAGGCACAGTAAAGAAGCAATAGATACATCGACATGGCAGGATTTAATGGCATTATGGAACCTGAATTCACTCTGAATTAGTTATATCAGGTGCAAAAAGGAGCCCAGCAGTTCTCCTGGTGCGGATACCCTTGCTGAGAGCATCAGTCTGCTTCAGGATCCCCAGTGCCTTCATGGCTCATTGTGAAATATTCTGCACTTAGAGTCAGAAAAGAAATTTTTGTGAAGGGATTCTCTGGCTACTATTTCTCAGTTGCAGGCCGTGAGTACCACCATGCACCTCATGAAGGAAGAAATGGTGGCCAGATTTTTATTATTACTGTAATACAGATGTTTTGTGTGTTGATTAAGAAAATAAGAGTGGACTGCATAGGCCGTATGTGCTTACCTTTGATCTGAAACTGCTTATGCTCCTCTCAGCAAAAAAAATTTCAGGGGATATATTTATAAGTCATCCAAAATGAAGCAGTTGTTTATAACTCTTCCAAATTCTGTATTTGCATTATAATACTGTAACAGACGTAAGCCAGGTTTGAACTACACAAAATACCTAATGAAAACTCCCTTCAATTTTTATCTATAATCTTAAAAGGGGTGAACACCAAAGTCTTATCTTTGAAGATCTTCAAACTTTGCTGTATTTCCAACGGAGACTTAAATTTTGCAGCAGCATACAAAATTAAATGAGAAAGTAATCTGCTAGTAACCTACTCTGTTTCATCTATGTAAGTTTCTTTCTACCTCAGAAAGACAGTTCAATTAGTGTGTGTGTATATATATTAGTGTATGTATATATATATATTGGTGTATGTATATATATATATATATTAGTGTATATATATACAGTGGTGGAGATGGCAGAATACCTTGTATTTCCATGACATATGAAAGTAATTTCATTATTTAAAAATTAATGTCATGTTTTAAAGTGCATTTCTACCCTCAGCAAGACGAAATGGCCATTGTTCAATTTTTGGTAGTAAAACTAGTTTTCTAGGGGAAAAGAGGTTTTTCAGTGCAAATGACCCTTTCTGCTAACAACAGTGCTATGAAACTGCCTAAATACAATTGCTCATGAACTTCTGGCAGCAGAAAAAATTCTGGACATAGAAGAGAGCGGGATTTATTAACCCTAATCCCAACATTTTAAACTGATACTGGGTGTTTGATATCAGAAAGTACTGACTTTTAAGCAATATCAGGCAAATGTTGGGGAGTGAACATCAAATTAGCTCACTGAGACAGCACAGATCTTGGTGGAGCAGTGTCGCATTACGAAACAGCACAGCACTCCAACTTCTCCACAACATATCTGAAATCTAATGGACCTATCCACCAGCTCTGGATGTGTGTGGATGGGCGCTCAGCCCCTGTGCTGCCTTGCTCCTGCTTGGCACAGGAACAGGGCTCTCAGGTGCTGCTTTTCCCCAGCAGATCCACAAAGCTGCTCATTTTCCCTGTGCAAATGCTGCTTTATGCAGGCTTTAAATATGCAGAGCTGTAGCTTCCCTCTGGGGGATTTTTCTAGCCCTTCCAAAGAAAAATCTTCTTTCGCTCCACATCGTCTGTATTCCTGCTTTATCACTTCCTGACCCTCCAGCGATAAGAGATAAGCAGAGGTGACAGATATTTTTGCTTAGCACTATTCTTCCCTCCCTCACCCCCTCTTGCCTCTCCTGTCTTCCATGTACAAGGTGAGAGTCTGGATCTGCTGAAATTCATTGTACTGTGAAGTTCATTGAACTTTGAATTTTATACTTATGGAAATCAACATAGCCAACATGTCTTACCTGGATAAGCCACCTGCGATGCACCTACTGTTAGCCTTTTCTAAGAAATATTCCTTTTATTACAAAATCCTTGCACATGAATATGAATTACATAAAAATGGGCAAACCTGAAATACAAATTAACCCTCACTATCATACCAACCACCATTAAAGCCTGAAATTTTGATGTAGTGTATTAGTAAAATTAAATTTTAGTTGTAGATGTGTGTGTGTGATTTCAAATTTCCTCTGCATACACTACACCTGTTTGAATGTATTTCTAATCTTCTCACTAAAATATTGGGAGATAGTCTCCAGAACTAGCTAAATGGTGCATATCTAAATAGTAAATTTAAATAGTACATAATAACATATCTGACAAATTGAAAAGCTGATCTACAATAAAGACAATATAAGTTTCAGTCAGAAGTTGACTGAGGGGGAGGAAATCTTTCTTCAACATCTGTTTGGCTCATTTGGATTGATCCTCTCCAATTATTCTGTACAGTCCCTCCAGGGAGTATGGAGGGGTGGAGAAGTGTGTTCCAAAATCAAAATGATTGATCTAATGTATGCAGGATTTTGGAAGGTCAGCTCGGTGAAAGGGAGAATCAGGAGAATATGAGTAACTGAGCTAGATTTTGGGCATGCTGAGTGGGGAGGAAAAAGTACATGTCAGGTCCTTCATCTTTCCTTGGCCACAGTGGGTGACACGGGCACAGTAAGTGATGGAGTGAAGGAATATTCACTCCCATATCCTCACTATCTCCAGCGCAGTGCATGGAATGGGCACATGGCAGCCAAACAGATCTCCCAGCGACTTTCTATAACTCACACACCATCCTAAATGTTCTTGCTGCCACTTCACATCTTTATTAAGCTAATGCTTAAAGGGTCTGGGTTGATACATCTCAACCATGTGGGCAGGAGACTTTACAAATCCATAAGACACGCCCTGATCTAGGGTTTATTGATGGCATTGTCTCTCTCCCAATACAAGCATCTAAATGTGCTCTCTGGAAATCTCACAGAGGACCCAGTTTAATTTAACTCGGACCTAAATTAACTGACAATTGAGCAAAAATTATATTATTTGCCTTTTGCTTCTCAGGGAATCCAGAAGAGTTTAAAGTAACCCATAGTCTGTAAAATCCAAACACGTTTTTACATAAAGTCCTGGTCCAAACCCTGGTAATTTAATCAGATGCACAAGGCCTCTTCTCCCTGTGCCATAACCTTCTCCCAGCAAAGTCGTTTGACAGTGAATGGACTGCCTTGTGGGATCTCCAAACCAGCAGCTTTTCTAGCACACTCTCCATCACTGACAATGGAAGAATCCTTGGATGCATCAGCTCCAGGGTCTCATATTTAGAAATATCCACCAGCCATTAAGGTAAAGAAGCCATTTATGGACTCTGTCTGCCTTGAGTGTACTGTGGGAAGCTCATCACTACCTGTGCAAATGCCTACCACTGATGTGAATGTGAATCATCATTTCTGGAATGCCAGATCTCTCTATACAAGAACTGGGACCAGAGAGCTGTTCAGTGTAATCCAGGGTAGCACCACAATAATTAACGAGCTAATATCTCCCTTAGTTTCCAATTTTATTGCTTTGAATGCAACAAAATTCTTAGGGTCTGATTTTGCCTATGTAAATCTGACAAGATTTATGACAAATTCTGGATGACTTTGTATTTTCATATTCAGCCACTTGATTTTTTAGAAATCTGTCTAAATTCCAGGAGTGGTAATGGGTTATGATGAGAAATTATTTCTTTAAAATAGACGAAATACATTTGTTTGAAAGTATGGATGCCTGCAGAGTGTTTACTTGGTTTTGTTTTTTTGTTGCTTCGCCTTTGAGTTTTAGAGATTTTTTTTTCATTGAAAAGTCATGGTGCAATAGATTGGACGTTTTATGAGCATATCAAAATCTTAAGCACTGGCAGCAATTCCATTTATTGAACAAAATATAAAAATGTATTCAATTGTCTACTACCATAGTTCTCAGAGAACTGGGAAATAATAGCAATATGTAATTAATCTTTTGTGTTGCAGTTTAAAATAGCCTATTCAATTTTATTTTTATTTTGTTTGTTTGCTTTTTCTCTTTTTTTCTTTTAAAAAGTGTATATTTGTATATCACCTAAGTAGATGTAAAGTCTGTTTACAAGATGGGTTTTATCAGCTGGTGGGGTTATTGATATTTCATTATTGTGGGGCTTACAACCTTCAAAATATTTTACCATTCTATTTCAGTAAATTAAAGCATGTTACTTCTGGAAACATCACTTTGTGGAGCAAAGGTGGAAAATACCTCTCTGCTTCTACGTTTGTATTTCCATCCTTATACTTCTGCAGAGCAGAGTTTGTATTTTCATCCTTATTCTTCTGCTCTCTGCAGAGCCTGCCATTGCTAACTCAGCTGGACAGATGGCTGCAATGCTATGTGAAACATTCCCTTTTTCCTGGAATTTCTAGTCCTTGCTGGCTGAAAACTTGAGGAAGCTGTGACGGGATGACCATGCCAAGAGATTGGAAGCTTATGCATGTACAGCTAAATCTGATTGCCTGCAAACCCATATGAAATAAGTGAAGGCAGAGACTGAACAACTCTTTTACATAGTGCTGTGACAGCTATGCAGAGAGCTGTGCTTGAAGTAAAAGGGCTTTCTGGGAGTTAAATGGCACAGTGGACGAGATGATCACTACTCACCTAATTGTATCCCCTGTACACTTGGAAATAAATCCTACAGATTACAGCTGAAAGCTACTTTTCAGAACTTAGCATCTCCATGTTGGGAACAGGATTAAATCAAAGTGTAATTGCATTAAAGTTACTCTTTAGTTATGTTATGGTTTTTCAACAAATTTATGGGGGGTGGATAAAATCTGAGTCAATACCTACTATGATAAAAAAAAGAGATCACCCAGAAGAAGATATAAAAATAAGAATAATATCTGAGCCAAGAGTATCTGGAATGGCTTAATAAATACTGCTGATATTCCCTTCCATCTCCATTGCCTGGCCTCTTAATCCACAGCCCCATATTTTTATTGATTTTGTAGGATAGATAATTGGTTCTGTAATAAACAATAACAGTACAAGCTCTTGCTGCCCAGAATTGTCAGAAAACAGGTGAGTAGCAACCCAGTTGGACCTGTCAGCAACAGACCAGCCAAAGCTGCCTGGAAAAGGTCAGAAGAGCACCAAACACCACCCTGAGTCACACAGAAGCTGGCGCTAAGAGCAGTGCAGGATTGTGACTTGGGAGTGAAAAGCTGCTGTAGGCAGAGGAGGCTGTGGATGAGTGGGAAACTTACATCCTGGAGCAAAACCAGCCAGGAAAATATGCACAGGAGATGTTCTCTCTGCCAAGCAGGATGACGATCTGATGCTGGGAAGCATTTAGATGTATGTGTGTGTGTGTGTGTGTGTGTGTGTACAACTGTGTATGAGGACAGAGGAACTGAAAAAGAAGTCAATATAGGTTATGGATAAAAGAAAAGATCAAATTTTAGAGGTGCTGAGCACAGAGACATATATTGCCAACTCCAGTGGTTGTATTCATTTGGTGTTTGTGCCTATACAAGGCACTGTCTCCTACCAGAAATGCTGACTTGAGAGGTTAAGAGAAGATGGAAATAGCACAACTGGGGTGAAGAGGGAGGAGGAGACCAGGTGCACTTAATGCTCCTCTACTTCCATCCCTGCTCAACTGAATACAACACCAATAGGATGTGGCTGAATGCAGGTCAATGAAGGTGACAATGACAAAGCTAAATTGATCATACAGGCAAATACCAGTGTATTTATGAGAACTATCTTATACATAGATCTTCCAGTGATTTAATTGTTGCTCTGGCTTTAGGGACCAGTCACTCAGAAGGGAGCATTGCTGCTGCAGAATGCAGTAATTTCTGTAACAGGCCATCATTTGTCCTTTGAATGCTGTCTGAGAAGCTCATATTTAGTCAACATTTGAGTAGGAAAACAGCTGTGGTGACTGTGGGGTTTACATTGGCAAGCAGTTACTTCTTAATGCTGATGAGGGTAGAGGTTAAAATTGAAACATCTATTCAAATTCCAACCATCTATTAGGAGACAGAATTTATTGCTCCTATATAATGTGAAATTTGGCTTGGCAGAAATTACAAAAAAAAAAAAAGCCAAGAACTGCTGTAAAGATGTGCCAACTCTCCTATAAGGAGAGAAGTATCATTTGTGGAAAATACACCTACCAGAATGTATGCTAAAATTGATGGAAAAATTACTTAAGTTGCCAGTTATAAACCAGCTCCCTTCTACCTGGAACTGCCCATGCCAGAAATGGCATACCAGGAAAGAAATCCCCAGAAAATGATACTTTACTAGAAAGGACCAAAAGAAATGGGAAAGGAAGAGTTGCTTTCAGTTGTGCTTCTCATACGTCTCTGCTATGAAAAACCAAATCCATTTAGTTTTCATAATTGCACATGCAGAGAAGAGAGAGGGGCACCTTTAGGAAGAAGCGGGAGAAGCACCCTGCATTCTCAGCGTACCAATGGGGTACGAGCTGATGACATCTAAGGAGGGGGAGCTGTCCAGAATCTGCTCCATGCTTCTCTTCCCCAGAAGTGGGTCTGCACTTGGAAAAGCCTTACAAGAACAAGAAACCTCAAGTTAGGAACAGGTTAGCAGGGCCATCTCAACACCCATTCTCACAGCTTCCTACATGCAGACGCTATTGTCTTCTTTAAATTGTTGTAAACCTTGTTATCCACAGATCCTAAATGCAAGTCAAACAACACTGAAACTAAGGCGATCTTTCTCATCACTAATTTTATCTTCAGTTCTGAATGTCACCATTTATATAATTTTATTTTGGTGAGTGTTTCACAGCTGTTAATAAACTTTAATTCTGCTTATGTGAAAAAAGGGGCTCCTATTAGTCTCTTTTTTTTTAGACAAGGCAATTGAGACTGAGGAGAAAATTGATTATCTTAATTTTTGTTTTCGGTATGAGATACATAACCTGACTTTTCAAGGAACTTGGCCCTTTGTGTATAGGTCCATATAGCATCCTGATATAGACCCAGGGGTAGAAATGTAGCTGCACATTGCTGTCAGCATGTCATGGTCCATTAATATTTAAGATATGTATCCCACCGATTTCACTGTACATTGATATTAAAATTATGTATCCCACCATCTCTAGTTGCAAAAGTGAGTGCTCAGCACTTTGCAAAGCTGACATCCACACTGCAAGCCAACCAGCCGGAAAATGAGAAGGTCTCAACTGGTGAAGGCTTGTAAAAATGCTCCTTGGAGTAATGCACCGAACATCACGCAGAAGCACTTAGGGCGGATGTTGTTCATTCCCTTCCTGAAGTCTGTTCTGTTTATTATACTCCTTTCAACAGATGCAGAAAGATTGTCCAGTATTTTGTAGACATAACTGCGTATCACTTTGTTACTCAGGGGAGACCTATTCTGCACAATTTAAAGGGAAAACTACCTATGGAAAAAGGTTCTGACTGAGCAACTGAAACATATGGACAATGAGTGAATTAAGGTTGCATGAACAAACTTAATTGTAGCATTGTCTCACTTGCATCCTTGATTCTCCAGCTGCTTTCAAATTTTGGCTGAGATAATTTCTTTTGTGTTCTTCCTTTAATCCCTTCATTCCCTTGGGTATTCAATAAAGGAGGATTAGGATGGCACCCAACCATGTCTTCACAAGTGGCCTTGATCGTGCCCGTGTCTCCCAGTGCCACACCAGTGAAATGCTGTGCTGGTGTGGACTCTGCCAGTACTGGATCATGGATGAGGGCACCTTGGCTGTCACTGTCATCATTTCTCTCTCCTTTTAATACTCATTCATCCCACATACCGACTGACTGGGTAAAGGTTGGTGCCCAGTCAATTTGTTTACATCCCATGTGGAATATTTGCTGATGTGGGAAGTCCTGCTCTTTTGAGGACAGCAAATAGCAGAGGCCTTTAAAATGCAAAAGATTTTCTTGTTTGTTACGACCTGCCTCTGAGGCAGTGTAGTTGAGCTTCCTGGTAATAAATCCCTTGAGGTGAACCACCACTGATTCACTGGTGTATGTAAGAGGCAGATTTGTTTTAAAACTATTTGATTGCAACGGAAAGGAGGTATGTGGCTGTTTTGGTTCTTTTCTAGAAAAGTATAAGAATACCATGAAGAAAATATGCAAGTCAGAAAAAGAAAGAAAAGGAAAGGATAAAAATAGTGTAGGGGAAGGATATCATCAACCATGGATAAAGGAGACAGGAGTTGATTGTTGCAATTTTCCTGTCTGTGGTCAGACAAATGGTCACAGTCTTGATTTGTTGGGGGTGAAGGCCCATGAAAAAAAGAGTTCATCAGGTTGTTTATATTAAAATTATCATGGGAACATCTAAATGCCTCCTCATGAAGGGGATTCTTCGTGTCTTGTGCACCACTATGGGGCATGTGCAGTCTTCTGGTGGAGAGTTCCCAGAAGAGCTGGGGGTGGTTTGGGGTCCTTGGTGGTCCATAGTCCCCTCTAGAGATATGGCTGCCATTGGACCTTGCTTCTCTGCAGCTATGTCTTATGGGGAAAGAGGGAAGTTGGCCCCAAAAACACATTACCCCACCTCTGTAGGATCTGCTTCTTACCAGATGTTCCCCTTCATTGGTTTGAAACACCTTGTTTAAGAGGTCATGCTCCTAATTGCCCTGGATGCAATCAAACCTGGAGCAACCTGGATAATGGTTAGGATGCCACTTGTGAAATTGTTTTCCCAGAATCCAGGGTAAGGCTGTCGTGGGTTTGACCCTGGCTAAATGCCAGGCACCTACGACGTTTGCTTTCTATGCTCTCTCCTGCTGCAGCTATGCAGAGGAGAGGAAAAACTAACACAAAACACTGGACTTATGAGTTAAGATCACTGATAAGGGCCGCACGAGATTCAGGGCAAAAGCAGGCGGGAGACTTAAAGTTGCAAAGAAAAGTGATTTATTAATCTAACAGAGTCAGAAGATAAATTGGAGATAAAAATAAGCTCTTAAGACACCATTTCTTCACTCACCCCTCTTTTCCCTCTTAAGGCACCACTTCTCAGCTCACCCCCTCCCTCCTTTCTAACTAACTAACAACTCCCAGGCAGGGGCAGGGTGTGGGGTTTTTCTTAGGTCAGTCCATCGCAATTCTTCTACTGCAGACACTGTTTCTCTATTT
>VZRL01005112.1:97987-171635 GCA_013397895.1 Origma solitaria
CCACGGCTGTGGGGGTTGCTCTGCATCCCCTGGACCCCATGGGCTGCAGGGGGACCACCTGCTCCCCCCATGGTCTTCACCGCGGCTGGCAGAGGGTTTTCAGCTCTGGCGCCTAGAGCACCTCCTCCCCCGCCTTTCCACTGACCTTGGTGCCTCCATGTTGTTCTCCCTCACATATTTTTACCTCCTCCTCCTCCTTCCCTGGCTAAAAAGAAGTGCGTGCTCACATTGTTTTGATTTCTTCTTAAATATGTTTTCACAGAGGCGTAACTAACATCTCTAATTGGCCCAGGTTTTACCAGCAGCATGTCCATCATTTTACAGCCATCAGAGACTGGCTCTGCTGGACATGGTGGAAAATTTCCAGAATCTTTACTCAGGACATGCAGGAGCCATCTTTGTACCCCACCCTGTTCACTGGCAAAAACTGGGCCAGGCAAAACTACCACAAAGGCACAAATTAACTGATAATTGCGAAGCTTTTTCCTCCCACTCTCTCACAGGCTTGAGTATCTACCACGCTGACCAGGAATTTCAGAGGACAATAGTGACAACAAAACCTGGCATGTGCTAAAAAGATACACAGGTATGACTGTGATTTAGTGAAGGATAATAGAATATGCCCCATACAATGAATTCCTAGAGATCTCAGCCTCAGATTTCATTTTGTGAAGAGATGTGCCTCTCAAAATATGAATGGCTTGTTAGAAGGAGAGAAATGGATACCAAAATTTCAGCAGAGCTAAAAGGTATTAATCACAGAAACTCACTTGATGGAGAGAATTGAGCAATATTTGAAGACAGATTTAATCAGATGTAGGAGTTAATAATACTTGGAGTTCTTTAGATTGAAAATAAGACAGGCATTGGTAAATTGAAAGGAATCTGTTTTTTAACTGGAGCAGAGTAGTAACTTTTTTAAAGAGATGCAAGTAAGTAACTTGCAAAGACATGCTGTTGTTTCATTTTGGTCAGATTCTGTGGCTTCAGCAAATCTGACAGAGATGTGTACAAGAAAACCGCTGCAGATTTCAGTAGAGAAAGCAAGAGGTGTTCATTCTGTAAAGAAACTGTGAAGGCTTTACCAACCACTAAACAAAACCTTTAAATGAAGACTTTTGGTTTTGATTTTTAGGTTTTGGGCTTCTGTTGTTAAAGAAAGCTGTGACAACAACAGGCTGTGATGGGTAAAACAAAATCCAGGCGAATTAGAAATATTCAGAAGCTTTCATGCTAGTGAAAAAACATTCCTCAAAACCTGAACAGGATTTTTTTTATTCCTAAATCACAGCTGACCTCACTCTGTGAAAATGTTACAAATCTTGCACGTGGAGAAGAATCATGGCCAGAGAATTTCCAGATGTTTCCCTGGTCTTCATCAGTTATTTTCAAAATCCAGAAATGACTTGTTTACTGGGTTGCAAAACCCTTTTTGTCTGTTCTGTGCACATCTCTAGCACAGACCAATGCAATACCAGCAGACATCAGACAAAACTGCAATAGGGCCAAGAGATCACAGGTTTCTGGGGAATTTCAGCATTTTTTTTCTGAAGCAGATGACTGGCAGGTGATTTCCTGCCCCTGCTCTGTCTATGTCAAGACAAGAAGTGTAGACACTGTTGGTGCTCCACAGATTTGAGCTCTCCAGAATGCACACAGCCCTATAGAGTTATTGCCTCTTGCTGTCCATAGAGCAATTTCTATTGAACCCCCACTGGGCGGAGTCTCAGCAGCCTATAATTTTAGGAAAATTTTTCTTGGGCTTGCTTTTATCTTCCGTGTTACTGGCACTGTCCGTATTTGGGGTTGGTTTCTGGAGGAGTGCAAGGAATTTCCACCTGTCAGGGTCTGTGAGGACTTTTACTACAGCCTTGAAAAGGCCAAGAGGAGTGGAGGAATTTTTAGGAAGAAGAATTGTATTGCAGCATTTTCCTAACACTGTGTTAGGAAAAGGAAATGGGATTACAACCAGGAAGGAAATTCTGAGCAGACCTGTTCTGATGCAATGGGGTCTTTAACAAACTGGGCAATTAGTGATTTAAGATGATATTCAGTCAAAAGGTTTATTTTCAGCTCATTGGCCCCTAGAAGAGGCACTGGAACTGACTCAGGAGAATCATTGCTTGTTGTGGCACTTTGAGAGGATCCAGGTCAGCCTAAATTTTCCCTGCTCTGCATTTGAGGTTTAATAATATGTTTTGGTAGGGTTAGAGGCTAGCAACAGATTGAGCTATTTCTGCTGTAATGTTTTTTCTAACTGAGCGCAGAAGAAAGTTCAGTAAAAAAAATCCAGCTAAAAGGAAATGATGAACTATACCAAAAGAAAAGTCATTGTTGCATTGACTTTAAAAAGTGAGGAAGGTGGAGATTTCTCTGCACTAAGAATCAGATTACCAAGGCAGTAAAATGAGGAATTAGGAACAGAATAGATAAGAGTTGAAGAGACTATTAAAAGATTACAGAGTCTAGAAACTGATAGAATAGAACAATGACTACACAACCTATATTTCACACTCCTAAAGCAAACTGGGAAAACATGCAAGAAACCTTTCACGGATGTACCCAGTATTAGACTATTCAATGAAATAAAATTCAGAAAAAATTATTAATCTGATTGAAAACACTTTGCACTCCAGGAACAAAAGTTCTAAATACAGTCTTTAGTCTATGAATGAGAGAATTTTGGATACTTCAAGAAAACAAGTGTGTACTACCAATGACCAACGAACAAAGGCAATCATTATTCATATATGTATGTATGCATGTTCCTATCCACATATAAATGTGTGTGATTTTTACAGCATTCAAAAAATAATAATTTGTACAAAGCCTTAATTAAAAAAATTCCCTCAATTTTGTTATGTGCCCTGTGATACAGCACATTTTTCTTAAAGCCCAGGCTAAGGGGTCAAATATTGCATAAAATAACAGCAAAAGAGGAAGAAAAAAAGATTCTAACCCTCTTGGCTATAGGTGAAAAGTTGAAAGCATGAAAGGAATGCAGAGTAAAAGCTCAGAATGTCAAAATGATCCTCCTTAAATACAAATATCTCATCACTTCAGCTCTAATATGATTATTTTTGCAGGGCTTGCCCTACTTTTTTTTTTTTTTTTGACTTTTAGGATTAGTTATAGTACAATCTGTTCACCCTTAGAGCCATTTTGATGACATAAAATGTAAATGAGATTAAAGTGCTTTTGTGTTTGCCTCTCAGTGACCCACTGAGGGCTCGATGGCGTGGTGACTGTTTCATTCCTGCTCTAGACACTTCCTGAGTTTATAGGTCCTTGTTTCCCCTGAGATGAGGGAACAGTAAAAGGATGACACTCAAGCCAGAGCAGGTTGAACCATCTTTCTGACCAGAGGCCTTTGGGAAATGTCAGTGTCTCCAGGCACAGCATGTGTTGTCACACTAGCTGTAACCACAGGCAGTCTATGCCCACCACACCCAGCACATTCTTGCTAGCTAATGACTAAAATACAGTCATTAAAGTAAAACTTTTGCACTTTTCCCTTTTTGGATATGGCTTTTATGTATGAATGTTATTAATTTTTTTTTTTTGGGGGGGTGGGGTTAACATTTCCACTCTTTTTCCCATGAAATTCAAGAAAGGATTTTGAGAGATCTCTGATGATGAGCACATTTGGGGCACTAGCATTGTAGGGCATGCCCAAGGTCCTGTGTGCTATTCATGAGCTGTATGACCTTACTAGAGAATCACAGAATCACAGAATATTCCGAGTTGGAAGGGACCCACAAGGATCATTGAAGTCCAGCTCTCGGTCCTTTACAGGACAGCCCAAGAACGATATCGTGTCTGGCACTTTTGAGAGTTTTTATTTAAATACAGAATTTTTCTACCACTTATTAAAACCTAGCCCAGTCTGAGATCCCAATTTTCAGAATGAACAAATCATCTACGGGCATAAATTAATGACACATATTTGTAATCAGCTTTTCTCTGATGTATTGAATAGGACTAGCCTGCTGATTTCTCCTGCTATACCAGGATTCTCATGAACTATGATTAAGTATCTCTTGTGCAAATGGTTCAGAGTTCAAATTTTTTCTGTGCAACACAAAAAGTCCTACCAGGATTGGAAAATTTCAAAACAATTGTAACAGAAATACTAAATAATTAGCCATAAAATATCGATGCTAATCTCGTGATATTCGCGGCTGCGGGCAGAGAAGGCTGGCAAGGAAGCAGGCAGAAACTCCCAAGATGGCGAAAGAGAGAGTTTTATTTACAGAAACTTCTTTATATATCCATTAATAATCTAGCAACCATTGGTCAGTAAAAAATCTACCTCCCAATATCATTGGTCATAGCTACAGAGCACTTAACACAAACACAGAGATTAAGAAAGTACAGAAAGTGCAGTTTATCTCTATTCTCCATGAGAAAGAACAGAAGGATTTCTAAAACAGTGCAACTACAATAAAACATCAGAAAAAACCCCAGGAATAATTAATGACTTAAAGAAAGAAGAGAGGGAAATCTTAAAATCAATAGAAATGTGAAGGAATCCTGAGAATATTAAATCTGCTTAACTGCATGTTTCATTTGAAATACCATAAAGGTAAAACTCACTCTACTTACAGAAAGCCCTGTTACTTTCCTTGCTACTGCACTGGGGAGGGGGCAAGGAGTGGGTGCAGAGAGCTCTTAAATAGAGTATCTTAATGGATCAGGGTCTAATTGCTAAGCCCCTGGGCTAAGCCATAGTTTTTGAAGCTGACACCTGCAGATGCTGAATAAGCAAAGCTTTCCAGCAGGCACAAAGCCTGGAAAATGATATTTAAAAACTCTACAAAGCTTCTATGAGACATTCTTCAGGGATCACGCATCTCGACTCTAGTCCCCAAGGAGTCTGTTCCTTACATGCTGTACCAGTAATGTCTTAGGTGATGCAAATCATCAGACTTCTGTCTCTGTCTCTGTGGTGAATCACTTAAGTTCTAGGCATTTACTTTCTGTCCAAGGCTGTATTTCATTCTTAGCCTCTCTCCTTAACCCAGGAAATTATTTCAGGCTTGTTATTCAATGAAACAGCTTGGTGCTTCCTTCACTTTAATGCATCATTTTTGTTAAAAATATGCATATCAGTTGCATGCTAAAGAGAGAGAAAGGCTGCAACACATGCTTAGGGTGAGTCATGGCTGCAGCCCTGGCTGGAGCTCAAGGAAGAGAATGGATATTCCCTGGTTTGTTGGAGTAGGTGTAGAGCTGTGGTATCCTACTACCTCTAGTAACCCCCCGGAAAGCTGTGTGGGCTCACATCCCTACTCATCATATTGCCCATTCCACAGGACAAGGGCACTGAACCTGTGCTGGACACAACTCACTTGAGTTTTGGAAAATCAGCTGGAGCTTAGTAAAATCCTAATTACAGTTCTCCAAGCATGGTTGATGCTATTTTCCATAGCCTTCTGCTCCCACCCTCCCCACTGTCCGCTCCCTGCCTGCTGAGCTCTGCACCGGCCTTACAGAAATAATATCAAGCTGAGAGAGAGGAACTCGTCTGAATTACACAGGGTATGTTGCACATATGTGGGTATAGATGTGCATATTTATGCATGTACTTTCTCAGATATGAGCTTGAAAATCATAGAATCACAGAATGATTTGGATTGG
The DNA here is from genome assembly GCA_013397895.1 of Origma solitaria. Classification (NCBI taxonomy): domain Eukaryota; kingdom Metazoa; phylum Chordata; class Aves; order Passeriformes; family Acanthizidae; genus Origma; species Origma solitaria. The sequence continues at coordinate 103,628 of VZRL01005112.1, forward strand.
AAGGGACCTTAAAGATCATGTCAATCCAACCCCTCTGCCATGGGCAGGGACACCTTGGAGCAGGTTGCTCCAAGCTCCATCCAGCCTGGCCTTGAGCACTTCCAGGGATGGGACAGCCGCAGCTTCTCTGGGAAACCTGTGCCAGTGCCTCACCACCCTCACAGCAAAGAATTTCTTCATAATATCAGACCTCTTCAATTTGAAGCCATTCCCCCTTGTCGTGTCACTCCTGGCTCTTGCAAATAGTCTCTCTCCATCTTTCCTGGACTCCCTTCAGGTGCTGGAAGGCCACAATTAGGTCACCCCAAAGCCTTCTCTTCTCCAAACAGACCAATCCCAACTCTCTCAGCCTTTCCTCCCAGCAGAGCTGCTCCGTCCCTCTGATTGTCTTGTAGCCTCCTCTGGACTCGCTTTGACAGGTCCACGTTTTTCCTGTGCTAAGATCCCAGTGTGCAGTCCAGAGGGAGAAAGTCCTGGCTGACAGCTGTGCTCCCACAAATAACACTCCATACCTACTGTAACCAAAAGCAGACTTTAGGGGACAGAATGGCTCACCACACATCGGTTAGAGATTAAAGGGAAAGCATAGGAAAAACAAGGACACTGACAAACCCAAGAGACAAGCCCCAGAAAACAAGGGCTAAGAGATTTTGAAATGGCTTGATCCCTTTCTGGGAGAAGCTGTACAGCTTAGCGTGCACAGGGTGAGTGGGTGTCCTGTAATCTTTTTTTAAAGGAAAAAGCTACACCACCTCCCCATTACTGTCAACTGTAACATTTTAATGCAATAAGTACTCTGGAAAGCAGCTCTAGGCAGTTATAGTATAGAGGTTGTCCCTCTCCAAATGTGCTATGATGCTTGGGTTTTTTGTTGCTAATTAATTTTATTAGATTTTACTGCCTATCAGAATGGAAATCAAGGAATTAAGCCAGATGTTACTGTTCCTCCAGTGAATTCTTACTGTAAATAATTCCTTCATTGATAATTAATTTTCAGTAGCAATTCTTTGACATTGTGAAATTACTTATTAAAAATACAAATGTTAATACTGTTAAGTTATTTTGTACTGTTTAAATATTAAGACTTGTTATTTTTCCATGAAAACACTACAGCACTAAACGCTATAGGGATTTTTAAATGGTAAATATAAAAGATAGACACAAAAGGACACAGACTTATTTTCTCCATAGTTATGTTAAAACCTCACAGTAAATCTTGAAAAGTAAGCCAAAGCTCCTGTGAATGTAATACACTGTCTTTGCAAGTGATTTAAAATGGGATAAATCCTGCACTGCTATAGAGCACTACCAAAAAGGGAATCAGTAAGAGCACAGGAAGAAACAGGTTCTCTAAAATACTGATCAGGTAAGAATGAGGATCAAGAGCTTCATGCCACTGGCACAGGTATCAAAAGTAATAATTTCTTACTTTGCTCTTAGAAAAAAAAAAAAAAATCAACATCTCATCACTCTCCCTGGGTATTTCCAAAATATTTTGGGTTTACCCAGGGCATCTTAACTGCTCTTCTCGTGCTTTCTCTTCTTTTTTGTTACATAAACCAAAATAAAATACTCTTCCAGGAAGAAGGCAAGTCTCCTGCCAGCACTGACACTCATCTATTTAAAATTTTGACAAGCTCAATCTAAGTGGGCCCCATATATTACAAAGTTATCTGACATCATTCCTTCAAAGGTCTGTCAAGGTGATCCAACTCAAAATAATTATGCATTTTAGGAATACGCTGATTCTAACTGTGCTAAACATCACAATCAAATAGATATTCATAACAGACTTAAAATCAGCATTAAACCCAATTCCCAGAAAGAGGGATCTAGAAGATCCTTTGTTCCTTCATTCTCAATAAATGAAACAGAACTCATGTTTTTCCTGTTGATGGCCTTTGTTCGGTGATTTCCAAAACTCCTGTCTGCTTCTACACAGCAAAACACCCTCTCAAAATGGTTTATGTAGCAACAGAGACTCATTGAAAAGCCTGACAGTGACTGTGTGATATTTGGGTTCAGAAGAACAGGATTTGAGATGTTTAAATGAGAAACTTCAAACTGTAACAAATACCTGGGTTTTTTGTGAATACCAGATGCCATAGACTAAAAATACTGTGGATTCATTGGTGTAATAACTCATTTGGGCACCTGAGCTGCAAGGTCCTCTTCCTTGCCCTCACACTGGTGTGCTTGCTGGGCCTAAAGAAATTGCTTCAGCCTCAAAGAGATTGTGTGTGTTTAGGACATACCTTTATTTTTGCAGTTGTGCTGTGGAGTAACTATGACTGCTGCCTTTGTAAAGCATTTTGTCAGCTAATGATACAGAAAGAAGTGACTTAGTTGGGTTCCCCAATTCCTAAAGTTGTTCTGTGCCTTCAAAATGTTCTGGACTGAAGACTCTAGTGTGGAGCACAGAAATAGCAGAGGAAGCTTCTGATCCTTTTGGATAGGATTGGAAGAACGCAGTCCCCAGCAGTTGGTTTTCTCTAAGAGAATTACAGACACAAGCACAGAGCGTTTATCTTGTTCCTATTCCCATCCACACAGGAGCATGTGGAAAGAATACTTGTGTTTTTATCTACAGATAATGCCTTGACCGTTTGTTCCAGCCTTTCATTGGAGGCACTATACATCAGGGACTTCATCTCCAGCCCTGTTTTTTCTTAAGAAGCATTAAGGGGAGTTGATGAGGAGCAGAGAGGTTTCTGATGGGCCACTAGGGAAAGGAGTTACTGAGTGAAAATGTCAAGGTAGAAATTCTTGGCACAGTAATCAAGACGGGCTCTCAGGACTTTTTAAAATATGTCTTTAAATCTACTTACAGTCTGGCTGAAACCAGATTTACAGTCTATTTTTGCAGCTGCCAGTCTCCACTTAGAAAAGCTTTAGTGCTGGATATGGATAGTGCACTTCAAAAGGTAGACAGAAACCTTTGAAGTGCACATAGACTGATGTGAAGGGTTGCTCGAAAGTATAGGTTTCCTCCGACAACAAAGGCATTTAGAAATGTTAAGATCCCAAAGGTGTTAAGGATTTCATCTGTGTAGGTGGAAACAGCCTTAGATTTTACATCTAAGTGTGTTTGTGTACTTAGAATTTGTATATTTATCACCTACTTACATTGTGATATCTTTCCACTTAAGGATTTGTTAACAGTACCTTTGAACTTATGGGAACACACTTGGAAAATATCTGTAAGGCCCAACTCCTGAATCAGCATAAATCAGTTGTGTTTAACAAAACAGATCTTTTAACATTCAAATTTTGAAAACATGCAAAATCTGGCATTTCATTATCTTCTTTTGAATAACTTTTTAGAATTTTTATAGTACTTATCAAAGTATGCACATTGAACCTAAAATTTTCAATGGAACCGATTATTTTGTAAAATATTTATGTATTATAATCCCTCTGAAAATGATAAAAACTATCATTGACAAAACCCACTTCTTGTATTAACAGAAGGGCATTTTTTGTCACAGGTCAAATAACTATCACAAAAAATAAATTCAGGTACAAGCAAACCCCCTTGGCCTACAATAATTACTGGTAGAATTTTATTTCAGGAGTGTTTATCTAGAGATATATGAAGGCAGCTAACTGAATACATTTAAGTACTGTTGATACTGTAGAACAGTTCTGTACTGTTGACTATTGAATGTTTACTAAAAATGAGAATGTGAAATAAAAAATTACAGTGTGGCTAAAATTACAAAACAGCAAAGAAATACATCTTTACTTGCATTTTTGGTTTTTTTTGCCATACATCTAGTAACATGTTTAATTCACAAATCTGAGGAAAAAAGGCAAAAAAAGTGGTTTTGTTGGACATCTGAAGAAGGTTTATTGCAAAAAGATGAAATTTGGACAAACATGTTTTGAAACAATTTCACCCACCTTAACTACAATAGTGTAATTTATCAGGTGATTTACTAAGAATCTGCTGATGTAAGTAAAACTGCCTGTTTCAATTTTGTTTTGGTGTAAGTCTGCTGTTATTTGTTGTATTGACCCATAGCTACTTTTTAAACATTTTTTAATGTGAGAATTCCAGTTTGACTAATAACTGGAAGTTCATGGAAAATGATATATGAGTAAGTGTGCCTATAATACTAAAAAAGAGGCTTTTAATTTTTACTCCAAAGTGTGACATTCAAAAGGAAAAACACTTTGGCCCTTAAAATAATCTCATATATTGTTTAAAAAGCTCTACAAGTACCCTTTTACTGGCTTTATTCCCTGGATTAAGAAGAGGAAGTCAAATACACATGTAGAAAACAAACAAATTTTAAGTTGATTTTAGAATGTAAGCAAATATATTGGAGGCTTTTTTTTTTTCTTTACAGCCAACTACTCTTTGCTTCCAATATAACAGGATAAGAGAAAAAGCAGCTCATGCATGGATCTAGATCCCCCAAACCAAGAGGACAGTTCTGCACCAGTTTTCTGGCTCAAAGCTTAAAACTAGAGTGTCTGGCAGCTGCTGGGTCTCTGCCCCATTTCAGGAATCTCTGAGCAGTTGCTGCGGTGGTTTGTGCACCTCCTTCCCCTGCCATCAGCACAGGGGCTGGTGGCCAGGGCCACTTTACTGCTGGCTGGTCTCCAGCTGCTAAAGCAGCTGGCCCCTCGAGGCTGTTGGCAATCAGGGAAAATCAAATCAGCCCTGTGCTGTGAACTGGTGCTGGAGTGAACTGATGCTGGGAAAGCACAGAGTTGGTAAATTGTTCCTTCTTGGCCAGAAATGTAGATCAGCATTTTCAGACGGCTGCTTTCTGTCTCGAGAGGTGTTTCAGTCTGCTTTAGTGCTTTAGAAATTTCACGTTTAGACACGGACATTTAGTATTATTATAATGAAACTGAAGAGATTAAAAACTTGTAAGAGAAATCAGGTCAAAGTTTTCAGCAGCTTGGTTCCAGTGAAATTGTTCTGAATCAAAATTTAACCTAAGGACATACAAAGACAGCAATATTTACATGGCAAGATAAACCACCTTCTGGAACAAGTTTTGTGGAGGGATGCAGCAGAGAATGTAACCGTGCATACATGTTCTTGTTCTAGCGCTGGTCAAGTTTGGTTTCTTTTTCACATGAACAATAATTGAATAGATATGAGGTCCTAGTGTCAGACCACACAAATAGGACTTTGTTTCATAGAACCAATTCTGATTCGACTTGCACTTACCTGGACAGTCTGTCAGAATCCAGTTGAGTGGCAGAGCTGACCACAACCTGGTTAATAGGTAGGAATTCCAGACTTGTCTCACTGTCTCCCAGAGCACTCAACAGATGAGAGATTCCATTCTCCTTTTGTGTGTATTTTTTCCTCTGCCAGACTTGAAGGACAGGGAAAAAGAGTGTTTTGTATCAGTCTTCTAACTCCATCCATTGCTGTTGTGCTGAGCCCTGCTGCGGACTGTGTTCTGTGGCAGCTTTTGTTGGTTCCCTGCCCTATCTCTGTAAATCTAAGTCAACATTTTCAGAGAAAATGCTGCTTAATAACTTCAAAGAGTTATTGCTTCTGTCTTTGTGCATGGTACAGCAGAGTAAAGAATAAAGAACAGACCCAGGGTGACCCGACCCCCATATTTGTATTGAAGACTATAAAGCGATGCTTGTCCAAGAAAATGCAGTTTCTTTGGCAAGCATGCTGATGCCAGGAATACATGTGAATATTAAAACCTCCAGAGAGACAGGGCACTTTCTAGGGAACAATTTTCCATATCAGGTTTCAGGAGGTGAGAACCTGGTTCTTTGCCTCATGGATGAGCTAGGAGTGCAAATTCACTGTGAATTGATTTAGTGTCAATGATATTTTCTGTCAGCAAATATGACTAGAGCAGGACCAGTTTCACTGCACCTCCACAACTTGTTTCGCCTTCCATCTTCTGAGCTTCCCATGTATTGCTCCCCTGACCTTTGCTGCTATGAGATTCATCTCAAGCACCCCAAATTCCACCTCTCCAGTTTAAGGTTTCCCAGTTGAGGTAAACAGGTATTCCATACATGGTATTGTATTTCTGGGGTTTAACTGGTGTGACAAAGCGTTGCAATGTGAAACAGTAATTTGTTTTTAACTGGTTAAGTTCAAAGGGAATTGCAGGTACTTCTCCCCTGACTGCATTCCTCTAAAATCAGCTTGTCTTTGTGAGATTGGTTAGACTTCTCTGGAAAGGCAAACAAAAAAGCCTTCTGATGAAGATGCCATGCGCAGAAATGCTAACACATGCCGCTGGACCCAAATGGGGAATTCTTCCTAAGCCAATCACAAAGCAGTCCTGTGCCTCTTGCCTAGGCAGACCGAATGCCTGGAGATGCTGACTTCTGCTGAGTCACTCAGTGACTGAGAGGGGACCTCACCCCTGTCTGTCAGTGTCTGAAGGGAGGGTCAGCATGGACCAGGCTCTGCTTGGTGGTGCCCAGCGGTGGGACAGGAGGCAAGGGGAAGGGACTGATGCACATGAAATTACACCTGAACATGAGGAAGAGCTCACCTGTGCAGTGACTGGGGACTGGACAGGTTACCCAGAGAGGGTGTGGAGTGTCCCTCACTGGAGACATTCCAGAACCATCTGGATGCAATCCTGCGCCGTGTGCTCTGGGATGACCCTGCTTGAGCAGACTCTCTGTGGCCCCTTCCAGCCTGACCAATCATGGGATTTTGTGATCATCATAGCAGGTGACTGTGGCATCTTTGGTTTGTGCGAGGACTCTACCTTTTCAGTTCTATCCTGTGTCTCAAAAAACTTAAAGGGCTTGATTCTGTCCTCTAAAAGCTCCCATTGCACACGTGGTGGCTCAGTGAGCTTCCACGAAGTTTCTCCAGTTTCTTCTCCATCCATCAGTAACTAAATTCCCAAGTGTTTTCCATTCATCTGCCATCCTTCAGTACTGTCCATCCTGTCCTAGCAACCAATGCCACATTCTCTGGTCTGAGCCACGAGGGTCTCATTCTGACCATTTGCTGCTGATTTAGAATCTGGCCTTTGTGCAAGCACTGATGAGAGCTTTGCCACTTGTGTCATGTTTTATACATACTGGCATGGTGCACTTCATTGCAATGAAGCAAATATCATTGTCACAGAATTCGAGAGGTTTTTTTTCCCTTTGAGAGAGCTGCTGTTCTTATCAACATGCTTTTAATTGGAATTAAGACACTAGGAGCAGAAACAGGGCCTTGGTAGTTCCGCAGAAACAGGTAAATTCTCCCTGTCTCAGCATTTAGCACAGGCCAAAGAGGAATACAGTATTTGAATGGGATTCCTAATGAGTTACTTGCATAATCCAACAGCTTTAATACATTTCTACTTCTCATCATCACATCTACCTTATTCACAGATGCATAGCATTGAGAATTTTCCAACAGTTAAATTGGAGACATGAGAAAAGGACAGAGAGAGAGAGAGAGCCCTCAGCCTCATCTCACCCCTGCCCAGAAAATTCAATACAAACATTCCATTTGGAATGCCTTGCCTTGACTGCTGATTGATTGCTAAATTCACGACTGGCATCTCTACCTAAACACATGCAGGGAAGACTCTGGCCCTCTATTTTGAAGGTTCACCCAACTGTGCATCCATAAAATTGGAACAGCAGCAGTAATTTGGCTTCCTGTCACTCTTTCAGTTTCTTTCTGGGTAAACCCCAACTGCCTCTTAGAGAGATTTGCTGCTGCTGATTTTTTTTAACAGACCATCTGTCTCATTTTGTATTCTAGAACATTCTTCCCCTTTTCTTGTCACGCTTCCAGCAGAGTGAGAAGTTAGTTGGACTGCTCACGCTGTAGATACTTACCCGACTGCTGTTCTGTTGCTGGTGCAGCAGAAAAGAAGAAAGGCCACCCTGTCCACACTCCCTTTTTCTGGGCATGAAGTCCCCCACTCCCCTCAGCAGGGAAGGGTCTTGGCGCCTTCATGGCCCCCCCCAACAATTCTCCTACACTGAAGACATTGCAAGCCCTCCTGTAAAGCCGTAGGATCAGACTGGCAATAGCACAGGTCGGTAAAAGGGGCCAGGGACTGTTTTTCACCCCAGGGAGAGTGTAGCTCTTACTGCTGTCATGCCCAGTGAGCTGGACCACATCAAGAACAACTTGTTTGCTGCAGATCTCTTAGATTCATAGAATTATAGAATGGTCTGGGTTGGAAGGGACCTTACAAATCATCTAGTTCTGTCCTCCTGCCATGGACAGGGACACCTTCCGCTGGCCCAGGGTGCTCAGAGCCCCATCCAGCCTGGCCTTGAACACTTTCAGGGATGGGGCATCCACAACATCTCTGGGAAACCTGTGCCAGCACTTCACCATGCTCACAGGAAAGAATTCCTTTGTAATATCTGATCTAAACCTACTTTCTGTCAGTTTGATGCCATTCCCCTTATCCTGTTACTCCATGCTCTTGTAAAGAGTCTTTCTCCATCTTTCTTCTAGGTTCCCTTCAGGAACTGGAAGGCCACAATTAGGTTGCCATGATGCTTTTTCTTTTCCCGGCTGATCACTGGAGACCAGGCATAGCAGGGATACAGCAGAATACTCTCTGAAGTGTGAAGCACAGCTGGAGAGATTTTAAACAGTGCTCAGTGTTGCCCCTTCAAGACACAGGCATCACCAAAACAGAAGATAGGCAGAAGATAATTTTATTTCTCTACATATCTGGTCCTGACACTCATATGTTCAACTCTTTTCAGCTGAAGTGGGTAGGAAAGATGCTTATAATACAAACCCCCATGGATTCTGCATTCCATATCAAAAAAATTGAAACATGCAAACCTTGAGAGAAGTGAAAACATGAAAGAACATACTACTGATATAAGGCTATATGGCATATTTTGCTGTGAGTCCTTCACAGAAATCTGGGAGGATTTAATATCTTCTAGTAAACTGCATTTGGTTTTGCATACATGGGGTGTTGCTGTTTCCCTGAACCATTTGTATGGACTCTCCTATAGCCCTTGGAGAGAAAAATTATTTTCTGGAATATGAAAAATCTATTTAAGAAACGCACTTTAGAGTAAGTTGAAGTGCACCCTAGAAGTGTGTTTTTTCTGTAATTGCACAGTTTAAATCACTAACACTGTTGTAGAAATCTTTGCTGCAGTGTTCTTATTTGGCCAGATAAGTCCCCCCTAAAGAAACTGTTGGAAGAGTTCAGGAATAATCACTTAGGGAGCCATTAGAATTTGGCAAGAAAAGGAAGGCATACTGATGCTAATGGCAGTGATTAGTGCTCTAATTCACCGGGCAACAGGATTATCACATCTGAGATATCTACTTTGGAGACAGAGCTCCATCACCAGGTCACAACCCTCTGACACTGGCCCTGATTTCTGAACTCCAAACTCATAGAGTCATAGAATCATGGAATGGCCTGGGTTGGTAGGGACCTTTAAGAGCATCTCATTCCAACCCTTCTGCTGTGGACAGGGACAACTTCCTCTAGACCAGGATGCTCAGAGCCCCATCCAATGTCATGCTGAATACTTCCAAGGATGGGACATCCACAGCTTCTCTGGGCAACCTGTTGCAGCTCCTCACCATTCTCACAGAAAAGATTTTTTCCTAATATCTAATCTAAGCCTACTCTCAGTCAGTTTGAATCCACTCCCTCTTTTCCTGTCAGTATTTGCTCTTACTCACTGAGGAAATTCTGAGCCCACCTGCCCTGACCAGAGCCTCACGAGGCTTTGGAAAACCACAATAACCAGGACACAAGACAACTACGAATAAAAGAGCGTATGGCAGCAAGGATGAAAACGACTCCTACAGAGGACTGTAGAAAACCCTATGCACAGCAAAAGTCAGGCCTGTGTGCATTACAGGAGTGAAGATGCCAAAACAAGAACTATAGCTCATTGCTCTGCAAATGTTTGCAAACACAGTGCAGGATGCACAGACAAGGAGAGGGATTCTTTGCAGGAGCAATGGAAAGTGTTTCTGCTGGGTAGTTTATCCTGGAGAAAAGGAGGCTCAGGGGAGACCTTATCTCTCTCTACAACTCCCTGACAGGAAGGTGTGGCCAGGTGGGGACTGGACTTTTCTCCCAGGCAACAAGTGACAGAAAAAGTGGAAATGGTCTCAGATTGCACCAGGGGAGGTTCAGGTTGGATATCAGGAGGAATTTCTTCACAGAGAGGCTTGTTAAATGTTGGAACAGTCAGGGAAGTGGGGGAGTCATCTACCCTGGAGGCGTTCAAGACTGGATGTGGCACTTAGGACTAGTTGACAAGGAGGTGATTGGTCAGATTTTGGGCTTGATGATCTTGGAGCCTTTTCCAGCCTAAATGATTATATGTCTTTGTGATCATAGGAATATTAAAATAAAAACAAATGAAACGTTCACTGATTTATGCTGAGCACAGAAAAAGGCATATGGTGCCAAAAATTATGCTAAAAATAATTTATTTTTATTGCAGGGTAGCAAAATAAACCAAACATTGTCTTGTTTCTCTGAAATATAGGCAATGGGACAAAAGTCTGGGAGAGACATTAATCTGGAACCTTATTGTGAGAGAAGCTGACATTAACAGGCTCAAGTGCATCTGTCCTTTCTGATCAGAAGGTGGACTTCTGGAAGGGCAATTCATGCTTTTCAGGACACAGGTGAATTTTCAAAGGACTGAATACCAGAGAAACTATAGTCTTACCACAAGTTCATAATTTAGGCCTTTATAAATCTTCTTCTGCCTAATTTTATTTTTTCTAAGAAAGATGACATCAAAAGAGAACAGTTACTAATGCTGGGATTGGACCATGTAAGCTCCAAACCCAAGTAATCTTACAACTTAATTTGTCCTATATTTCTATACTCCTTACAGTGGAATAATTACTAGGGAGTTAGTTGTTCCATTTTTGCTGCCTAAATTTTTGCCACGGCTCTGAAACCAGGGCACAAGTCGAGCTATGCTTTTTCAATCTTTTTGGAAAGCACCTTTTCAAGGCACTACCATTCAGGCTTTTTTATTTCACTGAGAAACTTATCAATTTCATAGCATGGATTGAACATGATGAACACAGAAATAATCTGCTTTCTTGTCTGGGAAGTGTAGTGAAAACATAGCAACTGGTAGCTTTGAAAACGTGAGTGATACTGAGATGCCAGCTCTAAAACTATCAGACCCTTAAGTGAATAAACATATTTAAATGCTGTCTAGTGGAAATTAGATGCCACAGGAGAGAAATGAAGCCAGTAAGTTATTTCTCTGTGACGCAGCTAACCATAGTACCTTAAAAGCATTGACATGTAAAACTGTTCAGCGTTCATGGGTTTAAGTCTTAACAGACAGCTTGGGGTTTTAACTCTGCTGAGGTTCTGTAGCAGAAAGCGCAGAATTAAACTGGCTAGAAACAATGCAAGGGGCAGTTTGGAGTCAATGCCTTAACAAAATAGGGTTAACATTGCAGACTGGTGGCTTGTATTTCAGTGGGTGTGAGCAAAACCAAAATGCCACTTGCCCAAAGGAAGGAGGTGGTTTTGGCCTTCGTCCATTTATATAAAAACTGTATAACTTTATCTGTGGGAGGCCAGCCTTTGCTGAAACTTCCCATAAACTGATTAGTGCCATGGTCAAAAGGCACCTGGCAGACTTATCATCTACTGAAAATACAGAGATAATTTTTTCTTCAGCTACAAATGGATGCAAATTGAATGTTAAACTGGAAGAGTCACTGGGGACTTGCAGAGTGAAAAATAGATAAGAGAAGCAAAAATAAAAGTGTCTGACAGGATTTTTCATTTCTGAGAGCCAACAGTACTTCATGATGGGCAACAAAGGAACAGATGTGTTGTAATAGGTTGCTTCTTGGTTGCAAGACATTAATCTCTTGGCTGGACACACTAGAGAGGAGCTGGCAGCATTTCTTGTGTCGTTAAGAAAGAAGAGTCAAAAGCAGCGTTGAATCAAAGTGGCCACAAGAGCTGGGACAGCCAGAGGCAGTGAAGTGGTCACCACAGCTAATGGTCTGGTCAGAGCTCCGGGGGCTGGTAGGTACAACCTGCACTCATCCCAAAAATTGCCTGAACACCAGGGGCAGCTTTTTGATAGCACTACATAGAAAGGTGCTCCACTGAAGCATGACTAACTTTGGGTTTGGAAAAATGGGGCAAGTCTCCAGTGTACAAAGACTAAGCTTTTCTTTTCTTTTTTCATATATGGCTAAAATATAATTAACATTAAAACAATAAAATGCATTTAGAAGACAGCAAAACGTAAAGGCAAAATCCTCTCGCAATAATAAATGATCATTGATTGGTTTGGGCTTTAAAGATCATCTACTTCCAACCATGATAAAGTATTTATTTTCAAAGGTTTGTTATTTTCTTTCAAGTTAAATGTGGCCATGGGGACATAATTGCCAATACAGAGATACGTATTTTATTAAGGCGTTATTAGTTTAATTTTGCTTGCTTTTTATCAATTTTTTAACCAAGGAGATATAGTTCACATTTTATTTACAGAAACATATTGATTTTGTTGGTTCCTAAAAGGCACTTGGAAGACATGGTAATGGAATGGGAACTGCTTTTTCTTGCAGATCAATTAGCATGAATTTCATGGACTGTAAAAAATGGAGACATTTACTAAGCTCAGCATATTCCTATGGCTTCCCATGCAGCAGCAGCAGCCCCTGCGCCACTTAGCACTAGTGACACACTTGCTGGAAATGCTAGTGAAGAAGTGAACCATCAAGCACGGTTTTTTGGCAGGCTCTGACACAGCCTAACTGAATTAATTCTGCTGATTATACCACCTGCAGTATTTACTTGATGAAATACGAGCAGCAAGGGCTACTGCACGTGTCCCTCTTCCGAAGGTGGCGCTCATGGGAGTGAGTGCCCAGGGTTAGCCACTGCCATAGGTCAGCCCGCGCTGCAGAGGTGGGGATTCATTTGCTTAATTGTTCTTCCTCATTTTCTCCAGCCTTACCTTCATCCTGTGCACAAGCTGCCTGAATTATTCTTGTGAAATATTAGCTAAGAAGCTTATATTCCTTTTTTTGTTGTTTATCAGATTGCCCCACCAGGTTGGTTCACACAAATCAATTGCATCTTTTGTTTGCTCAATGAATGTTAGTTTCCATGGCCTTTATGTTACCATCTTGTGATTGATCATTAAATTTCATGGTAACATTTTGGATGCTTTGCTAACAGATTTTGATAACTTTGTGACCAAAAATTATAAAAAAATGATATTTTACAATTGAATTATTCAACTTGAGGGTGGCTAAATATTTTTAAACATTGATCACAGCAAAACTTCTGGCAATGCCTTTAGATTTTCTACTCAATTGGGTGTTTTCAGACATTTCTAGTATTCTCAGATTTTTGAATGAAATTAAAAATATAAGACAGATTTTTTTTTTCTTCATTAAAAAAAAAGAAAAAGGAAAAGGAAAATAAAATCCCCTTTGCCAATGGTTCAGAAATGAAATTCTGCAGCTTCATGCAAGTTGTTGTTCCTTCTGCTACCTGTGAAGTGATAACCTCAAGCTGTATCTCTTTTCATGCAGTATGAACAGGACTTGAGCACCAGCTCAGAAAAAGGGAAGATTCCAATATTTGACAGGAAATAAGAGACAGTCAGGGAGTCCAGCACAAAAAAAGAAAATGGCATCGTTGAGAAAACAAACAGCAACAGTTAAAGCAGAATTTTCTAAAATAAATTTAGTATTTACACTTTAACATTTCCTAAACTGTCAATATTTTATTATTACTTTCTATTTTTGAGCATCTCTGATTTATTAGTTATGTTATATTATATTATTATTATAATATTATGTTATATTATATTATATTATTATTTTATGCTATATATATTTATTTTTTTTTAAAATATTAGTTATCTCTGAGTTATATTGGTTGCATATTTTGCCGTCACAACCCTGTGACGGGCATTTGGCAAATGAGATGGTTTAATTTTAATAGTGCTTATTGATTACAGCTGAGACCTGAGAAGAAAAGAGAAGATCAAGAGAAATCTGTTTGGATATGTATAAATTTCTTGAAACAGCAGCTGAGATATTTATGCAGTGCTGCCATACCTGTGTGTTTTTTCATTCACATGGACAATCTTCAGGTGCTTGCTGCTGAGGCGTTTGAGCCACACCCACGACCTTCAGAATTCATGTAGCACAGAATTTCTCATCTCACCTGAGTCTGCTGCTTCAGTTTATGTTGGCACCTGACACTGTAAAAATGCAATAACGATCACAGAATCACAGACTCATGGAACCATAGAATGACAGAATCCTAGAATCATGGAATCATGGAATGGGCTTGGCTTGGAAGGAACCTTAAAGATCACCCTGTTGCCGCAGCAACAGCAAACACACAGGGCCACCTGTCTACATTCCCTTTCTCAGGACATGAAGTCCCACACTCCCCTCAGCAGGAAAGGGTCGTGACACCTTCATGGCTCCCCCGACAAGTTCACTTACACTGAAGACATTGCAAACCCCTCCTGTAAAGCCTTAGGACCAGAATGGCAATAGCACAGGCAGGCAAAAGGGGCCAGGGACTGTTTTTCACCCCAGGGAGAGTGTAGCTCTTACTGCTGTCATGCCCAGTGAGCTGGACCACATTGAGAGCAACCTATTTGCTTCAGATCTCTTAGAATCACAGAATTAAATAATGGTCTGGGTTGGAAGTGACCTTACAGGTCATCTAGTTCTGCCCTCCTGCCATGGACAGGGACACCTTCCACTAGCCCAGGGTGCTCAGAGCCTCATCCAACCCGGCCTTGAACACTTTCAGGGATGGGGCAGCCACAGCTTCTCTGGGAAGGTCCTCACCACCCTCACAGGAAAAAAATTTCTCCATAATATCTGATCTAAACCTACTCTCTGTCAGTTGGAAGCCATTCCCCTTGTCCTGTCACTCCAGGCCCTTGTAAAGAGTCTCTCTCCATCTTTTCTGTGGACTCCCTTCAGGTACTGACTGTACCTTTTTGACTGGAAGGCCACAGTCAAATCACCCGAAAGCCTTCTCTATTCCAGGCTGAGCAGTTCTAATCCTCTCAGCCTTTCCTCATGGGAGAGGCCCTCCAGTCCTTTGTTCATCTTGGTGGCTTGTAAGTTTAATATCATATTTAAATAGCATTTATGACGTAGTTTAATTACTTAATAGTTATTTCACAGGTTTGATTTTTCTGAGAAACAGGAGAGTGAAAAAAATTGATAATCTATTTTTCTAACTTTTTTTATCTATAAAAGACAGTCAAAGCTTGCTCCTATCTCACAGTGATGCTTTATTCATTATTATTTTTTAACATTTTCAAATTGCTGGAATTATATATAGGCCTATTTTGTCTTGATTTCATCAGATCAAGAAGATGAGTGCTTTTGAAGACAAGATAGCCTTAAAATGCACTTGTTTTTCCCTATTATATTTATGTGCATTTGGCTTTTCAAATTGTGCATGAGCAGTATGCAGAATTGTTGTTGTTTAACCTCAAACACATTTCATAAAATTAAAAGGTAATTTATTATCTTTATGAGGTACTAACAATCTCTGACATATGGCTTTTTAAGGTATATCTACCACAATTCTGCTCAACATAACTAAGGTTTTCGAGGGTGTGAATTTCAAAAAAAACATTTTAAATCCAAATTTTACTTTATCCTGTTTAACTGAAGGTGTTTTCCTTTCCTTCTTCCTCTTCCTCATCTCAGTCACATGGTCTTAGCAATCCACTTTTGCAAGGCTTGCTCAAGAAATATTCTTAGCCTCAACATATATGGGCTACATGTTAGAGTAATGGTGTGATGGGAGGCATTGAATTAGAAATGAAGGAGGTTGAGATGAATATGTTTCCTTAGAATTTATCAAAGCTTTGCACTCCTAAACCCAAGAGAATTTTCACTCTTTTTGTAATCAGTCTCTCCCCTTGCTTTGCCTGAGCAGTGCAGTATGCCTGCTAATGTTGGTTCTGAAATAGCTGTCAAATAAACATTTCTCTTCTGAAATTCTGTTGATTAGTTTGGCAAGAGTATTTCCTTAATATAAGAATACACCTAGAATATTTCGTCTGAGGCAAGTCAAACGAGAATCATTGTGCTTGTTGCCATTTGACTTGGCGAGGCAAATGCTTCAATTTAAGGGGGAGAGATCTTTGTGTCTAGCTTACTATTTAATATATTTTAATTTCACTGACTTATGAGTCAACATTTTTAAAGGAATGGTTGTTCGTTTAATTTTTTAAACCACTTTTGATACTTTAAAAGGCATATATCTGAACAAAGACATTCTTATGGAGGATGGCATTAAAAAGTCACTAAACTCAGTTTCCTTCCTTTGTGTTTCTTCAAAGTGAACTATTTTATGGGCTTTTACACTGAAATTTTTCTGAGAAAAGGAAAAAATGTTAAAAAAAGCTCTTGTTTTTTTGTCTCATGGACTTACAGACAAGATAGCAGGTGTCTAAGAAAATGTCCAAGTAAAATGCTGGAAGTGAAACTGGACAGCGTGCTTTATGTAGCAATATATTTTCTATAATTATAATAATATTGGAGGACAATCAGTGAGTTTCATATTCTAATTTTATTCTTGTCCAAAAGCAAAACTTCTCTGATAATAAATTAGCACAAGCTCACTGTAGTTAAAAAGTAACTGGGTATTTCAGGATTTGCTCTGGTTTTTGCATTCTATTCTACTCTCACATTATTTCGGTCAGTATGATAGAGGATTAGCAGAAGAATTCCAAAGAAAACACTTAAGCTTTCTCTGTCTACTTAAAGTTTCACAATGGTGCATTTTAAAGGAGATTATTTCATATTAGTGAAATAAATATTATTCAGATTTATATTGTAATGGAAATACTTAGTTTACCCATGGGGGGAAATACCTAATATTAAAATACTGAAATCTAGTTCTTATGATGGGAATGGGGCAGAGAAAAGGAAGGAAAGCTATTGCTTATAACAGCTTAAAGTAAACTTCTTGGATGTTTAGATATTCCTTCTCCTGGTCCTTGTGTTAAGTCCCTCTGAAGTGGTTCTTTGGGAGAATATTTAAAGTAGAGTTAATTGTCACATCAATTGTTGTACAATGTCTTGCGTGTGGTTTTTTTCTTTTCAATTCTGTCCAAATATGCACATGTGGGTGAAATAATTATAGCTAAAAAGGAAAATAGTTCAGTGAGAATAACAAATCGGAATAATTGTTTGCCCTTGAAATTTAGAGAAATCACAATACTTATTCACTTCCTGTGTTACCTTTCTTTCAAAACTGATTGATGCACGTACCTGATTTTATAGATGTATCGCTAACGTACTGCTCTTAATTTATGCCCTCCTTCTTCTGTCCCATTTTGCACCGCAAGTTTGTTTTGGAGAACTATAACATTGATATTTAGATTGTTTTGAGGTGCTGAATTAACCCACTCTGAAGAGCCTCTAGATCCCATTATTCAACTTTGGACAATACAGCACAGTTGTCATTCTTAGACTGACAGCTTAATTTACTGATTTAAGGTCAACTGCTTCTTAATCTGAAGGGAAAAAAAAAAAAAACCAAGATTTTTCTTATTTCACTCCATTCATATTGTTCAGTCTCAGCCTGCTCTGCTTGACACAGGCCAGCCTAAGCCCTACTCAGTGACTACAGAAGAGTCCCTACTGATAAAAACTGAGAGTTTTGCCTGGTGGAAGGATTTCTTAGTTTGCTATGTATTTGGGGGAAAAAAAGAACTCTCCTCGTCTATGAATCTACCTATAATTCCATCCAAAATGAGAAATTCCAAATACTCTGTCATTCTGCTTTCCACCCAAACACCTGTGTTCTCAACCTGAACTTCACAGTACTTCAGGGGTCCAAAGGAGCATATATCATGAATTTTATTTTGATCTAAAAGCTTTGCTAGTTCCTCCCAGCTCCTAAATAGCGCAGGAAACAAAAGGAGCATGAGAAGGTGCAAAGAGATGTCTGAAGAGAACCTCTCTCCTCCAAAGGATTCCATCAGTCTGAGCCCTCAGAACCATTGGAGCAAAACTGTGCCCAGATTTTCAGTGTCAGAACCTGAACTCAAAGACCTGGGCCCAGATTTTCAGAAGTATTCAATAACTCTGAAAGTGCTAGAAAGGGCCTGGATTTCTACAAAGTGCTGAGTGCTATTCCTCTGAAAATCAATTGCCTCTACAGCGCTTCGAGCCAGGCATATAAAACATAAGAACTCCAAATCACTAGTTGGTCTTAAAAAGTCTTGGCTCCGAAGCCTGCCAAGTCAGCACCTTCTTTGCCTACTTGTAAAGGCAGCCAAAGAAAGGAAATAGATGAGCCATCAGCTCTGAGCATAATTTCTACTGATTCAGTTCTTAGTTCATGAGTTAGCTGGAAGGAAAAAGGGGAAGCATACGAAGAGAATGTTTTAGATCTCATAAGACGATGTCCAAATACCTTTAAAACAATAAACAAAGCACTTGTTAGAGGAGTATTTACCCCTTCTGTACACTTATAAGGAAAATGAATCAATTAAATTTTAATTACTAAACACATAAAACCAGTGTATTAATTAAGTGGTTTCCAGTTGCAGTAAATGATGCATCAGCATTTTTTTCTGTGTCTTATTTCACTGATGACAGCCAGTAATGGGCTCTCAGGCTCAGTGCGGGCTCCAAGCACTGGGAGCAGCAGGTTGGGAAAAGCAGCCAAGAAATATTTTCACATTAAAAAGCAGAGCTCTGCCACTAATTATCTTAAAAGTCAAGTTTGCAGTTGTGAGTAGATGGTCCAGGCAGCAAAGTGGATGTGGCAAAAACCATATCCCAAGACGCTGGGGACTGAGACTCTGATATAAACCAGAACACAATCCCAATCTCCCCTGGACTAAAAGAGGTGCTCAAAATCAAAGTTGTAGTGTCTAGCTGAGAGGGGTTTGTTGGAGGATTAGCATACTCAGCCTCACAGGGCGCAAGGAAGTGATGCAAGCTGGATGCAAAACCCAAAGGGCACACTGCTTTGCATGTTGGAACATCCCCACCTCTGCACAGACAAAAATTCCTTGGTAACTCTGCTTACTCTGGCCTGTCAGAGATTGGTGGATTCCTCTGGCTGTATTGTAAATGTAGTTCACAAAGGAGATTTGTCTCTCTCTAATACGTGGTACAAACACTTTTAAAAACTTTTGAAGAGTTTTACTTTGGCAAGGAATCTTCCTGTTGTTTTTTTCCCCCCTACACCTTTTTCTTTGTCTGCAGCCCAAGTAAAGCCCTAAAATATGTTCTCCAATAAACTCACTAGCTGACATTGAACCCAGAAATCAAGAGGAATTCTTTCCCAATTTGCCCCCACAAGGATTTGGAGCTACCCAGACAATAGAAGCAAACTCCTGACCACGCAGAAATGTGTCAGTTCAATTGCCATATCTCAGCATGGGGAGACATCAGGGCATCACAGAGCTCCCTCAACTTCTACTTGGTCCTGACATGCTGCTCCAAATCACAGCTTTAATCCCTACATCTCTAGAGAGTCTGGCCTTTCAAACTTTCATTTTGTGTCCAGTCTGTGAGTTAAAGTTACCTGGAACCCCAGCAAGGAGCTGGTCCTTTCTCTGTGCCTGAGTGCTGACAGATGGACACTTCCTAAATTTCTTTATTCTCTTTCCTTGCTGTTTCACCAGAATTTAGGACCACTGGGGAGTTCCAGCTTAAGAGTGTCCAGCTTTTCCCCACTTGTTCACAAGTAGAGCTTGGCTGCCTTATGCAGGCAAATGGGTGTGCTGGGCAGACACTTGTTCAGACACTCGGGACTGAAATCCACAGCAGCAGGATGACTGAGTAAGGAGACATCTAATTAAATTAAACCATAATGCTTGGAAGGAGCAGTATTTGAACTCCAATTCCATTTGAGGGGCATGTGACTTGGCTCTCCTGGGTCATAAATACATCTGCAGCTGGTGACAGCACTTACAGTGACTATTTTTTACAAAATATCTTAGTCATTGGCACATTTGTTCCTTTGCCAGACATAATTTAAACCTACAGATTTCAGGAGAGTAGTCTGGACAATACCAAAAGAGTAGCTCTGTGGGGTCACTCTGTCAGTTGTTGCTGTTTATTGATCTACTGTCTGTTTTGCCAGTTAACTTTTTTGCTGTGCGGTCAAAAAGCTGATACCAAATTTTTGGGAAATGGGGGAAAAAAATAATCATACCTTCAGCTCCGTAATAGAAACAGCTAGTAGGAGGTGGCAGGCAAGTGGGTTCTGACCATAGTTACTCTGGTGGAAGAGATGCTTTTACAAAAACAGAAATGAGATTTTTTAAAATATTGCCCAGGGATGTCAATTAGACCACACTAAAATGTAAATTTTGTATTCCCCTTTTTCCTTCAACAGCACAACTACCAATGGTCCCAGTAGGTTTTTCTTCTTTCTGCTCTGTGAGTATTTTGTTAAAGTAATTCAGACAGTGAAAATCTAGACTCATTGAACTAATAGCTTTCTCTCTCTCTGCATTCTGCAATCTGACATGTGCCAGAAACCCCTCAATTAAATATAAAAACTGAACTATATAATTATGTTGAAACAACAAAGCACATTTTATGTGGGTAGGGAGATCAATTTATTTGTATCATAAACAGAAATTTTATCTTTAGCTCATGGTCTTGATTTTACAAAATAAAACTTTGGAAAGAAAAGATATTTCCTGAGTTTTCTAAAAAAAGCCCCAAAAGTTTCAAACCTTTTTTTTTTTTTTTTTACAGAAAAGAAGGCAAATTGACTTCACATTGGTAGCTTTTAATATGGTAAAAAAAAGATTATTATGAACAAAGCCAGTTTTATCCTCACAATATGGATCCAATACATGGCAAAAGGTTTGCAATCATCTTATTCAGGAAGGGGAGATACAAACACCAAGTTGATGACCTGCAGAAGCATATGAAAGCATCAGCATGATGCGATCCAAACTCCAGTGCCCACAATAATCACGGCACCAGGACACGCTGGCTCTGTCACAGCATTTCCTCATGGCAATGGCCAATCCACATTCACCAGCTCGTGCTTGGATCAAAACTTGTGCCCACGTCACCTGCTGAGGTGTGTAGCTGTGTATGGGATCTCTGGACAGGTGGCACAAACCTGAACATTGGTCACATGCCAAATTTCCTCCAAGTCATGCAATGCCTGCAGCAACAGGTGAGGAACATGTGGCTGCCCTCAGCAAAGACCCCGGGTGCTTGTGCAGCACTGAGGTTTAGCTGCTGCTCCAAAAAGTCCCCAGGGCTGCTCCAGAGCTCTCGCCCTACACTTGGCACAGTTTTCTGAGGAGCTCTTGTAGTCTGCTTGGTGCATCACATCAGGGACTGCTTTACCTCCCTTTCCTCTCGTAGTTGAAATATGCGCTCAGTAAGACACTGGCAAGGATATGCTGCCGTGTTGCTGTGGCAGGACGTCCCCCTCCCCCATCTCTCTCTCCATGGCTGATGCATAGATAACTCAGATTGAGTCAAAAGCCCATCAAGAAGTTTTCTCTTGGTGCCCGACAGTCTGAGATCTCCAGCCTTGAATCCACACCTTGGTATGGAGAGAGGATGTGGAGAGAGATGAAGAAATGAGTACGTGACTGAAAGACACACTTTTACACTAGAAACCACGCACTAAGTATCACAGAGGTAGAAGTTTTTTGACATGGACACTGGAGCATGAAAAAGCTTCTCCCCAGCGTCTGGACTCAGCCCTGTGGTAATTTCCTCGAGGACTGAGTGAGGATTCTAGTGTCATCAAATTGGAGTCTGGCAAGATACATTGGTTTCCTAAATTGTATTTTCATTGCTAGCAATAACAATAATAATAGGTAGCTTTATTGTGCGCTGCATTCTTAGCCATTCGTAGCTTTGCATTTGTTCTGTGTAGTATGCAGTTTTGTCCCAAGTCTACTGTCTTTTATTTACCGTGTCTAATAAATGATAATTTATGTCATATTAGACCTAATCGGCCATTAATAAAGAACTTGTGAACAAGACCAGGTCTTGGGGTGCTGGCCACTCCAATAAGAGCTATTGCCAGCTGCCAAAGGCCTGGGCAAAGACAGAAATTTAGCTAAGCTCCTGTCCCCATTCGTAACAGTTGCCCTCCTGCTTTCCCCTACACCTTCCAAGAAAGTGAGAAGTATCTGTAAGGTCTCTGAAAAAACCCACCATCAAGGACTGGATGGAAATTCGACCTTTTATAGAAACAAAGCTTCTACATCACACCAATATCAGTGTAGCCGTAAAAAGTCTGAAAGGATTCCACCTGATGGAAGAGATGAAAACACAACAGCTGGGGCAATCAATCCACCTGCTGCTGTGTGAACACCTCATCATCATGCCACATTTTGCTGCACATTTTCCTGGTATAAGAGGGCTAATAATAAAACAGAGCTTCTGCTAACATCCAACTCACTAGAAATGAGACTACAATTAGTGTGGGACTTCCCCACTCCTGAAGGGAAACTGGATTTGAAAGGAAATCTGGGAATAGGCCAGAGACATGTTAAGGTAATGTATTATGAGAAGAAAGTGGTCATCTTTCCAACACACTCATTACCCTATTCTGTTTTATTCAGAAAAGGTGAAGAGACTTGTCCATCTCTAATCAGTACCATACCTCTCAGTGGCTTGAATGGATTGGACTATATTTAGAATTTCTGTATGGGACCTGCACTATCTTTCTTCAGAGACACCATCCCCTATATCAACAAGCAACATGGCAATTGAAAGCACAGGGGATGTGATAAACCTCTTCGTCTGTCGTGCCTGGCAAGGCTCCAGGTGCATAATACACTAAATATGGCACTGCTTTGTTCTCAGGAGTCTGTGACCACAAAGCTCCTGGGGGGAAGAAGAACATTATCAGCTTAACAAGTGATGCTTATCTCTGATGAAGCTGCTGCTCAAATTTTTAGGTCACATTTTCAAATGTTTTTCCTTTCAGATGAAGCACAAAGTATTAAAATACACATCAAAGAGTTGACTTGTTTCCATGCCTCACTTTAAACAATGGGAAAATCCTGCTCCTCTTTTCCTGGAATTTCTGTGTTTCTAACCTGATCCTTACTTGCTTTTTCTTTTTGAGTCATTGGGACTCAACAGAGAAATCAAATGGAACTGACCACTGAATCCCTGTTGTTAGGGCATAAAGTGAAATGGTCTTTCAGAAGAAAGAGCTTCTTGAAGAGACTTTACAAAGGGTAAAGGCCATCACTGCTGGGCAAAACGAGTGAGAATTATGGACTGTTGTCTTAATGTTGTAATAAAGGGGCATCAGCTGCTCTCAGTGCTCTTCACTAGCAAAGGTATGCTAGAGAATGTCCAGAGAAACAGAGAGGTGAATTCTCCGATAGGATACTGATTGACACTGCTTAGCTGGTCTGAATTTGTAGGTCAGAAGCGGAACCAAAATCCTGCAGAAGTGCCCATGGGTAGGTGTTTCATTCTTTCTCCCTGCCTCTGACAGGCGCAGCGAGTCCTGGGCTTTCCCTGGCAGGCTCAGGGAAGCTATCAAGGAGAATGCAGTGCTTAGAATTTACTTTCACTGCATTCAATTTCTTTCTTACTTGGGAAACCCAAGCCAAAGGTGCAGGTGAGTGTCCTTCAGGAGGTAGGATATCCTCAAGTGTCTTAGCTTTTCCTGTAGGCATGTTTTCCAAGCAGGTATGAATTTCTTTCTTCAGGATTGGAAATCACTGGCAGTATTTGCAGCTTTGGCCAATCCAGTAGTTCCTGAGAAGTCACTCACTAAGTATTCTACTGTACCTGCAGGATTGCCTCATATAATATGAGATGCAGAGGAAATCCAGTGGCCTTCGCACACATTTCAGTTCAATGATGCCTCACCCTCAGCATGACACCGTGGTGGGCATCGCTCTTGTAGAATGCAGCTACAACTTTGTTTCTAGCCTACGCAAGGACTTAGGGCTCTGTGGGCTTGCAGAGAAGATAAATGTAATCTATCCAAACAGTAGTGAAAAACCCTGTTGATAAATTACAGGAGCCTTCAGACATGATTGTGACCAATTTAGTGAACAAATTTGACATCACAATTTAGATAACAACATCCACCTGGTCACATGGTCTGTGTCACAAGGGAAGGTCATGCTTCATGCTGGAGGTTATGTTAAGCCTTTCCATAATAAAAATACAATGTCTTTATTACATGAAAACCAGAAACACACTGTTGTTTTTCCTCAGTTTCCATGAATCTCCGGCCCAGAACACTACATACGGAATGATCTCTTCCCTTCTCAGAGAATGGAGCCAAAACATGGCCTATGATATTCTGGATCTAATATTCATTTGTTTGAAGTGAATTGCCTGGCTTGTATCAATTCCAACATTTCCCATGTTTGTTATCCATAGTAAGATCCAAACCTTAGCATCAGCTGAAATGGAAGTTGGAATCTGAAATCTGAACTAAACTAACTCAGGAAACTCCAGTATTTCTACGTACTTTTTGTAGTTTCTATGTGTTTTTAATGGATTTTTTCTGTGTTCTGCCCATTTTCATCTTGAACCCATCTACAATTTTAAGAAACAAGTTATTCAAAGACAAAGCCATCCACAAACATACCAGTCACTGAACAAAGATAACAGTTTTTCATTTTGAACACACTGAAACTAAAAATGGCTTCATAGCAATACTCCTACACCTGATGAAGCTTTCTTAATATAACTTGGTCTGTTTATAATCTAATTTTATTTTTCTTCCTTGTCATTACTGTTAGTATCATGGGTTTGTTTCTAATTTATTTTAAAAGTTACTTCCTCAGGGGACATTTTCTTTTCAGAGGCTCAATTCCTATATTTTTTGTAGGGCTATGATTGGTTGGAAACACCTGAGCAGAGAGTGAAACGCTGAACATCGCTAATGTCATTGCAGCCACAAGAAAGATACTTCAGTCACCTATGTGACTCACTGCTTTTTGTAAAGGCATGAATGATTTGAATATACTGTTGGCTGAGCTTTAAGCTGATCAGCTTGTGGGGTACATATGTATACTGGAGAAAAACGATCCTTTGGAATAGTATGACTGAAAGGGAAGGAGTGAAACTGTACCAATTTACATACGATGAATACCTGATTTATGCACAGTACTTGGATCAAAACCAGCTTTGATTTTCAGCCCAGACAGGAAATTGATTTGCATCAGTTTTACATATGTTGGAATTTGACTCTATTTGTTTTCTGCTGGAAATATTCAATGCTCATTCACTGGGATGCTGCACTAGGTATACCTACTAACAATGTTGCAAAATGTTTTTTAAATGCTACAAAGACAAAAGCTAATGCTTTACTCTCAAATAGGAGGTCCCATAATGCAAAGTGCATCCTTGAATCTAGTTCTTTCAGATATCTTGTTAGTTTTACTTTTACTTCATTATTCCTGTATTAAACCCCAAAAATTTTAGTAAAAGCAAAGTGCTGTGAGAATGTTTTCAGATTCTAATTTGATAACAGATGTTAAAAAAAATATTTTCAAATCCATAAAATTGTATTAAACAGCATCTTCTTCTTATTTACTTGTTCAGTATGCTGCAAAATTTGTTTTGGTAGCTGAAACAGTTGCCAATAATATTCTGAACTTAGAACCCTACAGTCTGAGTTTCCAATCCTGTAGTGGTCGATCAATAAACCTCTTCTTTGAGGCAGCAGTGACTTTTAAAATAGATGTACACACAATGTAGCCCTGATATCTTATTAAAATTTCTAGATTCAGCTGAATAACTATTAGGATAACATATTCCCATGTTGATCCTGCATTCCAGGTGTAGTAGGGCTGCAACTCTTTCTCTCTCTCTCTCCCTCTCTGTGACATTTAAACTAAAAGAAAACTCTAAGTAAAGTTAGGCCTCTTCAGTTTTCCACTAAACCCCATCTTCTTTCTTCCAGTTACTTAGTGCCTGCAAAGTAACTAAAAGTGGTCATTTGAAACTAACAGGCACAGCACTGCCAGCTGCCAGCCATGAGATATTCTCCCAGTGTTGTTGTCTGAGTTTCAGGGGAAAAAGAAGGTCTTTTTGTGCCTATTTTCCACTAGTAAAATACACTGCATTTTTTTTTTTTAGTCTGGGAACTGTAGCATACATCTCTGTTCCTTAAGTTCCTTAAATTAATTTAAAAAGCAATTTTCTGTCTTTAGATGGGACTTTCCCTTTGATAATATCACTTCCTCTCTGAAAAGACTGATTTTCATTCATGTCTATTTTAACCTCACTGCTGACCCAGATATTAGATGATGTTTTGTGAAAAGATCATTCTATATTATCTTGTTGCAGGGATCTTCTGGGAATCTGGTGCTCAGAACTGTGCTGTGTAAAAACCTGGAATGAGATGAATGTTGGAAGCTCTATGTTCCTAAAACAGTGATGGAAATAGGACTCTGAGACAGAGCTTTGGCCACCTCCTCATAGCAATCACTGCATAAATGCATAAAACATGTATTCACGTTCTCAGGGATTCTGCAGTCTTTCTTTGTACCCTCTCCTTTTCTGTGTTTCCCCTTTGGTTTCTTCGCTCTTCTCTCTCCAAATCATCACTGACTCCTGCCAGGGAAGGAGTAATCAGCTCTGCTGAGAGGAATCCTCTCGGCCAGTGCACAAGGAAGGGACTGGGGGGAAGAGTTCCCTGTTCCCAAACCCTCCCCTTCATAAAACACGCAGCAAGCAGAGCAACAACACGGGCTCTGTCCAACACAGATGTATGGTTCCGCAGTTCCAAATGATATTCCTCGCCTGCCCTCTCTGCTGAGACCTCTGCACAAACAGTTTTTCTTTCAAATATAGATTCATCAATATTTAACAGCCAGGCTACTGCCAAAGCAAACCTTGAAATGAAGTTCAGCCAGATGATCCAATTGCCTTAAGTTAGCAGTGAGCTCAAACACACAGCTGTTCAAAAACTAAAAGGTGTTTTCAGCAAGGCTATAATTTAGGCAGCATTATCTTAAGGGATTTCTAAGCTCATGAGAAGCATGATTTGTGTTCATATCATAAGGGATTTGCATAGATAACACATAAGTCTATTAGGAAGCAGCAATAGCTGCAGCACTCATAGCCAATCGTGCACTGCTCTAAAAGTTGGGTAGTGGAGACCACAGTATTCATATTTTGACTGGTGAGGGGTGACTTCTTGGGGAGAGGTGGAAATAGTATAAATCAGTCAGTTATTCCATGATCTGCTTGAAAAAACGAGGGTACCAAGATGTGATAAAATTCCTTTTCTTCATTTTCGTCTAGGGAGGTTTTATTTCAATCTCTTGCAAGTTTGTGTGGTAATTAAGTTGAAGTGGAGCCTGGCACATCTAGCTGGCAGAAACAGATTATTTGTTTGGAAGATGCATTCCCAAAATCAATATGAATCTATTTGTGAAAGTGGAGTAATTTAGAGAAATACCAGCTATCCTCATTTCAGTTCTGCCTGTTTACTGAAAACAGTGTGAAAAGAGTTGGAAAGGCAATGTACACTTAAACACCTACATTTAAGGACTTGCCAGACGAAAGATTGTGGAGTTATTAAGCAAATCTTTTCCTGGATCCAATAACTTCCCTGTTTTATACCAAGCAAGACTTCCAAGGAGTTTAAGCAAAAATACTTAATGAGGACTCCTGTCATAAATCTTTGGACAGGTTAAAGTTTATTCTTAAAACTTTTATTCCTCCAATTTCAGCTCTCATTTTGGGGCACATCTGGCTTCAAGTCTGCTGTCTAGTTCATCTGAGAAGTTTCCAGAACAGTGAATTACATTTAAAAAAAACAAAAAACCCAACCCTTTTCAAGAGCCACACATTTACAAATGCAAATTTTCATTGTGCAAAGTTTCATTGGTATATAAAAACATGCTCTTTCTCTAGGCATGGTGCTTGCCATTAGACAGGTCCAGCCTCTTATTCTGTAGGCACACAAGGATAAAGGCACAGCTATACCATCACAAAAAAGTATTTGTGAAGGGTTAACCTGGAGAAAAGGAGGCTCACAGAGGACCTTGTCACTCTCTACAACTACTGGGCAGGAGGTTGGAGCCAGCAGAAGGGGAAAGAGCCTGAAGTTACACCAGGGAAGGTTTAGATTGAAGGTTAGCAAAACTTTCTTCATGGAAAGGCCTGCCAAGCATTTGAAAAGACTGCCCACGGGATTTGTGGAGTCACCATCCATGGGTGTATTTAGATGTGCAGATGTGGCACTGGGGGACACGGTTTGGTGGCGGACTTGGCAGTGGTGGGTTAATGGTTTGACTTGATGATCTTGTAGGCCTTTTCCAATCTAAATGACTTCATGATTTTGATTCAAAGCCCTCAGGTATTGCCTGTTAACCATGGCTTAAGTTTATTGTTTCATTATAACTTATCTTCAGCTGTGAAATGGTCTTAAGAAGCCTCTGTTTTGAGGTTTTTTGCCTTGTTTTCCTCTGCCTTCCCTGGTTCTACACCCAGACAACTGCACTGAGTGGCCCTCATATAAATGCAGGCTGGGGAACTGACCTGAGCACTGAATCCAGTGTAACCTGTCCTGCTAAATCAGTAATTTTCCACAGAGGTTTGTGAGTGGATTCACTCTGTGGACCTTAAAAGCTACAATGGAGCACACAGTCAAAGTGTGGATTTGTCCCTTTGTCCCTGAAAACCCTTTGCCAGTCAGTCCTTGTGTGCCAGCACAGTGAACAATGACCTGCCACAGTCATCACACAGATGTCCAGGGGCTGTAGGAAAACTATTTCAAGGAATTCTTCAGCCTTCCTGTGTTTGTTTTTATGGGCAGACCGTCCCATTAAGGTTCAGTTGGGATAAAAGGAATCCCCCAGGGATAATGTAAAGGCCTAGTAATTCCCTAATACGCGGACATCTTACCTTCCCTGTAGCAGCATAACCCTCCTGAGCTGGACTTTTTGACTACATACCCCCCCAGCTTTGAAATACATTCCCTAAGCAAGTAGGTGTTTGAGCTATGACTGGTAGGTGGTTGGTACAACCCCTGTGTCAGAGGCTGTGAACAATCTCAGGGATGGGGCAGCCACAGCTTCCCTGGAAAAGCTGTTCCAGTGCCTCACCAACCTCTTGGTAAAAATTTTCCTCCTAATATCCAATGTAGACCTACTCTCTTTGAGTTTGAAGCCGTTCCCCCTTTTTCTGTCACTACATGCTCTTGCCAGTAGTCCATGAAAGAAGTTTTCATCTGCCTTTTTTTTTTTTTTTTGACAGGTTAAACAAGGCAAGTGGAGGATGTAGTGAAAGAGTTAATGTTCACACATTTTATATGTACTCACATAAATGATGACTTCAGGAATGCATCAGCTTTTTCTTTTAGGTTCTGGGGTTCAAAAGTATTCTGAAGTGCACTACCTGTATTTAAGTGAGTGTGGAGACTTGGAAGCAAGGATATGTGGGGAAAACAAATCCTCTTGGATCTCTTTCAGCTACATACGCTTCATGTGGCGCTTCAGCTCTCAGGACAACCCGGTCCTTGGCAAAGTCACTCACTGAAGACTGAGAAGTTTTCCTTACTGCTTCTAAAACTGCGTGTAAAGCAATGGTAATAAGCTGTACATTTGTTCAAGTTCTTATCCCATATGGGCAGTAAATGAGACAATTCTTTCAGCCCCATCACTAAGAGACAAATGATGTGGAAAGTAATTTCTTGTGTACCCTTCAAGAGCTGTCTGAGCTGTGACCTCTCCTCTTGCCATTCTGTCTTGAAACTTGTAAATAAACCAAAGCTTTCCTAAGCAATTAACATTGGAGCAAATTCTGTGCATTCTCCTTAACTTATCCCTCTTTGGAGCAAGTGTCTGAAATGGGGTCTTCCAACTGGGGGAATCACAGAGTGGATGTGAACATCTCTGCTCTGAAATAGTGTTTTTACCTTGCTTTTTCTTGTGGTTGTGATTGATCTTGTGGAACTTCATTTTATCTGAACAATGTTTTGGTTTAGTTCTATTAACATTACCATAACATCTCACATTTCTTCATTGTTGATACACTCTAGTCCTCCACCTAAAAATGATAATCAATATGATTTTGAAAAATTAGTTTGATCTAGCTTTAGTATTCATAAAGCATCTTTCATAATGCAGCTAATCACAAATTATTCAGCTCCTGATCACAGGTAACTGTAAGACAGTTCCTGTCACAGGAATCAAGCTTTAGTTTTCAGCTTACACACACCTGACTTTTCCACGAGATAATCCTCTGATTATTCTAATAATTATATACATGTTATTGGCCTAGACAAAACCCAACAACCTTCTCACTAGGGTTAGTGATTAAAGCTGACTTTGAGCTGTTCTTTGTCTAGAGGGATCAAATGGATTCATCAGCAGTGCATAGATTTAGAGAAATCTAAACTGCAGTGCATCTTTGACAAGGTAAAAACAGTGGAATTATATCCAAGATGGTTTTGACCAAATACTTCACTTACTTATTCTTTAGTTCTTTCAGAGCTCCACTCGGTAGTGAAAAAATGAGAGGAGTAGCTACTCAGTGGAGCCCAGGATATTGCCTTATTTTGCATTTGATGTTCTGCTCTCCTATTGCTCTGTGAGGCAAATGTGGGCTACTCTCTCATCTTTCTGTGACTCAGCTTCTTCCTCCACCATCTCTACTTTGAAAAGATAACCTCCTTTATATGGATTTATGGATATCTTACATGTGTGCACCTTGAATTTCGACCTTCATTTCTGCATGATTGATTTTAATCTATTTAATCACAGAAGTACACCTACTTTATTGTTAAAATAGAGTGACTTTCTATTACTTCATAAAGAATGGGATTATGAATGACACCTGAGTTCCTCACTGGATTTTTGGAGAGATTTCTATGAAATAAGACCTAAAGTAAAGCAATGCCACTTTTGTTATTAATTCAGAATTATACTTTTCATATATTCAAACAGGAGTTGCTACCACAAAAAAATACTACCAATTGAAAATTAATCTATTATTTATTCAGAAATTAGCAAAAACTAAGTCATTAGTGTTTCAAAATCACAAATGAAACTCAGGATAAATGTAGGGATATAATTTAAATCTCATGGATTATTTGAGTAGGATTACTGGAATTTTAAGAAAAATTCCACTCCCATTATGTAGAAAGCCGCTCAGCTGCATACAGCAGTTGAATGGATGTGATGAGAATTGGATGTGATGGGCTTGTAGATGAGGAAGGTGTGATTAAAAGAAGAAGAAAGGCAGGATCTTGCCTGGGGGAAGAGACAATAGATGAACATGTGGTTTAGACAGTATAAAATGGTTGACAAAAAGTCTGGATGAGTAGAAATATCTGCCAGGGAAAAAGAAGAATTAAAATTGTAGGAGTACTAGCTCATCTTTATCTTACAAATATGCTTTTCAAATCAATTAATTATCAACAAATTAGTCTATAGGGAACATTATGGAAAAAATGCAGATGAAGCCTTTTTTTTGTGCTACAAGATCATTTATACAGAAAATGGCATTTCTGTTGGTCACTCAGAGAGGTGCTAAATACGCAAGATTCCTTCAATTTTCTTTGTTAAAGTAAAATGGATGACTATCTTGCATTCTGCTTTCAAACAGAAACATAGCAATAAACACATCTGAAAAAGAAAGACATTACCTTAGACTACTGCAAAGATTGACTCATGACTTAAATGAAACAAGAATCTACTTCAATTGTAAATAAAATTGATGTACCAAAATCGATAAAGATGGAAAATTAATACCAAGAAATAGCTTGGAATGAGCTGATCACAAGACTCCATAAAATCGAAATGGATCTGTCATGTTTAATGCAACTTTGGCCAATATGTTACTTGAGTTGTTTGTAAAAAACATACTTTTGCTTTAAAACATTAAACTTGGACAGTGTTTAATTCATCCCATAGCTGTACTATTTTCACCTGTGTCTTCCTTAGCTATAAAGCAAAGATTCTATCATAATACAGTGAGACTAAAAATCTAATCCTTGGTTTCCAAACTTGGGTATCTATTATCAAGCATAAAGCCAAGAGAACTTAAAATGTATGAACACCATAAGGGTTCTAAAGATGCATTTAAATCTGTAATTAAAATTCAGCTTTACTAAACAGAAGAGCTGAAAAAGAGGGCAGTGGATTTTATGCTTCCAAAGATTTACTGGGACATCCACCCTGAGCAAAGAAGAGTTCAGAAAACCTATTAACTGGTACCAAATGGGACAGGGAATTCATCTGGTGCAGACTGATGCTATCCAGAGGCACATGCTTCCCTAAGCTTCCTGCCATATTCCTGGCGTCTGGGATGGACTGAGCACCCGTGGCTCACTGCTCTATGATCCAGCTATATTGCTCCTGGCTCTGCTGGAGGATGGAATTGATCCCACCTCTTGTCATTTCAATTTCTGTCAAATTGCCAGCCCCTTCTTCAGTGCATGGAGTTGCTATCCCCATCTCTGCCGAAAGACATTTAAACTAGGACTTCTGGGAATCAGCAGAAACATTTATGAAAAGCAGGATACAAAAATTCTTATAATTGATACATGAGAAGATTCCCTGAAAATATAAGGTAAATGGTGTAAAATTAAGCAATATATTTATGCTTATTTATGATATTTATGTTAGAACTCATAGAACTTATTCAGTCAGGAAGTCAAGAATTTGTTCACTTTTTAAAAAGTATATTCTGTTTCTGCTTAAGTCATTAGCATAGAACATGCTATTCTAATCACCTTTGGCAGAATGCAAATAAAATATGCAGTTTCCTATTCTCTCTCTCAAGTTCCACCAATACCGATTTGCTTATTCACTCTGGCAGAATACCAGGTGTCCCATTGTGTAAAAATGCTTTTAGCCATAAGCTGAATGAAAAGTTCAATTTCCCACTGCTATTTTTCCCATCGTTTGTTTGTAGTATCATGTTTTGCCTTATTCTGTTTTTTCCCACAGCAATAGCCCATCTGCAATGCATAACTAAGGACAGACAAGGTGTTTCATTAGAATGTGCCTTAGTTAGAATATCCTTGCTCAGGAAACAGAAATGCCCTGTTTTATCAGATGCTTTACTGATGCGGATTGCTTCCTTACTAGATACAAAAAATGGAAGATATACTCTCCTGTGTCTCTCCTTCTTACACGAGGTACGAGTTCTGTGACAGCTGGAAGATTGCTCAATACTGTGCAGGAAAGGGACAGTAAGCAGTGATTACATTCCCTTCCAAATTCTTAGATAGGCACTTGTCACAAGAACATACAGTGTCTGGTGGAGAGTCCTGATTTCCTTTCTGTGAATCTTCTGTTTGTTTTCTTGTCCCCCTCCAGAGCAACTTCCCCTCTATTAACAACATTATTACAATAAAAATGTTGATTCAATAACAATGTTGTTACCAGGTAATGTTAATGACGTTGTAAACCAGGATCATTAACAATAGTATTTAGTAGGTTAATCAGATTTTGAGATATACTTTTTAAAGAATTTGCAATAAAACTCTTCAGTGGAAAAGCTCTCCCAAAGTCAAGTATAGACAAAATTTCCTTTCTGTCTCTTGCTCTCACTGTATTCAACCACATTGTGTGAATGAAGGAGATACATTTTAAATTACAAACTTCAACACTTTTTATAGAGACAGAGATGCCCAAGGCTTTAGTTAACATGTTCATTCACTTTGCAGTTGGTCAGACTGAAAAGAATGGCTTGGGCCCTCAAGCTGAGCTCATTACATCTGCAGGAAAGAAGGGATGAGATGCGCAGATTGAGCCACAAGCTGCCATTTCTCTCACTCCCATAACCTCTCGTCCTTCTACAAGCGTGGCAGGAATCACAAAAGACCAAAACTCTATTGTGTACTTGCATTTAATATATAGAGTGGCAATATCTAAGGTATCTACCATCATCAAAGATTTTATGAATACAGTGATAGGAATCACATTCAGTGAAAGTATTTCATATTCCTAGGAAGTGAACCTTGATCTTTTATGTGACAATAAATGCCCTGACCATGTTTTTTGACCCAAACATTTAGGAAGACTTCTCTTACAATTCATTCATAGGTTGAAAAGCAGTGGAGGAACAGGCCCACTGCCTGTAATTATGCAGATACTGCCTGGGTCTATGCAACTGGAAAAGTGTCTGCATAGCTGCAATGTCATTTATAGTGCAAGGAGACCTCACTGCTCAGGCTTCCACTAGCAGGGAATGCTAGGGGGATAGTCATGGAAAGGACAAGCACAGTTTTCCAAGGCTGCACGATGCAGGAGCCAGGGTGCCTGGCTCCATCCCACACCTGCCCAACAGAAGACATGAATCATCCTTCTCCTGGATGTCTTCCAATGCACAGTTCACCTCTGTCTTTCACTAACTGGGAAGAAAAAACCTGACAAACTAAACTGTGCTGTCACTTCTCTGTTTCCGAAACTTTTAATTTGTTTTTAGGGTTGATAAAGCCTCCTTTCCATTTCTCTATAATTTTTTAGACAGAAATGCCAATAGAAATCTGTGCTTATTTTTAAAGAAGCTTTATTGATCTCTGCTCAGGCAATTTTAGGAAACTATTTAGGAGTAAGCTGGAAATGGTGGAAAATGGCATCACAATGGTTGTTTTGGCCTGCTCTTAACTGCTGACCCACCAATCCAGCAAACATAAGGGGAAAAAGGGAGACAGAGAATACAGTGCAAGGGTTCCTCATCCAAGTCATATCTGTGTCCAAAGACAGCAACTTGCCTTCTCTCTTGTTCAGTTTAAGGCATTTTGCTAAGTGCATTTCAACATGACAAGCATCTCAAGAGACTCAAAACACACATCATCATCTTGCTCTGTGAATCCAACTACCTTACTCCTGCATCTGTAAGGGTGGATGGATGAAATTTCCAGCATTTTCCCTGTGGAAAGAAGACAAAAGACATATTAGAAGTCTTAGGGACATTACAGGCAAGCTGTAAGCTGAGAAATGCATATAAAAATGAGTCAGGTTAGTAGTCACTCCAGGCAGCATCATTCCCATGGACCATCAGGGATTGAATGACTGAAAAACATGATCAGGAAAGAGTTCCAGACTTACACCATGGCTTATTGCAATACACTCATTAGAAAGGCTGTTTAATACTAGAAAACTTGTTCAAATTTACATCATTTACTATGATTATTGTAATAAACATTATTATGAATACTGTATTGCATATTGTCTATCTAGCTTGGCTTGCTTATCCCTAATAATTAACAAAGTGACCTGGCTTCTACTTCATAAAGACCAGACACTGAAGAGCCTTGACTGTCAGTGTCTGAAGTGATTGAGCAGCACAATTGCACCGCAAGTGCATACATTGAAATGGTGATGATTTTTACAGTTTTCAAATCACACAGGCAAAAAAACCCCACAAACCCCAAAAACCCAAAAAACCAACCAACCAACCAACCAATCAACCAACCAAAACACACCCCAACCCTCCCCCCAAAAAAAACCCCCACAAACAGCAAACAAAAAAAACCAAAACAAAAAGGGAAAAACAGAAAAAGAGACTAACAATCCATCAGTTTTTCCATCAACTGAGGATGAGGAACTCAGATTTGACCTATGGCTTGTCTGAATTTATAGACTTCGTCTTATAACTAAAATTTTGCAAGCATGAAGTGATAAATGGATTCGTCACAGTGTCAAAAACTGACTTTCAGGTGAGAGGTCAAAAAAGGAGAATGATTATCTCAAGACAACCTAGTTAATTAAAAGTGTTTGTCGTTAACTGGGGACATTCCTTATTTGGGAGCAGCAAACAATGTGTTTCAGAAGCAACAGATGAAAGAGACTGCCTGAACAATTAAAAGCACTTAAAAGTCCTATGGGGCCATTACATTTTTGTTTCAGATGTTGTTTACTTTGGCATGTTAAGCTATCCAGAATACTCCAGTAGCTTGAAATTATGCTTTAGCAACCTTAATATCTTGGTTCTTGTCTGATGCACAGGGAGGCTGATGGTACTGCATATGATAGTGCTCCAGAAATGGCCTCATTTCTGTGCCAAATGCTGCCAAAAAGAGCAGCAAACAGCTACTCAGTCCTCAAGTGCTGATATCTTACACAGTTCTGGATGAAGTAATTACTATTCCATTGGAGTGGAGAAAGGCTACTATGCCAAATCCAGCTAACACTTTCATTTATAATATATTCTTGCAACCTGCTCTTGACAGTGACATTACCCTCTAAAGTTTACTGCAGAGCTTCAGTATGTGAAAAGAACACAAACCCTGTTTGAAACATTCTGTTATTCACGTGGAAATCCAATTCAGGGTCAAAATCAGCCTTTTCCAAACAGGCTTCATACTGTACAACCCAGAATTATATCCACATTCCATCCGCTGAGCAGGTACAGTCCTATTGTGTGGCCTCAGCACATCTTCCCAGGCTCAGACCTCGGCTAGAGCAAAAGCTGTGTAAATGATCCCATCCATGGCAAACTTTACTTCCTGCATTTAAGAAATTTTATTTTCTGCAGTCTTCACAATTCATCAGTATTAATACACTTTTGTGGCTGTCATGCCACATAGTGTTTTTTCAGTTAATATCATGATTCATTTGTTAGGCATGCTCAGTTCATAATTTTGGAAGCCTGATACTGTAAAAACCTACTGTTGGATTAGGATTAATTTAATACCACTTGTGGAAAACAAAATTGGCCTTTAAGACTTCTGATGTTTGGTCAAATATTGCTCATCACCTAAGATTTTCCCTGCATAAAGGAGAAAAGACTCACCTGATTGCGCGAAGAGCAGATCAGCGTGACTGAGGAGGCGAATGAATGTGCCAGAGAAATCCAGGTACTGTGAAGCAAATGAGCAAATCAGTGCAGAATGGAGGACTGGAGCAAAACAGCCACCCTGTTACCCTGGAGAACAGGTGGCTCTTTAGAAAGAATAAAAAAAGACATAAATGATCTTCAGGAAGGAAGGAATATAGGGAACAGGTGTAACTGCACCAGAAAATACCTAAGTGGAATTGTAAGCAGAGTAAAAGCTGGAAAGGTTTATGAACTGAGACACAAGCAACGCTATATTTGCACAGGAGACTAACAGCTAATAACAGATCTGTCAGCAGAAAAGTTATGAGCAGAAAAGGTTTAGAGGGAGAGAAGTCTGACAGTGAGTTTTGTTGGAACATAGGGAACCAAAGTTCAGTGATTTGAATTACTGCTTCTTGTGGAAGATTTAATCTTGTGTGCATAAATACAAAGGAAAACCTACCAGTCAGATCTCAGACAGGACATTTTAACACAGACCCCATATCATTATGTGTGGAAATAACTAGAAATGATGTCTAACACCTATTACTTTACCTAAAAAATTAAAAATAATCTGTACTTATGAAAGATATATACCATCTATCCTGGGACTATAGAGAATTAAAAAGGCCTCTCCTCTTGTCATTAAAAGTGGGGCTAGCTAGGCATCATTTATCAAATCAACAAACTGAAAGTTTGAAGGTGAAGTGAAAAAACCCTCCTTCACTTTAATTTCAATGAAAATGGGATTGAGGAAAGAGAACCTGCAAATGCAAAAATTATAATTGTCAGGGAAAGAATTATCATCACAATGCTTCTGAAATAACCTTGAGAATAAAGTACATTTAAAAAATAGAAGCCAAGGTATTTAGCTCATGGAAGCAATGTTGATTTACAGCACCTGAGAATCTGCACTGTCCACAAGAAAACAATCAGACTCTTTCTTCCAACACTGAATAGTTCTTTCTACAGTACTGTTATATTATAATATGACTAGGAAATGTTGCAAATGGATCTAATTATTATTATAATCTTAACAATATAATCTTGAAGTCCTTGTCAAATGTTATTTCCAAGACATAGAGAGATGTCCTACAGGCAGAAGAATTAAAATAAATAGATTAAATAATTTCCTACTGGCGAGATATCCTAAAAAGCTAATAGGTTTAGATTCTGGATTGGATTCTGTAGCAAAGATATTTGATTTGCTTGTCAAAATTTAAAGAACTTACAGTGCTCCATCAATCACTATATGTAAGATAGGTTAATTAGAAAAACCAAAGTTAGCAACTACAATTCAGACAAAATTTTGGCAATGCGTGTTAACTAGAGGTCAAATAGGACTGTGCCTTCAGTCTAATGTTTTGCATCTAGTTAGTACTAGTCCATGTGCTCCACTGTTTCAGATGCACAGTAGTAATTCTCTTTTTAAAAAAAAAGGTGGCCTACAGATCTGGAGAACACTGAGATCTTCCAGAACTTGGATGATGACTGGATTTTGTTTGTGGCTGCTTGAATGTAGTACTGAAACCAAGACAGGCAAAATAAGTGAATCCATGTCTGCACCAACAGGATTTTTCCAACCCTGTCAGCTTCCTTTCACCTGATTTTAGAAAATTATCCTAACAATTCTGAATCAAAAATCCACTTCCTCTGTAAGAAAAGGTTCAGGATTGCTTCAGCTGTGAAGGGATTTTATGGTTTGAAGTACATCACTCTGGAAATAAGGCTAGTCATTTAATTTGACCTGTATGATATTTGAATAGTGTCCAGATGACTTCCAGACAACAACAGTGTCCCTTTGGAAGCAACTCTTGCCTGATAAAGGGAATAAAGTTATTAAAAATGAAAAAAAAAGTCTCTAAGTGCATAAATATTATTAATCAGGTCAGTAGTGTTCCAGTATGAGCCAATGTCCCTTATCTCACATTATGTTGATAATGCTGCCATCTGTTACACTAAAAAGGTTTCAAGCTGAAAGAGAAGCAGTATTTATTAACAAATAGTTTCTGCTAGTGCACCATCTTCACCTCCACTTGTGAGGCCTGTGAAAAATCACCTTTGATACCCTTTATCTCACAGGTGTTTCTCTAGAGCCTGTGGTGGTGCTAAAGAGACAGTGAATCCTGTGGAATCTGCTCTGTTCCCTGCCAGGGCACCTCTCCCTGTGAGGGGGAAGAGCAGGAAAGCACTGCTCCTCTCCGTGCCCTCGGGAGAGAGACACGGCGGAAAACGGATGGAGAGTGGCCGTGGGAGCTGTGGGGTTGGACCCTGCCAGCTGTGAAGTCTTGCACACACCACAGATCTTGTCAGAGCGAGGATGTAATGATCTCTTACCAACAAGGATTTAACACTTCTGTGCATGCCAGACAGTTTTTGCAACACTGTGGAGCATTAACCACAAAACCTACTCCTGTTCAGGACACAAAACTCTGCACAAAATCAAATCTTTGGACAAAGTCCATCACATCTGAGGTCTTGAAGACAGATCTTGAGTTTGTAAATGACCAGATACGGTTCCAGACTGTGATCTACCAACCAGCAATTGGAAAGCAAGGTCCTTCCCCAAGGCCTTGAGCTGCCTCTGCTGCTCTCCACAGCTCCTGGTCAGTGTTGTGGTCACTCACATTGTTAGGAATGGCTAACAACAAGATGAGCTTTGCTGTTAGTCATGGTAGGGACCTGGACCCTGAGCCTTGCAGTGCCGAGGCTTAATTCCCCACTCTGCTACAAACCACTGTTAAATCTTTGTTTCTGTGTCTTAGATAGTGAGTTATTCAGAAGGTTTCCTGTTTC
This sequence comes from Origma solitaria, assembly GCA_013397895.1. Taxonomy (NCBI): domain Eukaryota; kingdom Metazoa; phylum Chordata; class Aves; order Passeriformes; family Acanthizidae; genus Origma; species Origma solitaria. Next base: position 143,109 of record VZRL01005112.1, read on the forward strand.
TCAAGCATTTATCAAGGATATACACCCTGGAGTCAGTGAGAAAGTCAGGTATTCGAGACGTGGAACAGAAAAATGGCTTGCTGCACTTCACATGAAATGAGAACAGGCAGCAAATTATGTCTGAACAGTTCTTAATGCACAAATTAACTGAAGGATAAGGTTGTTTTAACTATTCATCATACAAGGGGAAAAGTTAATCACTTGTACACTTTCTGGTGTAATTTTAAAAACAAACTAATTTTTAATTATACTACTTAGCATCTAACATAAATTAGAAGCATTATCTGTGGTAAATACTCTTACACTCCAAATACTGTTATGGCAAAAGCAGTATGCCCTTTATGGCTTGCCCAATTAGCATTTTCACTCAAATAATCCAAATTATTTAATGCAAAAAAGCTTTATTAATAACACATCCAAAGTCATTACATGTACAAAACCACCTTCCCAGTACTGGTCCCTTGCCTGTGGTGGTGTCCTCAATCCCATGTCTCATTCCACCTCATTCCACAGCTTTCTCCCCACTCCCTGCTCTCAGGAAAGGGGTGAAAGCTGCCCCACAGTCCCCCAGTATTGCACAGCCCTTTCCTTGGCAGCATTCCCAGAGCTGGAGTGGGCCAATGGGCACTCTGGGAGCCCCAGGGCAGCCCAGACACCCCTGGGACCTCTGCTCCCAGCAGTGACAAGTGTAACAAACTTCCTGGGTGGCAATGTAATAGTCTTAATGAATAGAAAAAAAAAAAAAAAAAAAAAAAAAAAATTAAAAAAAAGCTACATTGAGTATGGCTATTCTGTACTTATTTTCACACTGAGGAAAACTGACAAAGCTGATGGAAAACAGTTTTGTAAAATAATATAGTCTGTTGAAATAATTGACTTCCTTCTAATTCTTTTTTGAGAAAATGAACATTACGCGTACTCTCATAATGTATTTCATAAAAGATGAGTGATTTATGAAAGACCTGCCTGTGATGAAGAATTAAAAACATGCAGCCACAGATTCAGATCTTAATTGTATTCTTTGTGTTTCCTAGTAATTTGATAATAAATCTTTCATCTTTTAGTGGTATAGGCTAATGTTAACAGAAAAATCATTTGGTTTTCAATAAAGAGGTCAGCTACTCTTCTGCCTCATTTCACCACATCCTATGCTACACAAAAAATAGATAGAAAATATTTATCACTTTTCTGCAGGTCTCCAGCTGGTCTTTCTAATTTCAATACATAGATCTGAAAATGGGCATTACATATGCTTGGAAGGAACTCACCCAATAAACAATTCCTCTAGTATTAAAGATTCACCAGCTATACAATAATTTGGTCTGAGAAATACCAATTTCTGTTCTGTATTTTAAATTTAAACCTTATTTTGTCCAAGCGAGCCATTCCCATTGACTTGACCATGAGCCAACTGTTAAAGTTAGCTCAGCCCAGGGCCTGGGGCCTTTCAGTAGCAAGGAGAAAAAAATATTTATTTGGTAACAAACTGCATTTGTCTTTCTGACATCAGTGTGGGGCAGCCTGAGAGGTGCAGCCTTCCCCAAGACAAGGGAAAGCAGCACTATGGAAACCAAGGGGCACCAGGAGAGGCTCTGTGCCACAGTGCTGCACTGAGGCATGGCAGAGAGATTGTTATAGAAATGTTCTCACATACAAGAATTTAAATATTTCTTCTCTTATCATGAGGTTCCTGGTAGCTATACTGTTAGATGCAGCTGTCACTCAGCGTCACAGTACTTTTCCCTAGCAAAACAAAAAAAACCCAAACACTGACATAAACACTGGTTCCATCAAAAGGAAACAGTAGCAAACTATTCTTTGTTTTTTGAATTAAAACCCCTCCTTTTGTTTAAATGTTTGCGCTGCTTTGCTTAGTCTATGACAATTCAATAACTATTTGCATACCATTGATTTTCTTCTGAAGCTAAAATCATCAGACCTTTGGATCACAGCCAGCTTTTCCAAACCTAGGTGGATAGAAACCACTGCATAATTTTTAATGGCAGCTAGATTCTGACTCTGAGATTTTCTTCAGCTGTTGGATTGTCAGAATAAATGCTGAACAAACACTCATGTCCTGTATCATTATATTTATTGTTCAAAATTGCTGGTCGATATTTGCTTGCACATTAACTAATAGCACTGACTATTTCACTGCCCATACAATATTATAGTTAATAGCAATTGTGATGCCTCGCACCACAATAAAAATTGGCTTCAAAAAAATCAATAGATTCCTTGTTTTGTATCAGGGAAGAGAGACAAAGAATAAATCATGAATTTCGAGTTGGTCATTTAGGCTGACAACATGGTATTCAGGATTTCTTTGAATGATAGCTATGATTCGCTGTTGAGTCAAATTCTAATCTGAAATGCACCTCTGAGTGCCTTTGCTGCTTCTTTTTGGGCACAGGTCACTGCAATAGTGTCTCAACTGATTGTCTGAGGCAAAGTGTGTAATGTAAGTTTGGAGTTCACACCACTAGTTTTGCCTGCCTGATGTCATTTGCAGATTGTTTAAGTTAGAGCAACATGAATTTGACTCAGAGTACAGAATGAATAGGATATCTTACCCTGGTTTGGGACAAATAGAATATACATACAGAAAAACAGAAAAGTGATTTACCTAAATAAACATCTCTAAGTTTCAAATATGAGCATTCTGGAGTTCTCTCAGAGAGAGGACACTCATGAAACAAAAAAGACATACACCAGCACAAATAACCAAGCAGGTATGGCATGCAGGCTATGACAGTAATTTAACATAAACACAGCAAAATGGAGTGGCTTTTTGGAGGCTGTTTAGACTGAAAAATATTGCTGCTTTTAAGGGAAGAGTTCTCTCAGTTTTATCATAATGATCTGATACAGGGCTTTTTTGATAATTCAAGTCCATTTTTTTTCTGAGCAGACATGTTAAGGATTCAGTATCAATTATGTTTTAGCATGACAAATTGTCTTCATTCATACACATGGCAGAATAATCTCTTATCTTTTTCTATCCGAACAAATAATGGCTCACTGTAAGACTAAAGCATTGGTTACACTGTGCAGAGATTTAATACATCAAAAATTCCGTATGGATAATTGCAGAATATTCATGATTTGAAATCCCCCCAGAACCCCCTCAACAAGGACAGTGTTTCTCCTGCCTATGCATGATTATGTCTGCATTGGTTCTTTGCTTGAAACTCACTCCCTTTATTCCAGAAACATTTCTTTCTCTTCCAGAATCATGGGCTGGAGTATTGTACCAAAAAATAGTACCTGAAGGATAAATCTAGACCTGAAATACTACAGCCTCTGCTTTGCTGCATGGGTTTATTTCTTTTTCAATTGTGCAATTTGCATTTCATTTTTTCCCATATGGCCCTAAAAGATTTGAAGGAACATCAGAGACAATGTGTGATGAACTGACCACAGCCCCCATTCCCTGTCCCCTTGTGCTGTGCAGGGGGAAGAGGTAGAGAATTAGGAAAAAGCTAAGCCTAGGAAGGGTGGAGGGCTGCTCAGAAGGTGTTTTAAAGACTTGGTTTTACTCCTTATTGTCCTAATATTATTTGATTTATAAAAAATTAAACTAATTTCCCCAAGTGGAGTCTATTTGGTCCATTGGTAACTGGTGAGTGACACTCCCTGTCCTTATCTCAACCAACAAGCCTTTTGCTGTATTTTCTCTCCCCTGTCCAGCTGAAAAGCAGAAGGATAGAGTGGCTTTGGTGTGCACTTGATGTCCTGCCAGGGCCAAATCCCCACAGCTAGTTACACTAGTCAGCCTTTTTATTTCTTTATTTTTCTTTCAGATAGAGGACCATGGGCACTTTGAGGTACCAAAGTAATGTAAGAGAAATTACCTGCACAATGCCTTTAAAAGAGCTTGTATAAAAACATGCTGAAAAATCAAAGCACTAAGAAAATTGAACAATGTGGGTCAAAGGAGTATAATGTGTTTATTTTTAAATGTCAAGATGTTACTGGTGAGAAAAGCATCATGGCAGTATGCAGATGAAGAGAAGGAACTGAATAACAGAGGTGAATTTGATGGAGAAATGTTAAAATATGAGAATCAGGATGATGGACAAATGAGGTGTTAAAGTGGTGTCTGTGTTCGTGTCTTAGATGAGTCGGAGATTTATATGCAGAGAGAAGGAGACAAAAAATGGACACATGGAATTATGTAGGAGAACGAAGTGCTAGGATATGGAGAAAGGGTAAAGAATCTGACAAATGGGATGAACAGAGACACTACAGTTCCCTTTTCTGCCTGTGGATTTTCTGACAAGCACAGCACCGTGAGCCTGCACACCATCCCAGCTGTGGGGCCATTGTTGATGCTGCTGTTGAAAGCAATGGATTCCATTAACTTGAGGACAGCAATAAAACAGATTCTCATCCCTGTGGTAAAACAGCTTTTGGTTGAAGGCTCTAATCGCTTCACCACACCAGTTTCTAATTGTCTCACTGCTACCACTTAGCCAACTTTTCAAACATTTTGTCTCATTATTTCTTTAATATCATTGCCAGACTCACTAATTGGATGCTTTGAATACGCATTCACTTTGCCCTCAGGTCATTTTATCATACATTTACATTCTTCATCACAACTGATAAAAACAAGCAGAATTTTTAATCTTCACTCCTTTCATGGCATTTCTTTTTCCACTGGTGTCAAATAAATAACTTCATCATTTTGAATTACAGAACGGTGTGGCTCATGATTTCTTACTAATTTTCTTAACAAAAAATATTGAATCATCAATTGCAATTGCTCAAATGGTAAACAGATAAAATCTGCTTTATTTTGTTATTTCATCCTCTTACAAAAACAAATAAAAGTGGGAAATAATTTTCAGGAAAACAAACGTGGACCCCTCCTATTACTTCTTATTAAACAGACCCTGAAATAAAAGCCACTTCCTGGATGATATTCTCCAGACTTTTCACTTTATCCCCATGGTCAAGAATCTGGAACTACTAGGAAACAGCTGTGCTATCAAAGCATTCCTGTACAGAGGTCTCAAACACATCAAAAATACCAAACTGGAGCTCAATGTTCAGGAAAATTATTCTGAGCAAGTACACCTCAAGCAACACTCAAAACTGTATTTTTTAAATAAAAATATGGAAATATTCCTATTTTAAAAGACTCAAAAATTACTGAAAGGTCAGCAAGTTGGGAAGAGCTAGTGGGTACCAGCAAGTTCCTAAGAAGGCACTGCATACTACTAGTAGCAGTGCTCAAATGGAATGAAAATAAATACAAATTAAAAAAAAAAAATAAGGAATATATTCAATTATTAAGGGCATCAATTCTATTTTAATGACATTAATTTTTACTATAGGCTTCTGATTGTGGTGATTAGCAGCAATTCCTTTTACCCCAATATGCAGGAAAATGTGTGTTTTCCTAGAAGGCAAATTGTACAGGGTTAAGTAATCTGGCTTCAAGGAGCCAAATAGATATTTGTTTTTCTTAATCTGTGATGTCCAAAACACTAAGTAATCAGAAAAAAAAAAAAAGGAACTGGAATAAAATCAACTTTTTGAGACTCTGTTAGTGCTTTTGCCACATCTTTCTATCTGTACGTTCATGTTCTAGAGAAATATGCAACTTGAAATTAATAAAACCAAACCAAGATCACAGAAAATGAGAATTTAATGGATTTTACCTATTAACAGATCATTTGGACAGTGATATCCAGTAACTGAGCATCTCAAAATCCATATTTAAGTTCACAATTTGAAAAGGACCCCTGGAGCTCTGTTATTCTACGCATAGCTACAAGGTCTGTGATAGCTACAAGGTCATAGCGGTGGCTCAGAGCTCTGTCCACACTGGTCTTGAAAACCTCAGGGATGAGGTCTGTGAAGTGTCCCTGCACAACCTGCTCCATTGTGTGCCTGTCCTCAGGTGTCAGACACAGTCAAATAGGACAGATCCCAGGACAGCCCTCATCAATATTCCAGTTGCTAATGGACTGCGGTTAGGGCAGGACTAACTGCATCACTCTCTGAGTTGAACCATCAAGTCAGTTTTGGATGCTCATCTGGGCCACAAAACTGTGATTTGAACACAAAAATATTGTGGAGGAGACGGTCAAAAGCTTTGATAAAGCCAGGGGAAATGGTATATTATTTGGCACCTTTCCTGTGAGGAAAGGCTGAGGGATTTGGGATTGTTCAGCCTGGAGAAGAGAAGGCTTAGGGGTGACCTAATTGTGGCCTTCCAGCCCCAGAAGGGACCCCACAGGAAAGATGGAGAGAGACTGCTTGGAAGGGTCTGGAGTGACAGGACAAGGGAGGATGGCTTCACACTGACAGAGACGAGATTTAGATTAGAGGTTAGGAAACAATTCTTCCCTGTAAAGGTGGTGAGTCCCTGGCCCAGGTTTCCCAGAGAAGCTGTGACTTCCCCATCCCTGGAAGTGCTCAAGGCCAGTCTGGATGGGGCTCTGAGCAACCTGGGATAGTGGAAGGTGTCCCTGTTCATGGCACAAGGACAGAACTAAGTGATCTTTAGGTCATTCTATGATTCTATACCTGCTACATGCCCTTAACTCACAGACCAAGGCGTTTTACTTTAGAAGATAATCAGACTGGTTAGGCATGACTTATCCTCGGTAAATCCATGATGACTGCTCCCCATCACCACATTCTGCTCTACATACAGAAAATACATTCTAAAACAGATTCCTTCATGGCACTGAAGTGTAGCTGTCCACCCTGCAGTTCCCTGGCTGGGTTATTTGGCCATTTTTTGAAATGAATGTGACATTTGCCTTCCCCCAGCCATCAAAGGTGTCCCTGTGATTTCAATGCCCTTTCAAATATTACAGTGGTTTTCCAAGAATCTTGGCCAGTTCTGTCATCACCTTTGGATGATTCCATGGACTTGTGCTGGTCAAGTTATCCCTGGGTTCTTCTTCACCCACTGCTGTTTCACAGCTGCACAACAATAATTTTTTTTTGCAGTAAAGTCTCCCTGGATTTCAATGGCACACATGCAACAACTCATCCTTTAAGACTCCTGTATTTCGTGCATCTTCTTCGTGTAGCATCACTGGCCATAAACACACAAACATCACTGAGCTGTGAGTAGGCAGAGGGAGGATGTAACAACGCATGCTGGGAGAAAGCTGATAAACTTCTTTAAATAATAGAATTTGTGGAGGAAAAGTGTTAAAATGTCCTTCTCAACAACATGGTGCTTTGAAGAAGGGTTTCAGAGAGCAAGCCCCCCAAATTCCAAGCATTCTGAGTAAACAACATGTGCACACAAACACTGGAATAAATGAAAAAGAAGAGAAATAACTGTTCAGTACTGTTCTACAATAGGAGGAACCATATGAGCAATTCAACTCCAAATTAGCTACTAGGAGAACCCAGTAGTTAATTCCTTAGAGAGCAAATGAGATGGGAGATGCAGCAATTATTCCATAGAGCCATCTTTAAATCGGTCTGAAAAGCATTACTAATGTCTAAAGTGATTTTTTTTCATTTTTGTGTAAAGACATGGTGTGTAAGAAATTGTGTTTCTTAGCAGACTGAGATGAATTACAGAACCTTTTAAAGAAAGCTAAGACAGAATAAGAGCCTTTTTACACCACTAAGCACAAGAACAAGCACAGTTCAAGCTGGCAACCCTCAGAGCCCTCTGACAGTCACTACTGCTTCAGAATCTGGAGCTAAATGAGGAAATTGTTCAGATGGCACAATGATCCAAATATTTCCACTCTGCTCAACACTTCAGATGATGCATTTTTGTCTAGAATAAAATTAAAAATACACAAACAAAGTGAAAAAGTTTTCCTTTAATGCCATGTCACATTTAATAATTCTACATATTTCCTGACACATTAATCTGTGTGATTTATTATGGTAGGGAAGACAAATTCAGAGAAATGGAAAGAAATCCCAACAGAAAATTCGTGCTACGTCCACTGTTATCATACAAAGATAAGAGTTTTTCCTAAGGAGTCTGTCTACAGTGAGATAGGTTTGCTTTAAAATTTAATATCAGCTTTTATGACTGAAAGAAAAAACTGAAATAAAACATGAGCATAAATGAAAGAAATTATACAAAAATTACTATAATTTTGAACATCAAAGTTATTTATCAAAACTCCATCTTCTTTATGCTAATTATTTTCCCAACAGATTATTCTGAATAGGATGAAGCCATCTCAGTCATGAAAGAAAACTAGTGTTTTCCTGTTCCCTGATAATTAGTCATTCATATTTAGATAGCCTTCATTCACTGCTGCACAGGTGCCTCAACCTTTGCCACACAACGTCGAGCAGTATTTAAAGAAATACTCTTTGAATACTTCTATAGGAATAATAGAAAACTGTATTAACAGCTTAATCACCGTGCTCTCTTCAAACAAGAGATCTGTCATGTGAAATTCATCTTTTTTTTTTTTTTTTTTGTCAGAAACACGCACAAAACAGTTCTGACACTAAAATATGACAACGTTGTATCAGCAAGCCTGTTTCAGCAGCCCTGCTAATTTAACACCCTATTCAGCAGAAATTCAATTTCCGTGGCTGTTGGCCATGAAGTTTCAGTGAACTTCTATGGGTTGGCACCTGCAAAGCCTAATTCCAATTCCATAAACATAAATTCCTGCCTTCCACGTTGCAGATATGTTAACTGCTGACTCTGGCTATGACTCTCCAGCATGTCCTATTCCCATAACTATATATAGCAGTCCACGTCCATCAGAATTATCAACTAACATTTGGATAGACCACAAGTAATGACATATTAGTGGGAGGAAAATCAGTTAAGAATAATGGAAATACAGGTGCGCTCAGACATGTTAAAACTGAAAAGGTTCCCTGATCAATGTATTCCCATCTGAAAAGGTTATTTACTTAAGGCTACAGTAAGTGGATATTAGAAAAAAATTCTTTACTCTGAGGTATGTCCCATTCCTGGAAGTGTTCAAGGCCAGGTGTGACAATGGTCTGAGCAACCTGGTCTAGTGGAAGGTGTCACCCAAATGGCAGGGGGTTGGAACTAAATAATATTTAAGGCCCCTTCTAAGCCAGGCCATTCTGTGATTTTGATTCTTCCATGGGCCAGGATCTTCTAAAGGAGAAGTACTATTAGGATGCTACACTGCCTCAGTAATAATGCAGTTTACTCTCCTGTTGACACTGATGGGTGCATCGAGACTAGTTTAGGCTAGACAGGGAGTTTACAAAAGATTCAGTAAGGGAAGAATGTTTCTGAGTGCCAGGATGTCTGGTTTTGCCATCTCAGCCACAAAACAGCTCAAAATCTCAAATCTGCGTGATTTTAATCAGAAGTGCTGAAGAGCACAATTCAATATTCCCATGAAAACTGTCATAAAATACCTTATTCATATGATAAAACTGGGGTCAGTTCATCCCAGGTTGTCTCTGCTGCTGCTTCCTCTGCAGGGGAGGACCCCCCACACTCTGCCTCTGCTCCAGTGCTGAGTCCCTCCCATGGGAGACAGTCCTCCACGAACTTCTCCAACTAAAGTCCTTCCCACGGGCTTCAGTTCTTCATTAACTTCTCCAGCGTGGGTCTCCAAGTCCTGCCAACAAACCTGCTCCACTGTGGGCTTCCCAAGTAGTCACAGCCTCTTTCGTGCATCTACCTGCTCCATTGAGGGGCTCTCCATGGGCTGCAGGTGGATTTCTACCATGGTCCTCCTCTACTGACTTCAGGGGCCTTGCACAGCAGACTTCTTACACAGTGAGGGAAGGCAGGGGTTAAATGAAGGCAATGTGTAAGGTATGGAGAGAGCAATCAAGGTGAAAACAGAAAATTCAAGACACTTCATGGATTTGACGAATAGTATAGGTATCATTGAAACAGATATCCCCAGATAAAACAGAATTTGAGGTTCATTATGCTTAATCACTAATGGCTAGAAATTGAAAACTGTAACATTAGGTCATATTAAATTTAATTGGCAATTCAGATTTCTCAAAACCTACCGATCTTCTTGTCTATACACACTAACTTGCCTTTATTTCAGATCTCAGTAAGAAACATCAAGCTACCCTTACACTGCTTAGTCTGGAAGAATATTGTAGGACTCTGTGATCCCCATAATGGTTAATCTCGGGGAGTGCCTCTGTGTCATGGATGTCATGTGATTGCTATTTAGTCAACATCTGTGCAGTCATAGTTTGTAGATGTACCTGAGTCAAAGTGCATCAATCTTGAGAACATGTATGGTATATTGTCTTATTCCATTGAAATATTATATGCACCTGTTCAGGAACTGCAGCTTTATAAATGAGAGTATTAAAGTGCATCATGTCCAAGGGACTCTTCAAAGCTAAGTGCATATTCCAGTTCTGACTGCTGTCATTGATTGAGAAATCTGTAGAAGGCCCTGTCAGAATTCCAGGGATCTTTGAGCTGGTGAAACCCGCTGTGGCTGGGCTCTGTGCAGGGAACTGTGCCTTGACCATTGATCCATCTCATACGGCATCACCTTGGGGTTCCCAGCATCAGAAATAAGATTTTATAACCGCTACCACCTTTCTTAGGGCCACTAATGGATAGTTATCTGCACTGCGAGAGCAGTTCTTATTGGATATGAAAAGAAGTGGCACATCCTCAGGGCAAAACAGCCCTTGAGCTTCTCGCTGTGCACACAAGACCAGAGCTCTGCCTCTGTGTTAGCAACCTGAACTAACCTACCTGCAACAGGAATGTGTCGCATTATTTTCCAGCCCTCCTACGCAGCATGATGAACTCTGTCAGCGAATTGCATCTCCACAGCACACTTCTGAGCAGTACCCACAATAATAAGAAACTGTGGCAAGGAGAGCAGTGGGATATTTTTGGAAACGGGAAAACCCCTCCATTTTCCATAAGGCAATAAAATAGACTATTGCTTGAGCTTCAGTGAAAAATTCACAACCAGGCCTCCAGTCTTTCTTTTTTTTTTTTTTTTTTAGACTATTGGAAAATGAACAGCATGCTGAATCTCCATTTTAACTGGTTGTCCTCATTAATTTGGCCTCATTTCACAAATGCAGACTGCTTGTGCCAAGCTTTTATACACTGCTTTTACTTTCTCTCTCCAGTGTGCCAATAAAAGTGTTTTTCATCTGAAGTCTTATATTTATTACTTTCAGTGTCACTTAAAGGAATAAATCTATCATGGAGCAAAGTGCAAGTCAATAAAGTAATGTACATATATCAGAAAAACTTTTTACCAGCTAAGGTAACTAGTATGTTACAGAAAACAGAATTCTTTGAAATATACTGTAAGGCAATATTCTTAGCTGTAGCTGTAAATTCTGCAGTGAACCAATAAAAGTGTGCTTTTATGCTCTAATAAATGTCAGGTTTAAATATCTTAGGAGGCCTTAGCCTGTTTTAACCTCATCCCTATAAAAATTGCTCCTTTGAATTAAATGGAAAATACATTTTATCAAATTTTCCTTCAAAATTAGATTTTAAAAAAATCTGTATTGTTAGTAGGGCTTTCACAGAAAATATGTAATGAAGACATCTACATCCTAATAGCTCCAGACTCACTGAAATTTTATGATTGCATAAAATAATGACCTGGAGGGGAGCTATGGAAGTAAAACAGATATCCATAGCCACTTAAGCTGTGTATCTTCTCCTGTTCTTCTGGGTGGCTCACCATAAGCCAGAATGACCTGTGTTCAGGCCAGAACCTTACCTTAACGGAACCATCCTTTGACTATGGATCTAATGCAACTGGCAGGAAGGTTTCACTCTATTTTTTTTTTTCCAAATGTTTTGCGGTGAGTTTGAAAAAACCAGACAGTAAAGGGATCCATTTGGTGGACTTGTCTCTCAGCATGTGGGCTGAGCTCTTGGCTAGACAACCTTCAGGCTGGCTTCTGTCAAAAATTTTGATGGAACCATGAAGCTGTCCATGGGAACAAAATACCATCTGTAGTGGGCATTATGAGTGCACTAAAAAATAGGCAGATGAACAGGCATACATGTATATTTGTGAAATAAACTGCATGGCAGTATGAAAAGCAAGAAAAGGCCTTGGCTCTGTGCAAGCCCTTCTCAGCAATAACAAAAACATCTCTATATTATCCACTCCGTGTTCAGCACAAACCCGAAAAACAGCCCCACACCAGCGTCCATGAAGAAAATTAACTCTACCCCAGCCAAAACCAGCAAAAAATCTTAGAGTTTTCTTTAAGATAAGGAATGGTATGCAAGACTTGGGTATTGCAAATAGCTTCTCTCAGACAGGCCATATGGCCCTGCCACACCACACTGATTTCAGGATTCTGGGTACGCTGTGAATCGGTAACTCACAGATTACATTTGCTCAGTTCACATGCAAAACAGTGTTTTGTTTGGATTTTATTACTAGCAGTTCTGTCAGAGCATGCTTAAATCTGAAAGCCAAGCTACTTTTTCTCCCCAGCTCATGAATTTTCCAGTAGAAATGAGGTCTCTGGTGGCCTAATTTCACCCCTGCTCAAACTGGCGCTAGCCTTGTCCGTAATAAGGGCTTCAATCTGTGCAATTTTACAGAAGGTGCAAGAGATAAGGAGATTACACATATAAAGGCAAATATGTTATGGCAAAAGAACTGACAACCAGATGTAAACCATTCTCTTTTTGGATGGGCAAAACAGCAGGAAAGAAAGAAGAAACCACATACCTGGCAACACTTGCTCCCTTTAGCTGTGCGACAGGAACACTCAGACAAAGCAAAATCAGAAGTCTTTTTCCCCAATCACTTTTCTGACAATTTCAGAATTACACCAATTTTGTGTAATTTGACTGTGATCTGTGCACATTCATTAGGTTTTTTCTAGGGTGTTTAACACAGCACCTCTTTTAGTGCAGAATGTGTTTTTTGCTGTTATCATTTCTAGTTCTTCTGAACCCTCCATTTTTTTCAGATTGAACTTATTTTTGCAAATGGCATGCTGCACATGGTCTCTAAGTACAGTATATAATTCTTTAGAAAAACAAAATAAAATTCTTTTCACTGGTTAACATGATGGTAAGAGTTGAGATACTGAAGTGACTATACATGTGTAAATATTTAGTTGCTTACTTATGATTATTAAACATTGAGATTTCACACTACTGAAGACAATAGAAAAATAAAACTGCTTTTACTGCCTTATCTACCAGCTGAAGAGGTTGTCAAGCCTTCCAAGTGCCTGATGATGTCCAGTGACACAGCTCAGAAGACTAATTACCAACCAACCCAAGCGGCAGAAGAAAGGAGAGGTTTTTCTCTTTGAGGAGAAATGAGGCTGACTAATTTGCAGAAGAAATTTATCAACAGAGAGTGTTCTGCTCTGATGTTCTGCCTCGACTATGGCAGTGAAGCACAATGCCCTAGCAAAGACAATACAGACACACCACCACTGATAAAATAGAAGCAAAAAGATCCTCTGTGCAAGCAGATACTCATCAGCTCTTTGCTGGAATGATTTGTGCTCAGCATTATTGTTTGTGCTGCTCAGCTGCCCAGAAGCTCTGGTCATTATTGTCACCACCTTTGCTAGGATGATCCAGAAGGAAATCCTGCCTGCCTCAAATCACATGCTTTTAAAAAAACCAAACCACTGATAACTGATATAAGAGCAATGCTGTCAGCCTAACTTTGCTAATTGGGATTTGAATTACTGCTAGATACATTCCAGGATGCTGGAAAAGCTAGAAAAGAAGCCCTTCTCAAAGCCTGGCCACAGTAACCAAGCTGCCCTTTCTTATCGTGGTAGTGACAGGACAAGAGGGAGTGTTTTCAAACTTAAAGAGAGTAGGGTAAGATTTAATATCAGGAAAAAATTCTTTATTGTGAGTGGTGAGGTGCTGGCACAGCTTGCCCAGAGACGCTGTGGCTGCCCCACCCCTGGAAGTGTTCAAGGACAGATTGGATGAGGCTTGGAGCAACCTGATCTAGTGAAAGCTGTCTCTATCCACAGCAGGGAGGAGAGAACTAGATGATCTTTAAAGTCCCTTCCAACCCAGGCCACTATGAGTAATTATGGTGGGTTGAAATGAAATAGGAGATTTGGATAGTATCTCTGAGCAAATTTAAAACAATAAAGAGAAGAGAAGGTCAAAATCTCTCTGCTGAGCACAACAAAGATGTCTAACAGACCTTCAGGACATCAGCATGTGCTGTGGTTCCAGGGCACACTTGGAAGGGAAGTGTGAAGTAGTCTGACCCAGGACAAGCAAAGGGCTGTTCTGCCCTGTGGCAGGGAGGATGCTGAAGAGCTGCAGCACAGATCTTTGAGAAGCAGACACAGTCCTACTCCCCATTTCAACCCCTAAGTTCCTGGCTGTGTTCCCTCAGAAACAAACTGAAGGCTAAAAGTGTTCCAGAAAAGGACTACATATGCTATTTAACAATCTCAGTGTAATTTTAGTTTCATACAGGATTTGTACCTTACCACCTTCCTGCAGCTGTCTTTGTGTTTAGTCTTTGTCACACTTTAGTCCCTCAAAATTGGCCACTGGCAACAACAGAGGCTCAGAAATGGGCATTCTGGGAAGAAAAAGTTCACTTGTTCGGATTTTCTCAGAAGGCGACTCCATTGCAGCGTTCAGTTTCAGGTTAAATACCTTGCTTTCATTATGAACTAGAAGTAAAGCATTATTGATCAGATCTGAAATGAAAACAAACCTCTGTATTTATACATTTGCAATGCTCTTATTGCAATTATTGGTCTTGAGTCTTCTCATTTACCTTTCATTTCAGGACTTGCAGGTAGAAAAATCAGACTATTCCTCCAGAGGGAAAATTCTGCTCTCTGATGAAGTCTATTTAAATTGTCAAACTTAAATCCACAACATGCAGAGAAGTCTGTGTTCCAAAAAAGCACCTTTCCTAACTCAAGTACTTTTTATGACCATTTAGTTCACCTTTGTTCTCTTCCTCTGTTTCACAAAGATGACGTGACTAATGATTATTGTATTAGCTCTGGTACCATGAATGCTACAGCAGACTTACAGCATAATTCTCTTCCTCCTTAAGGAATTGATATTTTTATTCACAGCACAAGAAAACCTAGTTTGTGGCCAGAATATTTTTTCCCTGTTTCTGTTTCTTTATTTGGTGTTTTGATGTAATAAATTGATTAGATAGACTAGCCAGTCGTTTCATAATCCTGTTCTGATCCTACCAGAATTAATTACTGTTCACATAATACTATTCAGGAAGTGTGTTTTAAAAAGCAGAATACTCATTATGATATAATTTTCAAGGATGCCATCCACATGGTATAATTGCCAGCAGTTATGGGCACGGATACTTGCATATTAAAAATGGGCAGCACAGCTTTCAGGTGAGGAGGTGTCCAGAAATTCCGTTTGGTGCAATGTGTGGTCCTGTGTGAGGTTCTTCCCCCTCATCAGATCAGATTTTACCTGCCCTGGCTGCAAGTAACAGTGTGATGTCAGGAAATGCAGAGGTTGTTAAACAGCTACTCTGGTATCTGGATCTGGATTTTGTGTTTTAGATCTGGGTCCAGCGGACTGGGTATTAGCATTAACACTGTGACACCACATGTCAGGTGTGCTCAGTGTCTGCTCCCAACACAGTCAGGTCTTCAACACAGACCTGTGCAAAAGACTTGAGGCAGTTTTGATCCAATTCCCTTGCCTTGAATAATCCAAAGTTAATAAAAATCATGTGAAATTGTATCTACCTGGAACCCTCTTTAGCTGCTTGGTTGCTGTTAAACATTTCTCAGCATTCCCAGCTGCAAAACTGGGCTTTATGTCCATCTTGTCCACTTTTGTTACTGCACTTCTACCTGCTCTGTGCCTTCACTAAAGAGGGAAATTTCAGATTTTGTTAGTGCACAAACACAAGCAAGTTTCATAAAGAACTTACTAGCACACCCAAAATTTCTTTAAGATGGCTAAATTTATTGCCAAGATCAGTGGTGAAGGGATTTTTCTCTAATCTCTCTAAGCCCTAAAAGTCTGCTAGAGGTGATTCAAGACCTTTCTATTACAGCAGCCACATTGAACTTCTCAAGTTTATCAGTGAATCAAAGGGAGTTGGAACAAGATGCTATTTAAGGTCCCTTACAACCACTCCATGATTCCATGGTGATTCTATAGTGTCGGGGTGCCATTTAGAGAAGGGTATTAAAATTTGTCTAAATCCAAAGTGTTGAAGTAAATCAACATTTATATTCCTTTGCCACTTTTGTTTTGCACCTTGCCTCTGCCGTGCTACATGTGAATACCCCACACCTGAAGAGCTCTGTAGCTCTGAATGACTGGAACACATTTAACAGTATTGCAAGGGGCAAGGCATACAAATCATTGTTAGAGGAGAAATTGTCACTCCAGCAATGGGATAGAGCTAAATGTGAACTTCAGAGGCTATTAAGTTAATGCTGTATCATATCGAACAAAGTAAAGTTAGCAAGTGATGATTCATGTCCTTTCCACCACAGCTTAATAAATGGATACAGAATTATATTGATTTTTGTGGATGAGCAAGTAGATCTGAAATCTGAAAACTTGATGAAATATAAATTATGGAACATGGACCATATGTGATGATCTCATAACTGAGTGAGAAGTTTATCACTTGAAGAAAGCATGCTAAACTGCAAAGGGTTGTTTTGACAGACTATCACAATATGTTTGTTTTCTCTTTCTTTCGTTTTAATACAGGTTGTCAAACTTCTCCTTGGGCCCATTAGGATTCTCTGAAGCCTTGACTCTAGCTGCAGAAAGCTCTAATGTGGAATATCTAGTTTGTCATAAAGTGGAAAGTATTAACGGGAAAATAGGAATGTGGAAAAGGCAGCTTCAGTCAATAACACAGAATGAAGAAATATGAAGAAAAAACTAAGTTTTTGCATTTTTTAAAAATGAGAACTTGACAATCAGCTTCCAGATTCATTGTAATTAGAATCATTAGGTAAAAATTCATTTTACTGGAGATTTTCTACGTAATAGTGTCCTCTGGACTTACTTTGTGGGCGATTTCAGTCATTGTGCTTCCACAAATTCATGGTTCCAATGAAGATTTATTCCTATAAAATCAATTTTTTTTTTCATAACACAGAAGGGAAACCTTTCAAACTTGTAGCTCAAATAGATTATAACCAAAATTAAGAACCTTTCAAAAGTAACTTTTGCCAGTTTGTACTGGAACTGTGAATATATTTGGTTTAATAGATCCCCTTGGTTATTTTTCTGTGCTCTATATGGTCAGACAAAAATTATTAAACAGAGGAGTACTAAACCATCAGAAATATTACTGTTCAGGTTATTCAGAGGTCAGGAAGGTGCAAAAGGGAGTTTAACAGTCCTTGTGTTTCTTGATGTCTGCAAACTAATTTGAGAAGTCAATGAGGAGTTTTCTGAGCCTTTTCAAACAGAGTATGTTCTCAAGCTCCTCACTGTTCATGTTCACTGTTTTAGTTCTTTTCCCTTCATGCCCCTGGAAGATGGCAGTGTAGGGACACTTTAGGAAGCAGTAGTGGGGCAACAGTTTTTGCCCAGTTTCTATCAGGAATGTTTTTTAACTATTAGTATTATTTTTTAAATAAAATTTTGTCCATGACCTTATTCACATTGACTGCAGAGGAATCCATCCCTCTCCAGAAGGACACCTCATGCAGCTCAAAACGATCCCAGACAGAGCTCCATGAGGTGATGACAGCCTGGGAAAGTGTGTTTTATGTTTGGGAACAGTTCTGTAACACCATGTCAGTCAAGATCAATAAAGAACCCAAAGAGATACTGAGTTTTTATTATTTGTGGAAAGAGGGTTCCAAAGTCTTGGGTCATTCAAGTCAGCAGCAAGCACCTCGTGGGCCTCAAGGCAAGAGGGGCAAGGTCTGTGACACACATGTGATGAGAACAGGATTCTTTGGGATTTTTCAGTTTTTATTTATAACATCTGGATCAGAAAAAACAGATTTAAGGTGTTCAGATACTCAAAACTTCCAAAATGCAGCTCCTATTACAGATGGCAGAACCTCTCACTCCTAGATTCTGTGTTTCAAGATGGAAACAATTTTCATGTGAATGGAAAACGGAGGAAGAACACTTAAGGAGAGACAAGAAAACCAAAACATAAAGTAAAATTTCATTTCCACTGGGGTATTCCTACAGCAAAACTGTTGCAATTTCTCAAAGATACCTTGTAGTTAATTTTCCTTAACAGGCCTGGGAGAATGTTAGAAATAAAGTGCCTTACAGCATATGTAATTTATCTCATCCCTTTTTCTGATGTTTTTAACAACTAGACAAGAACAATTATTTCCTGAGTTAATTCAGCACCACCACAAACCCATAGCCAGCTAAGGCCACTAATTCTATCACAGTTCCCATGCATTTACTTGGCTACAGTTCCATAGTCCATCTTACTAAAAAACACTCTCAGGTTTTGCATATTAGGCAGCTGGAACAGCCACAAACACTAAGATGTTTTGCATTTAATGATTTAATCAATTTTGCTCCCTGCTCTCTCTCTCTCCAGAGAGGAATTGCCTGCAACAAACATCAGTGTAGTAAAAGCTGGGGCACTAAAGAGGGATAAAAGGGAGGTAAAACAGCATCCAAAGAAAAAGGTTCAAGTAGTGAGAGACCATGATGTACTGAAGTTATCTCCATGAGCGGGAAATTAACTTCTAACTTGAAGATTAACAAATGTTTAAACATGAAAACAAGAAAAATGGAGGATAAAACGGGATGGTTCTATTGGAGTTTGATTGCTCAATTTGAGTGCAGAACAGGAGACTGGCCTCATCCAAAAATCTAGGAAGAAGGGAAAGGAGAATCTACAAACAAAGAAGAGGAAAATAACCTGATATTCATAGATTTGGGAAAATAATTATAAGGAGGAATAAGAAAGTAGTAGTTATGCATTTACAGGTGCAAAGACACTTTCTTGCCACAACCCCCTGACCCCAGCAGGCAGACTCTTAATCTTTTAATTTTTTGTTTAGCTTTATTTCCACTCCCCACCCCAAAAACTCAACTCAACCCAACCAACCAATCCAAACATTTTAAAAAGTACCTACCCGGATCGCTTGGCTAAATTTAATCTAGGAAGATAGGGCAATCTGACATTCCTGATTGTATCAGGTATGCTTCTAGAACTCTTTAAATTCCAGCAAAAAGATGGATACATGCAGCAAATGACATGTTCTTTTAAGTTTTATGGCTGAAGCAGCTTGTACAGAATATAGGAATTAGTAGGTTTTTGCATTACTTTGTGACAGATAAACTCATGATTACAGCACTTGATTATTTTATAGATATCATCACCTTACTTCAGTTGTGGGGAATATTATACTCTAATGTATACACATGTGTAGAATATGTACCAATATATATTACTATGTAACTACATATATATTTATGTAAGATATATTCACTGATACTTGACACATTTGCATCTCCCTGAAACTAAATGTTAAAAAAAAAATTAATTCAAGCTTTCTCTTCTATTGAAATAATCCTAATTAAGCAACAACTCCAAAAGAACGGATATTTTGTCTGTAAAGTGATCTTTCAAAGACGAAAGAGAAGGATTTCTGTTGCTGCTTATATGTTTAATTTAAATTCTCAATGAGCAGCTCTACTACTCTGATGCTTCCAAATTACTAATCTGTATGAAGCTAATAGACACTAAAGGCTGACTCTGTAGTAACTTTTAGCCTTCTTTCTTCTGTTTTACTGCTATTACTTAACTTTATTTCACTGATCAGTGAAAAGTGACTAGCTTTTATTGCTAGTCAAGTAATATATTTACCTCTCAAAGGTCCTTGTTAGCAGGATTTTGGCAAAAAAGGAAGTCTGAATCCAGAGACAGTGGCCTTTGTTTGGGAAGATGATTCAGAAAGCTTGAGAGTAATCCTTCATTCTCTCACCTGTGGACTGCCATATGTGGAAACTTTGTTGGCAATACTAAGTCTGCAGTTTCACTACATCTATTCCCTAATATCTGAGTTGTTCTACGTCTTGTTTGCAAAACTGAAGGAAAGAGTTTACACCATATACAGAAGAATGGCCTGGTGACTCCAAAAGAAACAATAAACATTGAAATCAGCTTTCTGCAGCAAATTTCCTCTAAGCTGACATGAAGCAATTTCCATCCCATCCCCTCCTAGATACTACCTGTCATTTGATGTTCAGCTCTGGAGAGCTGAAGGCATTCCAAGTTTGGAAACTCATGAACCCATGGGTCAGTTTGTGCAAGAGCGTGTTTGACAAGAATCACTTTAATGAGCAGATATCCTTAAGGTATGCTACATATTTAAAGTCAGAGGATGTATTGCACAAGCTTATTGTATGGAGCTTTTTTTGGACCAAGTGCAGCCAACACTCTTGGCATGCCAGTGTTTGTTTTAACTTAGGTTTGCTTAGGATAAAGTCCCTCAGATATTTGTTTTTGAAGTTGTATCCTGGGTAGTATATCCTCTTGCAATAAAAATAACCTTTGCCAAATATTCTTAAGGAACAGAATCTTCTCCTCCTCTATAAAGCTATACATTCTTTTCCAGGCTTTTACTAATCCAGCTTTTCATACAGGAATTCTTATGTCTTTAATTTCTAGATGCCTTTTTGTGATGCGGACGCCATCAATTCTCTTTCCCTGAACAAAACCTTCCACCTTTGAAAGAACTGAAGGTTTAATTCAACAATATAGTCTCATGAGATTATTCAGTCTTCTCTGTAAAGATGAAGTAAAATCTACTGATTAGACTTCCTGGAGAGGGTGATTTTTAAAATTTCATGCATTTTATCCATTAAAGTAGCTAATGAAGGTATTTTATGTGGATTGACTTCCCCCCTCCCCAAATGCACTTCAAGAAGTTGCAGGGATAAGGGAAGAAAGGAAAGGAGGAAAACAAAACAATTTAATAGCAGCATCATGTTCAGATGGTGCCGGTTGCCAAAGCTCAGTTCTGGACAGAAGCATGAAAGCTAAGTCTTCAGAGTTCCTGGCATCCCTAACATTGATTAAACCTCATTGGGAATGCAAGAACAGTAGTTATAACTGGCATTCCTGCTTCTGCAAGGTAGGGAGCAGCACAAATAGCTTAGCTCATGAAAAGACATACCAGTATGTGTCTAGAAGAAAATGAATTCTCTTTCCTGCTGAATCAGCCACCTTATTGCTGCAGAGCTGAATTAGCAACAATTGACATCTGCAACTGAATTAATCCCAGCTCTCCAGGAATTAGAATCCTGAAACAGCGAGGAGCCGCTGCCACCCTGTTACCACCATCTGAAATACTCAAAGTCATGAGGCCATGGTAGTTCTCCCTGTTGAAGGCAATCAATGATGGAGCAATCCCCTGATGTGTAGGGAGGGTTGCATTTGGAAAACCCCACCATTTTTTCAAGACAACAAATCCATGGAGGTCACTGGTTTAGTGTTACATGTTGGATTAGGATGGCAATATGACATTTGGGACAGTGTCTTGCAGAGCTTCAGCATCACAGCTCATTTGCTTCCAGTCAGAGGACTAAATCATGTTAATGAGCCACGATATCTAGTCTTTCAAACGAAATGCTGAAAGGCCAGTAAACAAGGCAATGTAGGAGATGAATGGAAGACAATGATCTTGCTATGCTGAGCATTTCCCATGATTGGAATATTAAAGGTTACATGTGCTTGATCTAATAAGTCTATACTTTTAGATTTTGCCTAATTTGCATCTAGCTAGCAGCTGGACTCTAGTTTTTCTCCACCCCATCCTCTTCCTCTTTCTCAAGCTGTATTCACACAAGCAACTCATCTTCATTATAGAAACCTTTCAATTTTAAACTGTACTGATCCACAAAAAATCCCAAATATACACAAGTCTGAGATGCTGACTGCTCAGGCAGAAAGGCTGAGATCCAGCTGCCCTGGGGTGCAGTCACCAGCAGCTGAACCAGAAAGAGAGTAGGGTAGCAATCCGGAGTTTTACAGGATCACCACCGCTCATCTCCTCCTATACTTCCAGCAAGAGGCAGCTTTGGGGAGCCTCTGATTTGCAGGACTTGTGGTTAGACCTGTGAAGGACTGTTTTGTGCAAGAAATGTGTTTGTGTGTGGGAATGAAGAAGAAAAGGGTAGGAAGGGCAGCAGGACCTAACCATTACTCTTCAGTATTGAAGCCTAAGAATTAGGATGTTTCTTTCTCATAGAGAGGAATTAAAAGGCTAAGCCACTGGATGTAAAGTCCTTAGTTATGCTCCAGTGTTCTGGGGCTTTAGTCTCCTGTTACAGACCCTCTAGGGCCTCTGATCTTGGCCCCCCTCTCTCTCTCCCATCAAATTTAGGTTGAAGAAGTTATAGACCAGACCATCATCCGTGTTGTTCTCTCCCAGGCCTAAATGGGAAATCTGGACTTAAGTGGCTGAAGGTGATCAGGTCCTGTGTCTGCACATGATGATGTCATGAGCTGGGGGGCAATACGAAAATTTCAAGCTGTGAGTCTTTGCAAGGACAGCAAGGAAATGCAGGTCAGATACCCAGGGATTTCTCACTTCATTTACTTTCCCAAGCAGATAGTCCTTGTGAGCCTGAAAGTTCACACAATGTTGGGAAGCCCTGAGAACATAGTGCTAATGTAAGCTAACTTTCTTGTGTCAGGCCTCTTGTATGGAATTTTAGTGTGGCTCTTCAAGAAGGATAATGATTTTTTCCAGGAGTAATATTTCTCCATGAGATTTCTTAAATAATATTGTTATGGCTGGGAAGAGCGGATCAGAAGGGCAGCGGGGAAAACTTGAATCATCAGCTGCTGACATCCAAGTAGAACAGCCTCTGGAGCCACACAAGATAATCTTGCTTCTGTGGATTTCTGTGTATTTCTGCCTTGGTTGGTTGTGACTGCATTGACTCACAGCCCACACAGCTCAAGCAGCAGAGGTGTCAGAAGTCACTCTGCACACATTCGTGCCTTGTGTCCAGCCTGACATTGAGCGTGGTTTGATCTGCTTTGACACAACACACAAGATACCTTCTGTGGCTGCCTCTGCACCACAAACAAACCCATCAGGCAGGCTGGCTAAGCAGTGTGAGCTGACCTATCCTGGCTGGGAGGAACAGATTCAAGCAGCTCCTCCTGTAAAGAAGACTTCGAGTAATGTCAACATTGCCCCTTCTGCAGCTTGGAAGAGAGGGGAGCACATGCACCACAAACACATAGCACAAAGCTTGGGGAGAGTTCTTCCAAACAAATTGCGTAATTTGATCAGAATACATTGGGAAACAGGACAAGGTTGTGAAACAAAGGTGTTTTGTTTTTTTATTTTCTCTGCTACTTGAACGCTGATTTTAGCTTAGGTGGTTAAAAAGTTGAGGCTTTGACAAAAACAGAGTGACAAGCAGGACTTCTTGTTCTACTTAAGAAACATTAAATCCTTTTCAGAGAAGATGAGATAGAAGACATCCTTCCCACTCTACATCTGCCTGAGTGCTCTCACCTCTTCATCTGATGGTAGACCCCATGTTTCAGCATCAGGAAAAGGAAAATCGTCTTATTGGTGAATTGAGATGAAAAACAATTGTGTGGCAGGGGACAAAGAAGGTTCTGCATGTGCCCATATCCTTGTTGTTTAGAAGATCAGGGCAACATAGCCCTGCAGAGCTGCTTTCACAGCATTATGGGCCTTGCAGAACATGGTGTAGACTTACCAGGAGGAGCAAGAATGAGCTGCAGTTGTATCAGAATCATCAGAATTCAGGAAACTGCTGAAGGAAGAGGGTTGGGACAGGATATTTGCAGGATACTTGCAGAAACACACACAGAATTATCACATTAAGATAACAGGGTGAGGAGTAGAGGAACAGAATAAGCATTGGTAGTGCCAAGGATAAGAGAGAAGCTTTGCAATGAAGCACTTAAAAGAAAACCTCATTCCCCAAAGCAATACATGACTCTCCTTTTGTCTCCACAACCTCATTGAATCGTTTCTGTTGGTAGATACAAATGCCTCTGGGGAAAGAAGAAACAGCAAAACACAACCCACAGCTCAGTTCCACACAGAAAGAAAAGATCCTGAGAGTGTCAGGTAATCTCTAGTGCTGAGCAGATCTGACTCATCAATCTTTATTGGTCACCACATCTCGTTTAAATCACATTTTATTTTCAAATGCCTGAAAGCAGTTGAAAAGGAATGAATGGGTGTGTTGGCCTGTTAGTCATGCTTTAAGAAAAACAGAAACTTTTTAGGAGAAAATAAGCACAAAATCAGATGAAACCATCAAAAGGGTCACAGCAAGAGATGTTCAGCGCATCTTTCACGCAGGGTACAGTGGCAAGGCTTATGTAAATACTGTTCATAGCTGTAATACACAGAGATCCCAGCAGCCAAACGAGGCCCTGTTGTCATCTCTGGCATGTAGGGAAAACAGGATAACACTGTGAAAGAGGAATACTAACCTTAATGCTTCTATTCACAGATTTGCTGTGTGGTGTCTGACAAACACCAATAATCAGGACTTAAGCTCTCATTCAAATCAAGTAAAGGCAAATCAGGGAAGGATATACATATGCTTGTTCTCATCCAAAGACAGAACTTAACATCCTACAGTAGAGACCACCTGGACTTTGAAGCCAGGCATATGTCTTCAGAGAATATTGCCACACGCTTGTTGTTTCTGCTGAGAAGACAGAGAGAGAAAGGGCTAGAAATTTGGCTCAGCTGTGAATTCTAATGAACCAGTACTTTTATCCAGAAAGATAATTTTTTGAACAACATTTGTTTTCATTTACCTCCTTGCCTTGAATATGTTTTCATAATAAAGCTTTAAAACTGTTGAAATGCTCATCTTGGCAGTTTGAAACACAGCTTGCTATCTTGGTTTGGGACAGAGCTGCTGCTCACTTAGAGTCAGTAGTTTGCATCTGGCTTGAGAATCTGGCTTAATTAACATGCAGAGTTCCATTACTGAGTAGTCTGATCCAAGCCCAAGAAATATTAATAAGTTGGGTCTCTAGCCATGAAGATTTTGCTGAGAAACTAGATTTAATGGGATTTTAAGGAAAAAAAAAACAAAACAAACCACATGTTATTTTATTAGATGCAAGATATCACAGTTTAAGAATGCTTAAAAAATTTGTGAACTTAAAATTTTTTTGCTGATAACTAAAAAAGTCCCATGGCCTTTAAGAAATCCTGTTTATCTAAACCGCTTTGTTCATTTTTTTTTAAAGCTACTTCTGCTATATGTTACATCTAAATGGATTATAAGAGAAGGAAATTCAATTACTTTCGTCCTCCTTGGCAGCACTTGGTGTAGCTGTCAGTCCTGCTGCATTGCCTGTCCAGCCACAGTGGCATTTTGTGCTGTGCAATGCAGCACTCTGCAGAAACACCCGAGTTAGTGCTGAATTAGCTGGCTCGGGAGCTGGACAGGCTGAGGTGGGAACACTGCCACGGGAGTTGGGGGACCACTGGCCCCAGCTATGCAAACCACTAATTCACAGGGAATTTGGGGATTTCTAAGCTGCACCGTATTGTGCAGGCTGCACATAAATTTTTAAGACACTTGAACACCAAATAATGGTACATTTCCTCTCTTCTCTCCTATTCCTCCTTTTTCTTTTGACCTGCATTAAATTTAAGGGTGGATGGTACCTAGGTTAATGCTAAAAGGTTTGAAGGAAGCTTAAAATTTTTGCCATCCCCTTCCCTCCTCTAGCACATCTTATATTTTCTCAAATGTTTTTAACATCAGTACTGAATTCTTTTCCATAACGACAGAATAAAAAAACCATTAAAAATATAATGCCATTATAGCCCCAAGAAACTTGGCAGGAGAAGCTAAGTAGCTTAAACCATTTTTGTAAGCCAATGAGATATCAAATTGATGGAGTTCTAGCAAAGTTATATAATAAATTACCCATGTGCAAGCCGCTGCTTTCTCCTCCTACTTTCAGTTGTGTACCAGGGCAGCTCCAAAGACTAAGCTCATGGGCAAATGACAGAAGAATTTTGCCTAGGAGTGGGATGACTAAAAAGAAAATAGTCATTGCTGGGAAATGAACTCAGAAAACAGTTGTAACTCAGATTTTAAACAGCATTTCAGGAAGGCAAGGTATAGAGCGCTAGCACTTTGGAGATCACAGAGTAGATGAGCTCTTAAGTCACTGCAAAGAGCAATTATTCCAACTCAATTTATTTTCTTTCCCTTCTAGGTTTATTTGAAAATTGATTAGTGATACTGAATAGTACTCTTCTTTTAAAATTGGACAAATCTGGTCTTTCAAGTGTCCAAAACACAGCGAGAAGAAACACAACAGTATTTAATGATCATATTTATTTAAAAATTCATTGCCTGAATACAGCCAAATTATCCAATGATTTACCTACCTTATGGATCAACACTGCTCCATAAAACACAAAGTGTTTTCTTCTTTGATTTGTTAAATAATTTCACTTAGACTAAAAGTTACCTTAGAAAAGTACCTAGCCCTGGTGTGAAGATAGCAACATTTTGAAAGCTTTACATTCAGCTAAGCTGTTCTCTTTTCAATTTCTTAATCTCCAGATCAGGAAATAAAACTTCACAATGTGGCAAATTAATGATGCCAAAGATAACACAGTCCTTCTTCAAAGACTCATTTCATGGACATAAAAGTTTCTAGGATTTAACCATAAGAAAATTTTAATGCCCAGGATGTTATTAATATTCTGGGTACCAGAATCTTGAAATATGCATTATTAGGTTTTAGAATTAGAATGCAATTACTGTATTTGCTAAAATTCTAGGTTGCCCAGTCACTTCACAGTGCTGTCATATACAAATTTGGCTAATAAACCAGCTTAAAGGATGTCAAAAAGGTGATGCACAATTTACTAAAGACAGAATTTGTTCTGCTTCCCTCTGCATCCTGCGCATTTCATTGGAAAAGCGATGGTGTGGATGTCTGGAGAGTTTCTTTAGCTGTGCAAACATGCAACCACTGCATTTCAAAATGGCTTTAGGGGCTGGCAAGCTAAGAAAGTTTGCAAAGGTGTAAGAAAAAGGTAGAAGACCTTTCCAGTATCTATGGGTGGTATTCAGCATAAGATTCCCACCAGTTTTGAGGGGTTTGTCCTTTACTGTCCATACAGAATTTCTGAGACACTAGGAGATTTTACACTCCAGAAAACTTGCAACGCCTTTCTAAACTTTCCCAGCTCCTTTGGTTGGAAATCACTTTAGATCCAAGATAATTATGAAGAAACTTGAACTCTCTCATATTAGCAACACAGGAGTAGGTTAAAAACATATTGACTAACAAAAATGTTTTAAAAATCTCATTTTATTCATCCTAGGTCTTGATTGTGCTGTCCTCTTTTGGCATACCAACAGCTTTACATGAAGGAAAGGTTGAATCTCAGATGCCGTAGAAATTCAAGGTAACTTCTCAATTTCAGAATGTATTTTTCAGCATGATCACAGCTCAACTTACCTATAGATGCAAAGAAAAATTAGTTATTGCCTGGAAGCATAAATCCACTTGGAAAAAATCTGTATCAGTCAAACAAACAAATAACACTGCTATTAAATCGAGAAAGTTGATAACAAAACACAGCAGTGCTTGAAATAATTTTCCAATGCTACTTATGAACCTCAAGGATTTTGGGCTTTTTAGTAAAAACTGATTCCCTGCTTTAAGGCAGCTAGGAATCCATCAAATGTTTTAAAATCCATAATAATCTGAGATGTATTGACTTCTAAACCTGGCTGTAAACATCCAAAGGGAAAATAACCTAACAATATGCCATATATGATCTCTGAGTTCTGAGAAAGATGAAGTTGACTGGCAAACCATCAAGTAATTTGCATACAAGATGTTCCTTAAGCACATCTGTAGTATCTATCCCATTTAAAAGCAAAGTACACTAAGCACACAAGTAATGACAGAAATCGACAAACTGTATTTGTAGATAAAACTTCAACATGACTCTGAAGAACAAACAAGTCTTGAAAGTGGTCCTTTGAAGAGATCCAGAGAATTATCAGTGCATTTTCGGAGTGACAGCAATGGGGATTTAACTACAGTATCTTCCAGGGCAGTGAGAAAAGCGGACTTTCCAGTATATATGCTTCTTGTCTCGCGTGCATATATGCTTTCCAGGCATATACCTGTATATACGGATATACATTCCCACACTTTCAAGCTGGCAACAGGACATTTCTATTCTTCTTAGGGAAAACACAGACCAGGAAGGTCTACAAAACCTTTAACAGATACAAAACCCTGACAGCCCTGGGTTTGGATCACACTCACAAGCCACTGGGACAGTGACTAACCCCAAGTGACCTGGCAGTGGGGCTGGGAGGGAACCGCAGCCTCCAGCCAGGAGTGGGAACTGTCCACACACCGGGTACCCGTGCCAGTACCTCTCCGCAGAAGGGGCTGGGGCTGGCACGGGCTGGGGGAGGGTCAGGAGGGATTGGGGCTGAGACAGGCTGGAGCAGGGTTTGGGGCAGGGGCTGGGACAGGTGATGGGGATGGGGATGGAGATGGGGAAGGGGCTGAGGCTGGGGATGGGGATGGAGATGGGGATGGGGATGGAGATGGGGAAGGGGCT
>VZRL01005112.1:171750-248153 GCA_013397895.1 Origma solitaria
GCAGAGTCGGGTGCGTGTTCCTCGCTCACCGGCCGGCATCGCCCTGCCCTGAGCGCTTCTCGGAGCCAGCCGGCAGCAGGGCAGCGCCATGGGGGCCGGAGGAGGGCTGGGGCTGGCGGCCGTGCTGGCGGCCGCGGTGCTATGCGGGCCCGGGGCGCTCGCCGGGCGCGTCCTCAGCGGTGAGTGCGGGGCCGGTGCGGGAATGCAGCGCTCTCGGGAGGGGGAGCGGCGCGGGGCGGACTCGGGACCGAGCTCGCTCGCCGAACCTCCCGCGCATTGGCGGCGAGCGCTGGGAGAGCCTCCCGAGCGCACCTGGCCCGGCGCGGAGCGGGGATGCCGCGGAGAGCGCGGGGATGCTGCGGGGCGAGCCGATGGCAGCTCCGGCTGGGGGGCTGTGGGCTCCTGCGGTAGCCTCGAGTCCTGTCCTGCCCCGGCTTGGTAGGGCTCGTTGGTTGCCGGAGCGCTCCGGCTCCGTTCGCATTGTTTAAAAAGATCCAGCGTCTTCCTGGGGAGCGCCTGTGCGCTGAGTTTTGTTGGCAGCGGTACAGGGATGTTTCTGCTTTGTGGTATTGGTAGGAGGAGAGGCAAACTTTTAAGAGCGTGCGGTGTAAATAGTTTTGTTTTGTGTGGGTGTATCCGCAACTCTCAAAACCGAAAAGACAATACCACAGAAACCTATATTTAACATTAGAGCTTGGGTTTAATTGAAGAGCTGTAGACTCGCACTACATGTTTCCAGTATACAGGTGCATATGCTCCGAAGCTGCTAAATTTAATGAAGAAGCCCTTTATAAGTTTGCTTGGGTTCGGACCCACCAAACTGAGGTTGTCAGGTTCTCGGAAGTGTGTTGCACGTGCCAAAACATCCATGCATTTGCCTGGAAACCAGGATTTACACACTCGACTGTGCTTGTTAACAAGTTATGCGTTTATATGTGGGTAAGAACGTGTCTCTTTGCAAACTGCTTCCAGAACAATGCAAATTATTTGTATGCAATTGTTCCAGAGGCTGTAAGAGTAGCATGTCAACAAAACGTTTTTTGTTATGGTTATGCTTTTGTTTCAAGCATCTGAATTGCTGAATTCAGGTAACTTTCTTAGTTGCTGAGGAAGGGCAGTCACTGGACCTTTCGGATCCTGCTTTATTTGAAGCAGGCTCTGATGCTGTAACTAAGATGGTCTGTTGGGCTTCTGGTAAAGAAATATCTTCAGGAAACAATAGCTAAGTAGCAGCCCTTCCAACACGTTGAAAAAGCTTGCCTGCCTCAGCAGTAACCTGAACTATTTAATCTACCTCTGTTATAATGTGAATTGTGCTGGCTTATATGATACATTAAAGCTTATATGATACGTTAAAGTATGACCATTTATATGACTGCTTTATAACGCTGTTATTCTTAAGAAATAGCGAAGATTAATCATCCATGAGATATCTTTGGCATTAGCAGTGTCAGTGCAGGAGTCCCTGTGTGGCTGAGGAAACCCAGCCCCTTAATCTTCGAGCTGGAGCTTTGTGTTTAACTGGGATGTGGCAAACTGAGGTCCGGCTTTTAAAACCGTGTGCAATGTGTGTAAACTGCCTTGTCATACTGTTCCTAGATGCACATAAGGCTTTGGGGGGTTTGAAAGAATACAGACTATGCCCCATATTTCCCTGAGACATTTCAAAGCACATAATGAGCCTCATGTCACTGTATTGTGCTGCTAATACTTGTCTGGTAGAATACAGGAGAGGGTTTGAAGCCACTAACAGAAGGAACCATTTATGCACTATTAGTTTATTTGTTGAAGTTGTATTCATTAGATAAAGATTTCCTAGACAATGGCAACCTAAGATATTTATTTATTATTTATTTATGCTTATTCCAGATGTTCTGCTGGAGTAACTTTTTTTTTTCTTTCTTTCTCTCATCGATCACACCCGTATTCTGGCACATGCACATGGATAGCTGTAGTACTAGTAGTAGTTGACATTCTTTCAGGCAAGAAATAGTTCTACTGAATAATTGGGCAGTGTGTGCTGTCACCTGACTCCCATCTAGCTTACCTCTCTCTTGTATGAGAGCCAGCAGTTTGGACTTAAGCAAGCTTATGTTTGAAATCATAAGTCTATATCTTAAATAGGCCTATTCCTAAAAAAAATTGTTATTTATGCTTCAGTCATGATAAATAATCTGGCATAGTAGGAAATTTCACTGCTCTCAATCCAAATAAAGATACAGCTCCTATCAGTCACATAAGCTGTTGGTGAAAGTGCTTGGGTGCTGGTTGTACCCTGTGGAAATAGTCCCACTGACTGCAGTAGGTTTGCAGCAGACCAAGCAATAATTGAAAATTTGCTGCCATTTTGGCCACAGTGTCAAGAGGACAGAGAAGGAAGGGCCTGCCTTTTCAAAATGCCATTTTCATAAGTAAAGGGTTTCTGTTACTTTATCCAAATATGCTAATTTTCCAAGGATATAATTAAAACTATTGTTGGCATCAAACAATTTCCATTTAGGTATTATTTCTTTGTCATCTTTAATTTGGGAAATTTTGAACAGTGATGTAAAATTCTTCGTAATTTTTAGTACAGCTAGACAGATGTTTTGCGAGCAGCGCTCACAGCCTTCATATCAGACTATCTAGTGTTGCCAGAGAATTGATTCTTATAGAAAAAAAATCAAAGCAGGCTCAGGAGAAAGTGCTGAGTCTGCCTTGCTGTCCCATGACATCATAAAGAACATGAAGTGATGATAATGCAGTTTGCAAAGATGCAATTACTTTAAGTATCTATTGGGCAGGAGAGATGCAAGCTAATCTTATTACTAATCATTTAGCAGCCTATGTATTAATCATAGATGTTATAGTTTAATGACTGCTGTTTGTCTAGTTGTATTTCTATGGCTTTTTAAGTTTTGCTCTTTGCTATTACTATGCATCAATAGCAGATTAAATAGTGAGGCAGTATTTTAAAGCAGTATGCATCTAGTTTGGTGCAGAAGTATTTGGATATATAAAACACTAAATGAGAAAAAACACTTGGTGGGTCAGGCAAATACAAGAGTTGCCCCTGAAATATAGACTTTGTTGCTTCAGATGCCTTTCAGGGAGTAGATATGTTCATTCTCCCAGTTTATGATTAGATTTGAGTTCTACAGAAAGTACTTCAAAGTAAGATAATTAAAGCAGTATCTTCTTGGTTATTGGATTGACTAGAGATAACAAACCCTTCCTCAAAAGATGCATAATTTAACTTAATTGGCCTGCTTATTACACCTGAATTTTGTCTATCAAACTCTAAGTATTTTCTCTAGATGAAGCCTTCTGTAAAGCTATGGTTTGGGGTTTTTTTGTATAAATAAGGTACATTTGTAGCTCAGAATATGAAAAGGTAAAACCTGATAAAAACACTGCCATCTCATCTACATGTGCAACAGGTGTGTCTTGAACACATCTTGTTGGAAATATCCAGTGTTTAGCTCCATACTAGACAAGTTTTCATGGGATAGGCATGGCCACACAGTACAAGATCATTTTGCTCAGTTGTAGCTCTCAGTAACCACTAAAGCTGAGATTTGGAGAGCTGCAGGAGCAGCTGGGCATTTAATTCCCATGGAATCCTATATTAGTTCCTCTCCTTATCCACCTGTACTCAGCAGTGTTTCTTGGGGACAAGGGGTGATCTAGGCTCCTGAAGTGAAATGAGATGATGACTTATGGATATAATTCATGTTTCTACTAAACATACCTTGCCCCTAACAGAGAAATTCCGCAATGCCCTATGGAATGAGAATGCAATTTTGATGACATGAGACCTGTGATGCTGGAGGAGTCCTTCTAAAGCAGGGTAGGAGTACCAAAGTGCTTAAATCAGTTTCAGGAGTCAGATTTCTGTATTAGAGATGATCCCCCTTTGTCAATCCTGTAAAGCTTATCTTTCCTTTGGGGGAGGGCTCTGCAGTTGGCCAGACTGTAGCTCTGTTCAGGGATAAGGGAAGACACATGGAAAACCCTACTGCTGTGTCTCAGGCCAGCATGCTATTTTCTCAGGAATGCAACTTTTCCATCACAGTGCCTTGTTTAAAAATAGAGGAAGGCATTGCAAATCTCAAACTCACAGTTGTCAGTTCACAGTATTCCACTTAGCTAAAGAGCCCAAGAAGAAACACCTACCATGGAGGGAGCATTGGTAAAAACCATTTGGAATGGAATGGAATGGAGAGTCTGCTTGTGTTTCACATGGCCTTTCTTGCTCTCAGAGAGAGAAAGTTGGTGTCTTTTCCTGCTGAACTCATGTTCTGTACCTTGACTTTAGTTCTCTGTAGTTCAGGCCTGACCCTATATAGATCAAACTTCTTGATTATAAGATGTTTGCAGGGGAACAAGCTTTGGTTCATAAAGGGTTCTATACAGTGTTATCTTTCTGAAATTAATTCCCATAATGGAACTAATTCCCATAATGGCTTTCTCCTTGCAAATATCTGATGGATCAGAAAAGACTGTAGATGCTAATGTAAAATAGGTGAGATGAAGCAATCATTTGATAGTAATTTCTCTAATCCCATACTCACACCTGTCACTCACTAGCTGGAAGTTGAGCCTCTTGCTGAAGCAGTCCCTGCTCCCACCACTGACAAACTGTGGGATCTTCAGTTCCAAGCAATCTTAAGAAATGGTGAGTCCTAACTAAACAGCTGTCATGGCGCTAACTAAATCTGAATGCAGCTGCAGTATCCAGGTAATGAGTCTGGATTCACTTTATGAGAAGTGAAGGAAAAGGTTAATACTTTTAGAGAGGGATTAATTTAATTTAAATTTAGAGTTTGGAAATACTACACCAACAATGTTTGTTTCATCCAGTTGTGTACACAGTGAGGTCAGTGAGCCAGTTTAGATATGGACAGGTGTATTGGGAAGAACTAAATTTTGGTGAGAGCTCTCACTATGTATCTCAAGGACTGCATACGTGTAATGTGAATTAACCAGTCATGATTTACCTCTATTTTTTTCTCTTAGTGTAAATTATCCTTTATAGTATTCTAATATATTTCTCCTCCCCTCAAACTTCCCCTATATTTTTAAGTGAACTGTCACCAGTTTTAATATTCCATGTGGATTGGCTTTTCCCACTTTCTTAGGAGAAGCTAAATGAGCAAGGATTTGCCTGTTGCTTTCTGTTTTGATTGTGGAACTGCTGCAAAAAGAAAGCACTCTACACTCTTGTACTAAAGTGCATATTGAGTGTTCCATACTAGGAAGCTCTTAAGTCCATAAACCAAGGAAATTAATGTATTTTTTCACCCATCTATATTACTTAAATCTGTGTAAATACAGGCATTTTGGTAAAAAAAAAATCCATGAGAATACATTTACTTGGAAAAAAGACATTCAGTTATCACTGGAAAAGACTGAGAAGGGATGATGCTTGCTCTGAAAAGTAATTGAGAGAGTATATTTTCTCTTTTCTCCTCTTTTCTTCATTTAATTGGCATAGGATGGATCTGTTGACCAGGGGAGATTTAGGCTGGATATGAGGAAAAAGTTCTTCGCCCAGAGGGCGATTGGGAACTGGAACAGGGTGGGAAGTGGTCAGAGCACCAAGCCTGACGGAGCTCAAGAAGTTTGGTCAATGCTCTTGGGCACATGGTAGGATCCTTGGGGCTGTCCTGTGCTGGGCTAGGAGTTGGACTTCTTTATCCTTGGCAGTCCTTCCAACTGAATGCTATTCTGTGATTCTGTGACCAAGGGTTTGTGAACTATTTCCTTCTACAGGCAAAAATAAGAAATGAGCCATCAGCAGAAACTGTCAAAAGTGCCTAAATTTATGCCTAGGAGAAAACCTGTTGAGGGAACCTACTGACGTATATAAAATTGGGTATTTGTGGAGATGTCTGCTGGTTTGGGACAGGAGAATGAAACTATTTCCTGCTCCCCTAGGCTGGCACACATACTTAAGGCATTCAGACTCTACAGTTTTTGTCGTGTCTATTCCACAGCAAATTAACAACAACTTCTTAGCTGCCAGAGTATGTCTGTCTTTAAAGTTTCTGTGAATTCTGTGCTGGGCTTCGTGGCTACACAGGAAACGACTGATGAATGGACTTAATTTGAATCACAGAATTGTTTGGGTTGAAAGGAACCTTAAATATAATTTTGTTCCAAACCCCTGCTGTGGACAGGGACACCTTCCACTAGACCAGGTTGCTCAGGACTCCATCCAACCTGGCCTTGAACACTTCCAGGGATGGGACAACCATAGCTTTTCTGGGCTAGTCTTGCCAGTGTTTATGGTTTTTTTAAAAATAAATAGCTGAAATTGTGGAATACTTGGCATGTCTTTAAGCTATAATACATAAAAAAAATATTATGTTACTGTGTTTATAAGAATTAAAAAAACCCAAACAATCAAACGAAAGCAAACCCACTGCTAACAGCTTCAGCAATAAGGATTTGTTTTTGTTTTTTTGTTTGGATTTTTTGTTTGTTTGTTTGGGCTTTTTGGTTTGTTTTTTTTTTAAAGAAAATAATCCACATCCCAGAGTAGACTTGTTGATGTGTAGATCTTTCCAACACATTGTATTTCCTCTTACTTTCAATAGTTTCAAATAGATGCCATTGACATTTGGGTGTTATTACTGGCCTGCTTGTGTCTGTGGAATAAGGCTATTTGTGCCCAGGAAGAGTGGCAGAGTTATTCTTTGGGTAGATATGTATTTTTAATTTTTTTTCCTTAAGAAAGGGAAGGTAACTGGCAGCCTTAAGGGGTTGTTTTAGCAGCTATGTTGGCACTCCTTGTGAACCCCCTGGCCGGTGCAGCTGTGAGCTGGCCCCTCAGAGAATTAAGTGGCTGTCTGCCATGGCCAGCCCTGTGATATACACCTGTAAAGTTCACATGAGCAGAAGAAAGGAAAATAGTTATTACAGGAAAAGTTAAATGGATCTCATGGTTTAAATTTATGGTGTGTTAGGTAGCTGAAACCAGAACTGATGCCAAAATGAAGGTATGTTTCACTTAGAAGAAAGGAAAGCTGTCAGAGCTTTAATGATTTGACCTGGGGGAAAAAAAGAAATACTTTTTGGGAAATACTTTATAGATTTTTTTTTTTTAAACACTGAGTTATGGCCTGAATCAATGACTTTTCATAAAAATGGATATTAATTTTCTAGTTGAGGACACTTACCCTGTATTGATTTACATAACTCTAATCGTATGTTTTCCTGCAATGGTAATTATAGAGGGTGAAGTGTTGATTATCTTCTAATGAGACTTTGACATCAAGCTACTTCTTTACAACTCTGTTATCAATGGCCTGAGATCCCTGCTCTGTGTGCCAGGACTGAGAAACTAAATATAAGAAATGAGTGTGTGTGTTGTTTTCTTTGGGAAATGAGTGAAGCAGCCTATCGCTGCTGTGTGCAGATGGCAGCTTTCATGCAGGATGGTATTCCAGCTCCCAGTACATCAAGAACAAGCCTGAAACACCACATCAGTGATCTTGAAACTCCAGATGAACTTTTAATCTGCTCAGGAAAAGACAAATTCTCCTAGAATTTATTCAACTCAATGAAGAACATTTTGCAGGACAGGAATCCTCTTGTGTCTTCCCAAGACCTAGAACAGAGTAGTTTCTGAGCACACAGAGGCTTTGACAAACCTCCCCAAAAATAACCTGCTTAGATCAATACTTGTCATAAATGGTCTGTGATATGTCGACTTTTAACAACCTGATTTAGTGACCAACAATCTTGCTGCCTTGTGCAGAGAAGCTCCCAGATCGAATTTTAATCACATTTGTGTTCAGATGGATGGTAAAATCCAGGTGTTAGGGATAAGTAATGTTTAATATGTTAATCAGCACTGCCAGGTGCTCCTTTGCAAATGGACTGTCTGCTTTTTGATTGCTTTATTTTTTTAGAAGAGTAGCTGTTATGGGTCCATTGAGGACAGCTGTCACTTGGAAATAAGTCCACTGTATGATGGCAATTTAGGCCTAGTCCCTAACCCAGAATAAATCAGTAATGAATTTCTCTTTTCTCAGAAGTATTGATTATTAGGAGGGTTTTTGGAAAAAGTACCTACTAAGATAGCTATGAAGGTATCAATACAGTTACAGGCTGGCATGTGAACAGTTTGTGTTTGAATGTCAAATTTGAGCACATAGAATTCCTTAAACTGCTCAGGACTGTGAACTGAGAAACTTCAGTGGTTTGAACACTGACTCAGCTAGAGAACAATGTGTTTTCAGTGTTACAAATTTTGGGAGAGAAGATGACAACTTGCTTTTATCTAAAATGAAGACATAATGTAATTATCAAATGTTACCACAGTATTTAAAAAAAAGTAATATGAATCATAAAAAAATTAAATTTGGTGGATGGACGCAAACATGATGCAGTAAAATATCAACAACAGTAACGTAATGGAGCAAAACATGACCATGAGCTGAACTCAGTCAAAATCTGACTGGGTGATACAAAGATCATCTGACAAGATGCATCAGCTTTGAAACAAAATGTGATTAAGAAAATTTCATAGCACTTAGTCTCTTACTGGTCACATTCTGAAGTGCATCACTGGCACTTGGTGTGGAGAGCCCTGTGGCATGGGGACAGGTGAAAGCAAGTTGTGCTCAGTGTCCTGCATGCAGGTTACTCATCCCTCAGCTCACTGTGCTTGTGCAAGCTCAAGACCAAGACTAGTCTTTGTAACACAGGCAGAGAATATTTTGGTTAATTAATACAGATTCTGTTTTGCTATTTCACTATCACTTTCACTTAAGTCCTCGTGTTTTTGTTTGTCACTTCCTTTTCAGAGGTCTCCATCAGCCTCACATTGCTCTGGTTAAAGTTAAATATTTCACATTGCTTTTTACCAAGTGCTCTTCTGTGTTTTCTGATGAATCCATTATCTTGAGAAGAAAAAATATCAAAATGCAAAAGTATATGATGGACTTTAGTAGATCCGGGTTTGTGCATTCATTTTTGTCTCTCTTCACATACGCTGTGCACATACAGTGTCTGACCTCATCTAGGTGGATGTTAATGGTATCATACACTGGATTGTAGGTTAGTTTTTTAAGGTTCAAGAGGAAGAGAAATGGGATTTATCAGCAGGGAGCTTATCTTCTGCCTGACATCTTCAAAGACTCCAGCTAAGTGAGGGGTGTCTCTCAAAATGACCTTTGTGCCCCTCATGGGCCTGTGGGGCTTTAATTTAGTACTAAGCCTGATGCTCTTAGGGAGAGCAGTCTTTGACCTGGGTGTTTTATCAGCAATTTTGCTTCTAAATGACACTTGCTGTAACTTCTGTCATTACAGAAATCAAGGAACCTATTATTTGTTTAATAAAGCATGATTATTAAAACATAATGGAGACATAACTGATTGAAGTAACAGCTGGAAATTTGCTTGTTTCTCCTTTTCTTGGAGGAGATTGGTTTTTCCCTCTGTACAATTATCTGCAGAAACGTTTTAATGAATAGTTTAGTTTAAAAATATTTCTGTTCTGAGGCTGATATCTAAACATTCTACTATGGAGCTGCTGTGCGACACCCAAAGACGAAAACTGATCCATATGGATGCTAGGTAGCACTTTCTAGAGCAAGGACTGTTCACTTGCTTTTATCAGTTAACGGGATGATGAGACAAAAAAAGGATTATTCACGTAGTATCTTAGCGTGATTCATTCCAATAGACTTGCTTACAAATCTAGTTTCTATTCAATTGTGACAGAAAAATTGGAATTCAATTTATACAGCTGAAAAAGCAAAATGTTGCTTTAGAACTAATTGTGGACTCTGCTGAAAGATGTTAGATTAAGGTAAAATAGCATGTAGTTAATATTTCCATACTTATCTTGTCTCCAGTACAACGTGGTCCATTCTGTCATTTTTCAGTGGTAAATTATTTCTGCTTTGTAGTTCAGAAATTAGTAGTGAGAGAAAAAATGAAGCTTTAAAACCTGACATCCCAGCGTGTTCCGAGAAGAGCACTAAAATGTCAACTGATTTGCCAGCTCTTAAGGCACAACTGCAGATTCCCATTAACACATTTATCTGCCGTAGTAGAGCTAGTTCAAAGTCCGCTTCAAAAGAAGAAAGGAAAGATGCAGAGTAGGTCACTGCCTAAACACAGGGATTAAATTAACTAGAAAAAGAGAAATTCACAGCTTCTTCCAGAAAGTTTACTGCTCAGCCTCTCATACTTCATTCACACTGTTTGGGTCTATGGGTTTTAATGGCAATTATTTCTTGGCTTCTTGCTGTTTGCTCTATCGGTTTCTGGAGGCATATTCTTACAGAAATGATCAGCCTGTAAGGAGGAAATGATTTCTTTTGCCACAGGTGGAGAGAGCAATAAATGAAAGAGCAGTAATTTAGGAGTTGGATTTCATGCAAATTTTCACCTGTTCAAATTCATTCACTTCATAAGGCTTGATTTTAGAGTTACTTAACCCTGCCCAAACAATCTGCAATAACAATGGTATCCTCAAAATTATTCAGGTCAGTTTAAGGGAAGAAAGAAAATGACTTCACACAAAGTTTCAAGATTTTAACTTGCTGATCCTTTCAGATAATCCCTTGGTAGTGACTGGGCCTTCACATCTGTGTTCTGGTGGCTCCAGGAGGGCTCCCTGCTGCAAATGCACAATGGTAACAAGCTGGGCAAGTATTAGGGGCTGCCATTGTGCATCACAAATGCCTGTCATCCTCCTTGCTGCTCCAGACAGTCCCACCTGGTTTCCTCAGTGTGGTGATGGAGCTGAGCATTGATACGACCTCTGCATGGGACCAGAATACAGCACAGCTTATGGATACAAGCCTTGGAGCAGCTCAGGAACAGCACTTGGCATGACTCAGTGGTCTTCAAGGTCTTTCCCAGCCTAAAATGTTCTATAATTCTACTTGGCAGGTGAGTCTCCATGCAGCAGCTGACTGTCAGATGAGCATCCTGAAGAAACTCAGTCAGGTAGCCAGGAAGGATCCACTTCTCCTGCGAGGAGGTCATTTGATTCAACTCTTGGGAGAGTCACAGAGAAACAGAGACTGTGCTTGAGAACAGAGAGTGAGGGGAGTGCTTCAGCCATCTGAGGAAGAAGCAGGGATGGGGAGTGGATTATGTGTTATAAAGGGAAGTTATATCTTTTCCTGTGAAAGGGAGGCACAGCACAGGAATTATGATCCACAGTGGTCAGCCTGCTCATCTCAGTTGGTTGAACATTCCTGCATGACTGAAATTCTGACCAGGATATTAGACACCTGAATTTGCTCATAACATGCTACTTGATGTCAAGGAGAATGTGCAGAGAGTGAAAGGAATCATGGAAGAGCTTTTATTTCAAAGATTGTCTGGGAAAATAATAAGAACCAAACCATGGATAAAGTACTCTCCCTAAATTTGAATATGCACCTTGAATTAATGCTTTGATTACAATCTTCAGCTACAGGGAAAGATGTGGTCACTTTTCCTTGGAAGTGCTTAGTGTCCTGCATAATTCAGTGCTGGGCTTTGGATGTTTGTGCTGTTATATACACGTGTGTACTCTGGCACTGAGCCATTGTCACTCACCCTGCAGTGAGGGTCAAAATGTTGATCAGCTCCTCCTTCTGGGTGCACTCTATCCTGTCAGTGAGACAGTGGGGAAAATCGATCATGTTAACAAAATTGGAATTTCAGCATTGTAGGTGAATGAAATGAGCTGGGATTTCACGTGCAGCTTTCATTCTTGCACTACCCACTTTGCAGCATCTAGAGTTATCACTTTGTTGCTTTGATAATAGCAGTTCTTTTGTTCAAAGAAGTCCAGGGAAGAAGCCCATAATTTCATACGCCTCTCTCTCAAAGGGTCTGTCCCTTGGATCCTCAGCACCATTGCCCAGCTAGGACTGTGGCTCCTGCTACATTTCTTGGGAGCAAGGCTCTTAACCTATATGAATAAAGGGAAATGTCAGGAAAGGAACTGGGATATACAGTGTTGACTGGATGTTATCAGAGAAAGTCCCAACAGGCACTCTCTTCCTGATCTTGGAGCCTGGCTTTTTCAATGGATATGTGTGCCACAAGTTTGTCCTTTTGTTAGACTATTCTTGTTCTTGTAATATTTTGGTAGATTAACTTTTAATAACTGAATTTTCAGAAGTCTGTCTGCCAAGTAGGAATGAGACTGCAAAGATGCTGTTCTTCCTGATAGTCCTTCTCCAGATGAACTTTATAGGGTATTATAAAGTGGAGGTTTCAGAATCTTTTTGTTTGTGTGGTTTTTTGTTTTTTTTTTTTTGAGGAAGAGAACAAGAATTGTAGTAAACCCTAGAAATCAAATCATATTATAACCCTACTGCCCCCATAATTTAGCTTTCTACATCAGAAATGATCAAAAAAAATTAGAGCAACTTTCAGATTTAGTTAAAAGGCAAGAGCTGACCCTGTTTTTCTGTTCTTATATTAATGCAGCTTTGATACAGTCTGCTTATTGTCTGCAAATACGTGAAACTATACCCTATGCAAATACAGAGATGTCTTCAGTGCTGTCTGCTATTGGAAGTATCCTACTTATTAAATACAAAAATGAAGCAACACTAATGCAAAAAGAATGGACTTTATTGTTGTTCTTAAGCTTTTTTGTTTACTTTGATGTTTACTCTTTTTGTATAGAAAAATATTTCCTGGGAAAACTTAAATACAGCTGAAGTTGTAGGAGGATGTTGCTGTTTCCCAGTGACGAATTGAAATTCTTTTTTAAGGTGAAACAGGATAGATCTTGTTCAAAGGTTATTTATGTGAGTCATGTATCTGGGTTTGCTTAAAAGTAAGACTAAATACAAGATTTTCAAATGCAAATCTGATATAGTGTGATAAACTACTATACTTTGGCTGGTGTGGCTTCACCTTGTGAGCAGTTTTGGGTGTCTCAGTACAAGAAGGATGTAAAGCTATTAAAGAGTGTCCAAAGGAGAACTACGAAGATGAAGGGCCTTGAGAAGAAGCTATATGAGGACCCACCGAGGTCACTTGGTCCTTTCAGCCTGGAGGAGACTCAGGGGAGACCTCATTGTGGTCTTCAGCATCCTCATGAGGGGAAGAGGAGGAGACACTGATCTCTTTTCTGTGGTGAACAGTGACGGGACCCAAGAGAACAGCCCAAAGCTGAGTCAGGGGAGGTTTAGGTTGAATATCAGGAAAAGGCTCTTCACCCAGAGGGTGGTTGGGCACTGAACAGGTGCCCCAGGGTAGTGGTCACAGCACCAAGCCTGACAGAGCCCAAGAAGTGCTTGGATAATGCTCTCAGGCACGTGGTGTGACTCTTGGGCTGTTCTGCACAGATCCAGGAGTTGGACTTCATGATTCTCAGTGATCCCTTCCAGCTTGGCATGTTGTATGATTGTCAGATTTTCCAGTGAAATGAGGAATTTTGTTGATTTCTAAATAATCTAGATAATATCTGGTGATTTTTGTTGCTTTGGTATCCTTCAGTAATTCTTACTTAACAAAAGAAACTTTCCTACTTTTTTTCTCCAATGATAAATTTCTATACTGGAAAGACTTGGTTTAGTTTTTTTAAGAGATGGTTATATTTAGAAGCTGTCTCCTGTTCAGAAATAAACATTCTGGATTTCAGTTGCAGCTGATGAGTGTGTTGATTCCTCATCTTGTATGTTTTGGATAAACTCTAGAGAGTCTTAGTAGCTGAAAATGATAATTATTTTTCCTTTTTAGCAAAAACACATGTCAGTTTCTCAGACAAAGAACTGGAAGGAGCAGACTCTCTCCTCCCATGCACCTTTACAGGTTTTACAAAGGCACACTGTAGTGAAGAGTGGCGATGAGTTCCTCTCATATGACGCCTCTTAAAGTTAACTAGTGGGATAAAAGATTTCCAGCTGCTTCTTGCCACTAAAAATGAGAATTTGAAACCTTTTAAAAAAATCAAATAGCTCTGATTACAAAATAAAAGTGAAGTTGGTCCATTAGTATGAAATAGTAAAGAAAATACCTTCCAAACAGATCTTGGCTTTAAAAGAGAGGCCTCATGGTACAGTCATTACAGTAGAGAACATTTTTCTAGATGCTCTTGGGAATCTTCAGTGTTTTGGAGAGTTTCACAGGCCATGGGACGATGGCATAGATTCCCATGAACTGTGTGATACTTGCAATTTAAATTAGAGCAAAGGATTTCAGTGGTGCCAGTGTAATCACCACGAATCCTCTCGGGCAAAAGTCTCCTATCCTCCATCAGCATACGCGTGACGTGCCATGTTCTTTTCTTACAGCTTCGATCCTCACCACCGTACTCTGAACACTCTCATGTCTTTATTTTTCAGGCCAGAAGGTGTGCTACGGTGCCTTCAAGCGCTCGTGTTACAAATTAGCCTATTTCCAGGACTTGTCTAGACGCGTGGGCTTCCAGGAGGCCCGCCAGGCTTGTGAAATCGACGGTGGGGCTTTGCTGAGCTTGGAGAGCGAAGCCGAGCAGCAGCTGATAGAAAACATGCTGCAAAACCTCACCAAGTCAGGCTCTGGGATTTCTGATGGTGATTTCTGGATCGGGCTGTGGAGGAGTGGCGATGGATTGGCCACGTCGAGTGCTTGCCCCGACCTCTACCAGTGGGCTGATGGGAGTATGTCACCGTTCAGGTACGTGTGTGAAACTGCGCATTGAGAAGGTTTCATGGAAAGAAATGGAGACTGAAATGCTAAGCCTTGAAGGCTGGCTGCCCCATGAAGTCTGTAGCATCCCCACTTGACTTCTCCAGATAAAGGGTTGTTGGCAATTCGGGTTTTGAATTTGAAGCTGTGACAGGATGGCATTTTGTGGCTTCAGCCTACAAATTTCTTTGCTCCCTCCCACAGAGTTTGCCTCTGTGTGACCTCTGGAGGTTGTTCTGTCACAGGCAGAGTCTTTAGGGTGTAGTCTGAAAGTAAGCAGGCAAATTCTGCAAGGCTCTGGCCACCTCCAGTCAGGGAGCCAGGCACCAAATAAATTATTGTGAGGTGATTAGCGTAAATTGTTCTGTTTCTACCCTTTTTGAAAAGCCTTTAATTTCCTGATTAAGCCAAAGGCCAGAGTAGCAGCAACTCACGGAATGCAGCAGAAGGGGCCAGGTAAGAGTCAATAGGGAGGAAAGCAGAGCAGCACAGTGTTATTTCTGCAGAGGTGCTTTGATCACAATTTTTTTAAGATTCAGGGATGTGGAGCTTGGGCCATAAATTTCTTTCACAGAAGAGTTGTGGGAAATGCAGGATGTATTTGAAGAGGATGGGACTGTTGGGGTTGATATTTCTTCACTGTGCAAACTCATTTCTTTGACAAACTCTTTTCTTTGGCATCCTGATGAACCTCATCTTCAAAAACTAGAAATTGGTACACAGATGAGCCTTCCTGTGGAAGCGAAGCCTGTGTGGTGATGTATCATCAGCCAACTGCAAACCCTGGCCTGGGAGGGCCATACCTTTATCAATGGAATGATGATAGATGCAACATGAAGCACAATTTTATCTGCAAATATGCCCCAGGTAGGTGAAGCTAAAGTTGTATTTCACAGGTGGGGCGCTGTCTTAGAAAAACAATTGCCCCTTGGTTTATGAGGGAATCTTCAAGTGTCTTTTGGCCTGTGGTACTGGTTCCTTTGGTGTGCACCTGAGCTGGGATTAACAGGGGATGTAACATATCAATAACAACTATTAAAATAAATTTTTGAAACATTTAAGTAAACCTGCTTATATCTAATAAAAATGTTTTCAAAGTTAGCTTCACTATCATAAATTCCCATGTTTGCCTTGATTTAA
Organism: Origma solitaria; assembly: GCA_013397895.1. Lineage (NCBI taxonomy): Eukaryota > Metazoa > Chordata > Aves > Passeriformes > Acanthizidae > Origma > Origma solitaria. The sequence continues at coordinate 187,516 of VZRL01005112.1, forward strand.
TTAATTCCCTAGCCATTTTTTCTTCTCAAAGTGTTTGAAGTGGACATTTTCTACTTTCTAATGTCACTCTGTCCTTGTAGTTGCAGCCCTGCCATTTTATACCAACTTTGGTGTGGTGGTTGTTTCAAAAAGTTATGGCTTGAAGAATGAAGTCCAGAACAGCAGGAAAAAGTTCTGCATTCATGCATGAGGACTTATAGATATAAAAAGCAGATGCATGCTAGTTGAGATGGTGACAGAAAAAACAGATCTTAGGCATTTTGGCTGTGCTTCCAGACATGACATAAGTTCTGTATATGTCAATAGAGGAAAAGTTAACTATAAACTAGAACATGGTGCAAAACCAGAAAGGACGTGAAAAGTAAACTTTCCAGTTTGAGCCTGTAGCACTTTCTATTCTTGGCGGTACTTACAGTAAATGAAAACGTGTTTTTCAGCAGGATCTTGCAAATGTTTTCAAATAATTTTTGGTGTGTCTGTTTTCAAAAACTAAGCTGAAATTCAGAATGCCTATGAACATATGAATTGATTTCATTTATTGGTTGATAAAAACTCAGGAAGTTGCCCATGGAAATCTTTTAAGGTTTAACAAGACCAATAGCTGGTCCTGCACCTGGGTCAGGACAACCCCCAGGACCAATCCAGGCTGGGCATGAACAGATCCAGAGCAGCCCTGGGAGAAGGACTTGGGGCTGCTGTGGGGGAGAGGCTGGACATGGCCCGGCCGTGTGCGCTGGGAGCCCAGAGCCCCCCGAGTGCTGGGCTGCAGCCAAAGCCCCGTGGGCAGCAGGGCAGGGAGGGGATTGTGCCCCTCTGCCCCGCTCTGCTGAGACCCCACCTGCAGTGCTGCAGCAGCTCTGGGCTCCCAGCACAGCAAGGACAGGGACCTGCTGCAGCCAGGCCAGAGGAGGCACCGAGGGGATCAGAGGGATGGAGCAGCTCTGCTGGGAGGAAAGGCTCAGAGAGTTGGGATTGTTCAGTCTGGAAAAGAGAAGGCTTTGGGGTGACCTCATTGTGGCCTTGCAGTGCCTGAAAGGAGCCCACAGGAAAGATGTAGAGAGACTATTTCCAAGGGCCTGGATTGACAGGAAGAATGACTTCATGCTGACAGACAGTAGGTTTAGTGTAGATTTTAGGAATAAATTTTTCCCTGGGAGGGTGGTGAGGCACTGGCACAGATTTCCTAGAGAAACTGTGGCTGCCCCATTCCTGGAAGTATTCAACGCTGGGTTGGGTGGTGCTCTGAGCAACCTGGGGTAGTGGAAGGTGTCCCTTCCCATGGAAGGGTGTTAGGGAAAAAAAATCCATTATTTAAGGCCCTACCAACTAAACCATTCTATGAAATCCTACTCCTAGCAGCTATTTGACCTACCTAATTCTACAGTTTCCTACCTGCTTTTTCTATGCTGATGATCAAGCAATAATAACTCTCTTTATTGAGGTCTCTCTGTCTGCAAAGATCCAGGCTATTTTGCTCATCTGGTTTTGGTGGACACAAACTTTTTCACTTCCTGGTCTCTTAATGAGGATATTAGTAGCAATTAATATTGCTAGCAAATATTAAATATTTGGAAGCGTTGATATACCAACATATTTTACCCCCACTCCCTAAATCTGTTCCTGCTTTTAAAATTGCTAGTGGATATCACTACTTTCATCATAGGCCTTTCAAGGAAATGTGGCATATACAATTTCATAACTTTTAGAACTTTTAGAATTATTTTGAAATAATGTAACATAATAAAATTATTCTATATTCCTAAAATACCAACATCTTTATGTCAGAAATATGCAGGCTTTATTAAAAAGGTTTAGTCTCAGGTATATTTCATAGCTTAAAAAGCAAACAAATTTAAGTGAGATAATTATTCAGTAGTAGTAAACTACTTGCCATTCTTGTTGAGATGTTATAAAGAATTGTTTTTTCTATTGCTTTCACCATCTGAAAAAAATGCCAGGTATTTTGAATTGGCAGAAAACAAACTGGTAATACTAACAATACAAATACATTTATATTATTTTTCTCTAGGTAGAAATGGGTTGCTAGTGTATAATGAGGCATATAAGGCAAACAATATGTAGGTAGATTATTGTTAGTATGGACATTGTTATGCAGCTAAATACAACGCTACTGAATTGTAGCTATATATTTTTCAAGCTGTTGGAATTGTGCTCTTTAGCAAAACAGGCTGTTCTAGAGAAATGCATTTTTCTGTCACTTGGAGGAAAGGAGTAGTCGCATAAATGTATATAAATAGATATATGACATTTCTTTCACCGCCTGAAGAAAGTACCGTAATGTTTGTAAGAAAATTACATTTGTTATCTCTAAAACTGAGGGAGACTTACAAACGGCCTTTTTTTCCCCCTCAAATCACCGTAATGGCTTCAATGTCAGCTCTTAGCAATACGAAATACATCCATTTCACCAGAAGTATGAAAGTGCCACGTGCATATTGAATTCCAGTTTGTTATCCGAGTATGTTGTTTTTCACAACTTTCCTGCCTGTATCGAATATATGGTGTGTGATAGCAGCCACAGGCCAGAGCAGGTTGTAGGTGACTGTGATGAAGTTGCATCTAATTGTATCAGCAGCAAGTCCAGGGCAGTGCTCATTAAGGTAGCCTTGCTCAAGCAGCAACTACATTTCTGGCAGACAGTTTTATTTTTTCAAGCCCTTTTTATAGTGCCTCCCTTGACAGCATTTACTGTTGCAATGTTCAGTCTGGCTTTAGATCATATTGATCATTCAGAGATCTTAAATTTAATTATAGGTTGGTAATTGCAACCACATTTAGTTCCTGTCCGGCTCCTGTAGGTTTGTTATGCAATCAAATTAAAAACTCATCTCCTCTTCTGCTGTTGAGAGACAGCAGCTCAGTTCTTTGGGGTATCTTGGCATCTTTCTTTATATAAGGCCAAATATAGCTATTTTTTACCAGAGTAGGTGAAATCATTGCCTTTTTCTAATAGGCTTTATCACTGTTTCGATTTCTCCCAGCAGTTTATATTTATCAAGACATTCAGTAGTCTCATAGCACTGTGAAGTTAGTATAACCTTATGATAAAGAGAACTTCTTTTCTTACGTAATTTTAGAATTGTCTGCACAAATGGAGCTTTGAATATGTTAGGAGCTTTATTCAGCACAAGAAGTTGAGGTGTTCAGTGGCTTAGCCAATAACCATTGCCCATTAAGTCAGAGGCCACCAAGAATTGGAGCTACAGTAAGCTATAGCCCTCTTCTAAGGAGCAAAAAGATCACTAGAAGTGATCTGACACTAGTTTGCAAATAGTCTTTGATAAGGAGATGAAGTTGTGAAGAATTAAGCAATTATTTTTTGGGGGAATGTGTCCGTTTCTGTGATACTGCATGAAAAATAATGAAAACATCTATTTTATTGCACACACTTTTCACTCTTCAACAATGGATTTCAAATATTGATTTAACAGATAATGTCTTAGAAAAAGAACTAGGAGACAGAGCAGAGCCAGAATACGGTAAGAAATTTTAACACATTAAATTCAGTTTCATTGGTAAATACGTAAGGATAGTTTACAAGAACCTCCAAAATTACTCAAGTTTAACAGGCATAGTTAAGAACTGGAACATAGGAAAAATGAATCCTCCGGAGAGCAACAGTTACAAACATATGGCTGTTGTTCAGAATAGCACTATTTTTAATTCTTGTTCCAGATATAATTCCAATTTTGTAATAAAATCCATTTACATGTATATTTAAAAAATCATAAAAATGTTCATTTTTCCCAATATAAATTAAAATGTAATTACTATTAATTTATCTAACAACATAATGGCCTTATTTTTTACTCACTAGTTTCCTAAAATGTCTGATCTCCTTTTCAGATATTTTTCCAACTGTGCCAGCAGGAAATCCTTATGACACAAGCAAACCAGAAGATCAGTATCATATTATTGCCACTGAAACAGGTAATGGGCTTATATGAATATAGTGTTCTGCTAAAACTATTAACAATGGAATTAAATTAATATTTCAGTTTCTGTTTTTGTCAATGGGAAGAAACAGTCGGTTTCCCAGGGAAGTGCCCTGAAAATACATATATTTGAATAACATTTCAAGAGTCTTAACTCTCTTAGTAACTGTGGGAACAAAGAATTTCCTTGTCTCCCCAAATTTAGAATAAGCACTGTGTCCATAACTCCCCCAAGCACCCTGTGTTTTAAGGAAAACCACATGCTGAGAGGAGTTCAGTGCCTTGCTGAGGTTCCTGGCAGAGATGACACTTGATATTTGGGAAGTGGTGCTCTAATGTCCCTGGCTGCTTTGTTCAGCAATTTATCTTCCAAACAGAGTCCCAAGCCTCATGGAGAGTTGTAGCATGTCCTTAGCTCAAGGAACTGAACTTCTCTAAGGAACAACTCTGGATTTTAGAGGGTTGCACCATGGGATAATGGAAAGTGGGTATTCTGTTTCCCTGCTGGTTGTCTGGACTTGAGGAAGTTTCCTAACTGGTGTTTCCATTATTTGTAACTCCAGGGGAATTAATATACTGATTAACTGTGTTTTGAAATCAACAGTACCATTAAATATGAACTATGCAGAGTGTCTCTCTCTAAAACTCAAACACAATCTGAATATTCACATTTATTCTTGCTAGTGAAAATTATTTTCAAAATAGGACAATGGGGAAGAAACTCTCCTCAATTTGTACACTAAATATGTACTGTTATAAAACAGGGGCATATAGTTACTGGAAAACAGTGCCCTTCTGGATGTTGCAGACCCCATCCTCTATTGTAGACAGATAATAGTCTCAGCCTGTACCATTTTCCACTCCTTTTGTCCTGGACCTGCAGAGGGGCACCTTTAGCTCTCCTGATTAGTCAAGGAGAGGGTATACGTATTTTTAAAGGGGAAAGGGAAGACAAGAGCCAGGCTTGCTCCTCCCGTGGTCCTGCATGGGCAGGGAATTGAACATACAAAGACAGCTGAGTCTGCAGTTAAAATGGACTGTAAAAATAATAAGCTGTGAAATGTACTCCATTAAAATACTTGAATTTTGAATTACAAGATTGGAAAATATCAGAATGGAAGACCTTAAGATACGTTTTGCACATCAGTCAAGTGCTGTTTTATTCTTGATACTGCTGATTTTTCTTTGGAGCTCTTCCTATAGGAGGAATATCTAAGTGTTCTTTTGTGTAAGTGAATGTATTTCTGATATTTTACTCCAGATTTTTACTCACATGGTTAAAAGCATTTCAACATGGGAGACATTAATGAGAACTTTTTTCTTGTAGGTATAATTCCAAATCTAATTTATGTTGTAATTCCCACTATACCACTGCTGCTATTGATACTGGTGGCTTTTGGGACTTGCTGTTTCCAGATGCTTCATAAAAGGTAAAATATACTCATCCATAATGGTTTTATAATGCAGAATTCATATTTCCATTGGCAAGCTATTCCTACTGAAAGACTGCTTACATCTGTCCCCAAATATGCAAATAAGTGTCTTTTCATCTATTAAAATCCAAGTCGTTTACAGCTGTTACAGCTGAGCATTCACCTTCAGGCTTTTCCACAACATGCTGAAGTAATTCCAGGTCTCAAAGGATGTTGCTGTTGGGACTCCACCTGTTTCTGAAGAAAGTCTCTTTGCAGACCACTTGATAGGCAGGGCTGCTGTCAGCACTTTTATTTCACCTCTTTCATTGTGATTACCACCTATAAAGCATCTGGGCTGTGGGAAATAGTAGAGGGGTCCCTCACAGGTACAGGGTAAACTCAAGGACTCACTTTCTGAACTAAAGTGCAGTTTTTTCCAAGGAATAAACCTAAGGGCCAGCAGCTGCTTAATTCTATTCCACTACACATACCATACAAGCAACAGATGGACCACTGGAGCAGAGAAATTGAAAATTAAAGGCAAAAGCATGCTTTGAGCCACATGGCAGTGTGACAGCCTCTGTACATCACCTATGCACTAAAGAGGACGCATAAAGTAAAATAGATATATGTACATATGTGTGGTATCAAGCAGATGTATTGTTATGCAAATTCAGGAAATATTTCAGCCTGTTAAATACAATATACTTTGCTTCATGCTTTAAAATTCTTTGGACTGACAATTTTTTTCAAAACATGATATAGATACATCAAGATATGACAGCGTAGATTTTTTTCTGAACTAGGCTTTCTGAAACTTTCAAATACGATTTTCATCCTTTTATTCAGGAAGTGTTTTCAAGTTAATGTAATCCAGAAGAGTTTAAACTGAAATATGTTTTATAGATAAATGTTATTTCAGTAAAATATCAAGAGTAATAAACAGATTCATAAGATGTTATCAGCCTTGAAGAGCAAGAATACTTAAAAGGAGTATGATATCACTGTTTTATGAAATTAGAAAAAAAAACCCTCCTTATTCTTAGCCTTTATTTTTTCCTTTTGTTTTTAAAGTAATATTTCCTGCCAATAGCTGCAATACCTTATTTCTGATGAGAAAAACACTTTGAATGTGAGCACTGTTTCTGTCTGTATGAGTGAGTGTACAGTGATATTTGCAGTACTCCCTGGTACCAGGTCTCATTGAAACAAGTAGCCACAAAGAACAGATGTTAAAGAGGTTTGCATGATAAACTAGATTGTTTTTATTTTATGCATTTTCTATAAAGAAAAGGAAAACGTGCATTTTCCAGCCTATCTTATGACTGGCAAATACAAGCCTGTGAAAGGTTTTGTACAAACCTCAGCACTGGGGCTGCAGAGCTTTGGAAGCTCACAGCAAAAAGAGTAGTAAAAGAACAATATTTGCAACAAGAGCAATTACATAGTAATTGAATTCTGGAGCCCTTATTTCAATGGCCCTGGATTTCTTGGTAAGTATGGTACACGTTTGTATCTTTTCTGGTCTTTCTCTTCTGAGAAAACTTTCAGCCCTTGAATACTCCTGGGAAAACAATGAGAGGTTCATGGCCCACTGAAATCAATAGAAATAGTGGTGTTGACTTCAGTGGGCTTTGATCAGGCCTTTGATGCTAAAGCAGTTCATCTAGAAGTAATTCATCTGAACTTCCAAGACTTCAAAATTGCATGACGCAGATATTGGAAATTCACCTTGGAAGATTGCCCTTTTTCTGTTAGCTGATTAGTTTGATAGATGAAATGATACAAAAATTAGGGACAGAATGGTTTTGACACAAACCAGGGTTCTCTTTTTTATTGTTTCGTTGGTTATTTCATTTTTTTCCCCCCAGAATGTCCATTTTGAGTCTTATCAAAACTTTTAATTAAAGTAATTAAATAATTTTAAGAAATTATTTAAATCAAAAAAGCTGTCACCAAAAATGAAGTATTTCAATTTTCTGTTGAAACAAAATTTTGTTTTTAGAAATATATTTTCCTATCTATTTTCAATTATATTTCCACTTATGACCCACCTTGAAAATCATTTTAGTTCATCACAAATATGCAGTTTTTGGGCAAAAAGAGACAATCACTTGAACTGATCGTCTGGGCACTTCTGTCCTGCTGGGGAAGGAGGGATCCCCAACTTTCCACATGAACCTGACTTCTCATTCTTTTTTAGGCTTCCACAACATGGTGACCTTTCCTCTGAAAGCCACAACCCATGGCCAACCAGGACATGCCTAGCTTGAAAGGTCATGATTAATTTTGCCTGGCATTGGGCTCTTGAAGGGTAGCAATAAGGCAAAGCAGCACCTCGTCCCTGTAGCTAGCAGAAATGATCAGCTCATTCATGCTTAGATGCTCTCCCTTTCATTTCTTCCAGGGAAGCAAGGAGAAACTGCTTCAAAGACCCATCTCCATTATCATCTGAATGCCTTGCAGAAAGTTTAAATTCCAACCTGGTATATTTCTCAGTTTCTATGATTGCATTTGATGGTCAAAACACCAATATGCTCAACTTATTTATTGCATCTTACCTTTGTCACTAAAACCTGTTTCCTGAACCAGCTGTGAGAATCAGCGTAGGTTTGCTGAAGATAAACTCACTTTATACAGCTCGAGTTCTGGTCCAAGGTATTTAGAAATTGTTCCTGCTGTGTGGCAAGGACTCTCCATTTCATCATTAATTTACGAAATATGCCTGCTTTTGCTGGATTAATCCAGAAGGAAGTAGTGACTTCGTTTCTTTAAGAAGGAAGCGCTGGAACTACTTGATTCATGGCAATTGCTTTGTTTATAGCATTGTGGCCTGATCTAAAGTCCACTGAAGCCAAAGGGAGTCTTTTCAATTACTCCAATGGGCTCAGGTACATAATGCATTACTTTGTAGGACTTCAGAGGTAAGTCTGGAGGGATTAAAAACTACTGTAGCATTCAGCACCCTCGAAGTACATTTTAAATCAACTCAGACTTGCTTGCACTTACAAACCAGGAAAGGAGTAAAACTGAATGTATAGGACTGTTGGGACTCTTAGGTTTCCACCTTGTGGAGTTATGTAGGTCTGCTTCTCCTCCTCTAGTTTTTACTTAATTGGGAAAAAAAAACCCACCAGTGTGAAATATTCTACCCAGAGACTGAACTATTTTCACTGAAATGCAGCTGCAGTGGCTCCTGAAGTGACTCCTCTTTTCAATAAACTGCAGTGCTCTCTCTGCCAGTCTCTGTGAGGGAGGATGGTGGTGCAGCAGTTGTAGACATGTGGCAAGGCTGCCATAAGTTTGAAGGTTTTTTCAAAAATGTTCACTCTGACAAAATCAGAGTGAACATTTTAGCAGTATTGCAGAACAAGTACATTTGGATCCAGTTTTGTATATATATATTTTTTTTTTGCTGAAAAAAACACCAAACACAAAGCCTACTATCTATAGTTTTGACTGAAAAACTAGCCCTGAGGAAGCTTTCTACCAGTCATTCATTGCTAGGATCTGATCCATGTGCCATCACTTCATTAGATGTCGGGAAGGGAAGAGGCTTTCTGGCGCACGGATGTGCCGTGGCCCCGTTGGTGTACCCAGGGTGGGCAGGAGTGTGGTACCCCCTGGGGTGGGTGGGATGCTCCCTGAGCATCTTGGGCATGGATTTAGGGCTGTGTGTGCTCTGGTTCCCCCAGGGAAGGGAAGAGCTCAGCTCCCACCAGCCCTGGTCAGACTGAGCACACACCCTTCTCTGAAAAGACCACTCGGGTACAAGAGGTGTGGTTTGATGGGAACTGGAAAAAAGTAAAATAAAATCCATACAGGCCAACTCAGTACAGTTCCTGGGAGTAGCACTGCTGAGCAGAGTGGTCTGGTGACTTTGGTAACAGTGCCGCTGTGGATGGGGAGCCCACACTGTGAAAGCACCAAAGGCGGTCTTGAGATCTGGGGATGAAACCCTCAGGTCTGATCACAAAGACGAATGAGGACTGCCGAGGCACACATGCACTGAAAATAGTTTATATTTTTATTTTTCAGTAAAGGAAGAACAAAAACCAGTCCAAACCAGTCCACACTATGGATTTCAAAGACGCCTAGGAAGGACAGTAGCATGGAGGTATAATGATTTACTGACTGAAAACAAAGCAAAAATAACATTTTGCAGTGAGGCTGTATTATAATGTTGTCAAAGAACATTAGCTTGGAATGGCTTGAAAATGCAAAGGATCTACAAGAATGAACTGTAAGCTCCCCCTTGAGGCAATTGTTCAGATCATTTTTATATAATGTTTGTTTATTAATTCAGTAACAAAATATGCCATGCTAAATAAAAGGGTATGTGTTTATTTTGCTAAGAGCTGTAAGTTAGCTAGTTGCGAGCAATGAAATGAACAGAGCATTTGAAGTTTTTATGGGGAAATATCCACAATGTATGTCAGTTTTAAAACTGTTTGTAGTTAAAAAAACCTTCTCTGTTTCTTTTAGTCTCTCATGCATTGTAATGTAGTCAATGTACAGTAAATGGAACTGACAATTTTACAGTGTAACAATTATTTATCTTTGCATAAACATTTGATAAAAAATATTTGTTTAGTATTTATTTGCACACTTAACACAGTGTTTGAACCTCAGGAACAAATATTATTTTATTAAATATTATCATGGCTGCTGAAAGAGACAGCCACCATGTTGTGACATCAACCTGATGTGGCAAAATTCAAGGATTCATCAAAGTCATGTGCTGTCATAGAATGAATTAATTTTGCCAGGCAATGTCTATAACTTTTTGTCAAACTGGCCCAAGGTCAACATAAATAACTTGGAAAGTGATACCTCATTAATGGCGTGTCTTTTAAAGGCAGCTATTAGTTGTTACTTAAGTAAAATATTTTTCTGATGGACAAAAAAAATCACAGTGGGCAAGGGTTTAAGTTTAAAATTACTGTTTCAGTAAGTCTATGGAAAAAAGTCATTAAAAATCATTTAAATATAGCTAATAGTTTGTTAGGAATAATATGATGTTGGACCAAAGAGAAGACAAAGGTTTTTTCTTGGAAGTGGCACTAATAGATTGATCCCAACATTACTCAGGCTATTATCTAGAAGAGCATTAATTATATTAATTGAAGGATAGACTTAATGTGATGCATTTAAAGCAATCTTTTAGGGTTATGATTAACATCATTAATGTCCATTCTCTTTGGTTCCTTAAGAGCTTTCTGTGCCTTAAGAGTGGTCGTGCCAGTCATTAGGAGCAATCTGGGGTGGTGGCAGCAGCACTCTGACTGATTTGTTGGTGACAATCTGATGTCAGAACAAAAAGTTAAGAGGTTTTACTGCAGTTGCAGCAAGAGTTCAGGAGCCTGAGTTCAACCTTGCTGGCTTTAACACAGGTTCAAAACTCCCCCTGGGTGGATGTTGGGTAGAGACCAATGAAGCAGAACTGATGGGCTGCCTACACTGTGCTGGCTGGTGTTCACCACATCAGAGACAAATATGCCTCAATTTTTCTGAGTAAAGAAAAAATATTTGGAAGTTCAATATCATTAATACTATTTGTGCAATTAGTTGAAGTACTTTTAGAAACGTTTTAAAGCTGTTATTGTTCAGTGGTTTTACCTCCTTCTGTAGTTCAGATTAAATATTTTTTAACCTGAAAAATATTTTTAAAATTTTTATTATCTTAAAATACTCTATAATTTTTCTAGTCAGCAAAAACTTCTTTCTTTGTTCAATCCCTTACTTCAGTTTCCTTTGCAGTGAGAAAATACTATGATCCTGCATGATCACCAAGACCAGAATTGTTTTACTACTGACAAAATGAGGGGAAGAGAGATCTCTTCCTTGAGAAAAGTTGTGGTAAAAAGAACTTAGTTCATTTTTATGGTCTGGAAGGATTAACTGCCTTTAATTTAAGGCTGTCTTTGTACTTGCAAAGGACATGTAATGTTGTCACTATCAATGTCATGGTTAACAGCAACAGAAGTGATTTTGAAGCAACAATTAGGAGAATGCAAATACCTTCAGGGGTGTTTCTCACAGAGTGACAGTGATACCTGGGCAGGCATAGGCACAGACTGGTCTCAAACTCTGTGTGAAGGCAGGAGGGGAAGTGGCATCCAGTGCTTCTATTGTAGTGTACTCAGATTGTATGTCGATATAAGAAATATTGGTTATTGGGACAAAATATTTCCATATTTATCACCGTATCCATCACTCTGTTTCAAAACGCCTTGGAACTGTGACTCAATTTCAAATAATCTGCTCTGCCCAGGTGTTTTAACTTAGTTTTGACTGGTTTCTCCACAGGTTAATTTGCAGGCCTCTGAAGCCATGGATTTTGACCAAAGGCAACAGTCTGACTGACTAAGGTTATGTTAGTTTTATCTAGACATAATTATTTGAAATAAAATGGCTTTTAAAATTAAAATAGTTTATGTGATATATCTTTTTATACTAGCATTTATAATAAAACTTTTTTCAGTCTCATGAGGTGGTCTATCAACGTATATCTCTAAATACATCTATGCTTTGCCTTTTGGGAAAGCAAGAAAATGCACAAAAATAAGAGTATGTCACTATTCCTGGGAAGCACATTTTCTAGTGACTGGATCTGCTTTCAGGTGACTTTTGTATTTCATTAACAGACTGAAACACAATGTATAATAGTGATGTATGGTAAATAATGCAGAAATCAGGTAATATTTTAATTAAGCATTTTAATGTAATTGCTTCATCCAAATCAATTTATACTGCTAGCAAAATGTTTTACTTTGCAGAGTAATATGAGAAACAATGATCCACAATGAAAGATAGAATTTGTAACTTTAAAATGTTAATGTTAAAACCCATGTGTTTTATATGAGAGAATGTGTCTAAGACACCTTCTTACCTTCTCTCTGCCATAAATATCTTTATTTGTGTTTTTGTGATCACAGATGTCTTGATAAAACTACATATTGTGGTCTGGACCTAGTTCTCTAATGCTTACAAAGACCTGAAAACAATCTGGGACTTGTTTTTTTATCTTTGACTGCCAACCTGTGCTTGCAAGTGAGCCTTGTACTTTGAGCATTTCCTACCTGCATTTAGGGCTGCAAGAACCAAATCCAGGAGCTTCTTATAACAATCATACACCTGTGTGTATATGTGTAGACACACTTACACGGTAAGTGAGAATGCACTTTGTACTTTTGGTACTGTGAAATGATAAATACATCAAATCCCTACACTAGTCTAAAAACAGAAATAAAAAAGTGCATCATATTACACTAAGACACCATAGAATTTAAGGCATTTGAACAAGTAGGTAACTGTATTTTAATAGAAACCTATTTATAAAAGAGCTCGAGAAGAAAAACGCCTTATTTTAGTTTTCATATTCTTTCCCCTTTAGAATGCTGTAATGAGATACTCTGCTAGTTTTTATACAAAGCATGAAATCGGTATTAAAAATCACCAGTACAGAAAAAACATGTAATGTAAGAACACTATTATTTGTGAGGAAGAGCTGGTACTCATTATTGTCAAATGTTTTAAAAAACATAACCTTTTATGAGAGGAAGTTGCACTGTTGTGAATCTGTGATTCGGTGTGAACAAGCACATCTCTATAATTGTTTGAATAATTGCCAAACACTTGCCTAGAAAGAAAACTAAAAAACTCTATTCAATCCTCTTTTAACTCTATTAATTCCAAACACATTACACAAGAGAGGACTTTTGGCTGACATTCAGTTTATTCATTAGAAAGCAGCATGATCCATGGTCAGCCTTTCTGCACAATCCATAAACCTCTTTCCAGAGCTTTTTGTAAGAGGCAAGGCAGAGGGACTCCCATGAGCCCAGTTTAAAGGGATAACATACACCTTCATTTGGATATGCAGACAGATTAGAGTGGACTGTGCATTAATATGAAATTGCACAGTGAAAAACACAATGTAAAAATATAAACCAGATAATATTTCACCTGATATTAATAATTTTAGTTCTTTTCCAGTATAGCACTAATGCACTGATGTTCAAAGAAACCATTTTCCTAAGATCTTACATAAAAGAAAAAGTAAAACGACAAAACTATTAATTAAGAAAGCCACAGCATCTCTTTCAAAATATTGTGCTCAGTTTCTCTGTGAGATTGAAATGGCAGCCTAGTTTTCATCATTATGCAATGGCTTCCTTTCAACATTTAAATTCCATTTCTATAATTAAAAAATATCAAGCTAATAGATGATTTCTTTTATCCAGTCCACAAACATGGTGACTCGAACATACACTCCTGGTCGCTGGGGAAGCGCACACCCTTCGCCAAATGATACTATACCAACCAAAAACCACTTGTCCCCATCTTCAAATGTCAGAGGGCCACCTGAATCCCCCTGCAATAAGAAATTCAAAAGTTAAAAATGAACAGTGTCAACTCTGGAGCACAGGCTGTTTATGATGGTTGTTCATTTTGTTCCTTCATCATTTGTGCTGTCCCCCTGTACATCCTGGGCACTAAGATCAATACAAATATTTGCATGTGGAAAAAAAAAATCTTGAAACTATTAATTTCTTTTTGTATTTATTTTTGAAATGATGCGATCTTAAGCTCTCATCAGTCTTCCAATACAGGACTGGACTTCAAGTGAACTTGTTTTTTTTTTTTTAAATCCTGTTCCTTTTCTCTTCAGCCCTTCATATTTCACAGAGCTGGGGTGAGTTTGGAGGACTTTTTTGAATATATTCAGCCAAAACACAGTTCTATTTTCAGTCACCCCAGAGTTTCCGCAATTTCAAATTTAGAGAACAAAATAACAAGATTGCCAGAAAAGAAGGTGTCCTTTTTTCTGACGTCCTTTTCAATAGTTTAGCAGATGTAGCATTGCAATAGAGACTGAATTTGATTCAGCCTGAGTGGGGATGAGTCAGCCATGGGTATCTTGTTTTGATGAGAAAGAAAACAATGACTATTTTTCATTGTCTGTCGAGTTAGTTGAACCAGCATTAGTTGTGTCTTCTCCAGGCCCTGTGAATGGATCTTTACCAGAGAATTCCACAAAGACTCAACCATTAAAATACCTCTGCTGATAACTCTAGGGCATCCTGGGACATTAAAGGCTGTGACAGCAGCCTAGAGGGGGATGTGCTATCAGGACTCACTTGTTCCTCTTTGCTCATGGCTGACTGGACATTGATCACAGTGCTGGTCACTTGTACTCTGATCAGCCTGTGGTGCTGCACTCATTTTGGGGTTTTGTTTTCATTATAAGGCTCAGAAAGAAAAAGGGGAAGAGGAAAGCCACAAGGGGAAAGGGCACTAGGCTTGAACACAGTCCTCCTTGTGGGCTAAGCTGGGAAAAGTCAAGGCACCTGGTGAAGGCTTAGGTTGGGAGGGAAAGGCAATAGGAATTGTGTGAGAGTGCTTCTCATCAGGCTTGAGGAAAGCCAGCCAGTCTCCTTGCCACAGACTCCATATTGCTAGAAGAAAAATCATGTGGCAGCCAACTCTGAGTGCATCCTCAAAGAGAAACAGCGAGTTAGAAGAAGAGATGGAGGAATAAGAACTAAACCCACAGGAAGCAATGTATATCAGTGCAGAAAGTCAGCCACTATGAAATAATGTGGTGTCCACTTAGGAAAGGTCTCCAGAGTCTATAGATTCTGGGAAAAGCTTTGCTCTCTCTGCTCTGTCTTAAGGAAGCATTTCTGAGACTTCAGTCTATTTGGTATTTATTTCTCTGTTCTCTGCGTTTCCCTAAGCATGTGTCTCTCTCCTTCATGGAATTACTCAACAGGAATTACTCAAAGCCTAGCACAGAAAATGTCCAGTCCTCATGTTTATCTCTCCATGGTTGTTTATGGCAAGATGACACAAAAAAAAAACAAAAACAAGCCCCCTTTCAAAAAAACCCAAAACCCTTTTATCCTGATAAATTATTAAATGGGCAAAATACCATGAGTAGAAACTACATTCAGGGACACGGATTGTCCTGGTTTTCATGAGTGGAGGCTCAGGGAAGATTTTATTCAGTAACTAGGTGTGGTCTATGCCAGCAGTGCAAATGAGTTGCTTCTACTCACCTGGCAGGAATCTATTCCTCCCATGTCGTATCCCGCACAGAGCATATTCTCAGTAATATTATATTTTGGCAGCCATTGTTGGCATTTTTCATTGGAAATGAGAGGAACCTCTGCTTCTTGCAATATATTTGAAGTGGGACCTGATGAAAATACAAAGTACGTTTACCTGAGGCATTAAATATGTACATCCCGCTGGGAACACAGATGGTTTTGTTCCTGTTCCATCATGCTCAGCACGCTCCTGAGCAGCAGGAATCCCTGCCTTACTGCTGTACTATTCAGGCTTATGTCCCTGTAACACAGTCACTGATTAAACAGAGCTCGTTAACTGAATCCTGTCTTTCATTTGTGTAATGGGACTGAATTTGGTTATAATTAAATCAAGATTACTAAAATCAATGACTATGAACTCACTGTGGGGAGATCTAAGGGATGATTAAGGGCCCAGGAACATGGGTTGTCCAATGTTTCCTCACTATTCATTGTGTAACTTTGGTTATTTAAAGTTTTTATAAAAATTTATTTTACTAATTCCTACTCAAAATTTTAAATGCGATTTTGCTCCTAAAATGTAGAACTCAATGTATTCAACTGTGGAAGTGAAATGGCATGTTTATTATTTCAGAGTGGTTCCAAATCTGGAGTATATGACATAAAAACTGAACATACATTTCACACTGCAGTCAGTTTGGTTGACTTCTGGGGAAAATCATTTGCACATTGGCAGAAAGACTAATCTTCCTCCTCCCCCACCCAATATCTGGAAATAAGATGTACATATTTCATGTTGAGAAAAGTAGTCATCATAACTTCTAAGTGGAGGTAATAAGCTTTCTTCATAGCTTAATGAACTTAGATATGCATGGTTTTTCCTAATAAATATAACTATCATTTTGCTTCAGAGAAGGAATAGTGGAATGGGATAGTTCCTAAATTTTCATATGGAAGAGTATCTCTCTAAACGATTTGTCCTTAACAGCTCCTGTTGAATCAGGAACAAGCTTTTCCTCACAGCTGCATGCCTGTCAGAGTTTTCCAAGCAGATGACCCACCTTCATTCCTAATATTTCCCCATCCAGCAATGGAGCAGTTAATTCCTGGTAAAAATTGTTGATTTTTTTCTGGTAAGCAGATAGGTTGTATGTAATCTGTAAATGAGAAACAAGCAATCAATCTCAATCTCTTCCCCATATTCAGGTTTTTATGAAGCCACATCAGAAAATGTCCATTAATTCAAAGCCACTTTTTGGCCAAGAAATTCAGGAGGTCCTGAGCTGACTCCCTACCACCCTCATATGTTTAGCATAGTTCTGCATAATAGAAAGAATGTGTTTTGTGGGACAATAAAAACTCACCTGTATATTGCACTTTCTGTTGAAGGTGCATCAAAGCAATATCGCTGTCCTTTGTTTCCTTCATGTAATGAGGATTTATAATTATTCTGTCGATGTTTCGAACCACTGTTGAAGGCTGTGCCAGATCTGATTGAGCATACAAGCCAAGAACTGCTTGCCAGCGGGACGGTTTTAACTGTCTCCTAGAAGTTGCAGAGAGTATTCACAATTAGGAACGATTAATGAAAGTTTTGAAAAATATGTGTTAGATAAAATGCTGATATTTAGCCTCATGGTAATCCCTAGCATTTTCACGTTTTGTCACATTAATAGTGTGTAGTAGACGTGTGTAGAATTCCATGACAGTATCACTGTCTTAAACATCCATGCTGCAGATATACATTGATGATGTTTTCATGGTGAGCTTATAATGCATTATTTATAATGAATTAATCAGACAGTGGTGCAGAGGAGGAAAATACATTAACTAAATTACTATGTCTTTTTAAACACTATGAAGAATACTGCTGAATGCCCACCAGGCAATTAATATTGGTCCGAGTTAGAAAATGGTAATGGAATGCCTAAAGAATAATAGGTCTGAGAGGTTGTTGGAAATGCTGCAGCTCATAGAATCAGAAAACTGGTCTATGAGTTTTTAAATCTAAATCAAAAAAAGATATGTGAAGACAAAATATGACATAATCTGCATTATTTTTTTCCTGATTTACACATGCTGGTTTCAAGGCTGTATTTGCCAGAGAACTTAAGTATTTGCCATTTTTAAATCAATCACTTTATGGTTTAAAAAGTACTTTTTCAGCCTGATTGTTGGACTGCATTAGTTTCTGCTCATCTTTTGGTTTGACATCAAGAGGCTTTCTTGTTCTAAACTCGGAGTGTTTAAGTTAAATGTTTGAAAGGTTTGAAGCTGCAAGCTTCAATTTAGGAAAATTCTAGCAAAGGCAAGATGATAAAATTAGATTTAGGTGAAAATAGAATGGCGATTCAAGTGAAAAGGAAGTATCAAGACAATTGTGGATTTATTGTGTGGTAACTAAGTGGGCTTGATCCTTTTAATTTCGGTGTCTTTGTGTGGGGTGTAGTTCCTGTCATGCCATGAGGGAGCATTAATATTTTGGCACAATCTCCACTACCTTACTATTTAGCTTTTTGTAATGAAAGCTCTGCTGCTGTAATTTTGAATACTTTTTTAGCCATTCCAGTTTCTAGATGTCTTTTACCACACTCATTTTTATTGTAGATATTACGAAAGAAAACCCTAGAAAGTATTGAAATATGCATCACTTCTTAAAATGGTACAAATAACACCATCAAGAGGATATCCAATATTGTCTAACCAATGCACATAAATCAAAATCTATTCCAGTGATGCGCTGTAAATCTTGATCAATCCATGATAATATATAGGAGGAATACTGGGTTTATTTTATAGGGCATGATGTCACCCTTTATACCACTATCAGAGATTAATCTAATTTATGGAGACCCAAAATAATTATGCATTAAGTACTAATGCTCAGTATTAATACCATACATTTAAAGTGCAATTCCTTCTTGTTCAGGAAATACTGCTTAATTTCCATGACCCTCTGCATTAAAGGAAGACTGAGGATTTACCAGAAAGTAAAACAGCTTTCAGCAGAGCCCATAAGTGATTCAAAACATGGTAATTGACCGGTGAGTTAGTTGTTAATTTTTTATATCAGTGCCACAATTTATTCATAATCTGAAGCCTCCTTAGTGAACTTTCACGTAAAAGAGCATTACCCATATACACAGTGTGCCGCTGTCACCAGCCACTCGTCACTGACAAGGGAAGCTCCGCAAACGGGTCGCAAATTGAAATGGAGTGAAACTATCCAAGGCCAAGCTTCTCTTCTGGCATCACTTCCACCTACAATTCTTGTTCCATTATTCTGAGTTACCAGGTGTTTTCCACAAGCTAAGATAAAGCAAAATAAAATAAAATTAAATTAAAAATTAGGGGGATATAGCACATTTTGTTAGGCTAGTCATTTTTCTTGGAAAAAAATAGAATCTGAACTGCTTTTCAAAACACTGTGGAAAAAGGTTTATGCTTTTATAGCTGAAATCAAGATGCAGCTGTATAATTTGGATTTAGATGTTTCCTTTCCTTGGACCTTCTGGAGTTTTTATGTTTATTTTATATATGTTTTCACTACAGATCCACCTCTAGTGTATATTTAACACTGAAAACAAGTAAAGACTAAACTTTGCTCTGTTTATATCATTATGAGTACAACATTTATAGTCCATTCCCTAACCTTTCCATTCAAGATATAAACATTAGGCTTTATGGTCTGAACAATTTGATCTCTGTGAAATATTCTTGTGAAATATTCTGTGTACTTACGTTGAATGTTACATTGCAGATGAACCACAAGGCTGTCCAAACAGTGTTCTCTAGAATGAAAGTGCAACTTAATCACAAGTATCTGCACACCAGATAACTCTGACTGTCAAATATATGTACACATAGACACAGACATAGAAATTTATATAATCATATATATGAAAGTACATTACCTCAGCAGTATCAACATAAGTATAACTAATGCTACATTTAAATTATGTTTTAATTATAAATATACAATATTATATGCTATACAACTTTAAATGTACCTATTCCTCTTCAATGGGCACTTAACTGGTTTATGTTATGGAAATAAAAGTAGACACTTATATTTTAGGGAAATGAGCCATCTGTCTATGAAATTATAACTGCCTATGGTATTTTTTCTCAGCTTTTGAGTTGTTTTCAATACCTTACCACTGGAGATCAGTGCAGCCAAAGAATTTAAGAGGTTAGTGTGTATCCCTGTATCATTTTACTAAGATAATAATGCAACTGTAAAATACATAGTTGCATATCCAATGTTAGAAATTATTTAGCAGAGATATAAAGCCAGAGTCTGAAGAGCATAAGATCAGAGATCAAAACTACTCAAGCATTTCTGATACACAGAGGTTTTAAGATTATATTCATAGCCTGTAATGAATCTGAAACACTTGGGACAGTGCATGCGCTAGCAACTCAAATCTGATACACACAGAATTACAAATGAGAGGAAAATAGAAAACCAAACTCGGCCAAAGGTTTGTTTCCTGTGTGCATTTCCACATTTCATTTTTAAACTGAAAAGGTGAAGGGTACTTTAGACATGGTAGGGAATGATGTATCCCTCACTATGTTTGCTCTAAAATTTGATATCTGCTGTGAGTGAAATGTGACCTAGTAATTTCCCAATGGCACAGTGGTACAATTAGTAAAGTGGGAACTGTAACCACCCTCCACCTTCCCAATTAAACCTTCACTATAAGGGGGTACAGATGAGATATTCCTCCAGCTCTGAACAGTCCCACATTGCTGTTTTCCCCTTCAAGGTAAGTGCTTAATTTTAAAGCTGTAATTTAAAAAGTGGAAACCAACTCCTGTGACTTGTATTCAAATCTGTACTGACTTCATAAGGGTGTCCCCTCATAACCAGACAAACATCAAGGACAACCAGAAATGCATAAACCTGTGGGAAACCAATACCCTCTTATGCATGAACTTCATAGCCACGAAATACCCTCTTCCG
Organism: Origma solitaria; assembly: GCA_013397895.1. Classification (NCBI taxonomy): domain Eukaryota; kingdom Metazoa; phylum Chordata; class Aves; order Passeriformes; family Acanthizidae; genus Origma; species Origma solitaria. Next base: position 207,911 of record VZRL01005112.1, read on the forward strand.
TGATGCCTTCAGAGGCTTTCAAAGGGGGTTGTGATGCTGTATATTAGTTCTTTTATCTGATCCTATGCTTTCTCATATGTAGATGTGTCAACTGCACCCAAACTAACACCCAACATGTCAGATTTGTCCCTATAATTTTATATCTTCAGCGTAAAGGGCATTGCCTGTACCACCACCAGTACCTATTGGTTGCTTTAGTAGAAATTACTTCTTCACACTCTGCTTTTTCTTCTTTGGAGAGCTAGCTCCCGGTAGGAAAAGCACTTTCTTGCCTGCACTTCAGCCCAACAGTTCTCAGCTGCCTCTTGGTCAGCACAGGAGAGGCCAAAAAGCACCAGAGGCATGTGCTGAGCACCCTCCTCTGCGCCTCTCTGAGTGTCAGCTGTCGAGCAGCACGCCAGGCAGAAATCTGGAGTACTTAGGATATCTGTGAGCATGATCTTCACTTAGAACTGGCAAAAAGAATTGTCCCTGTGGAGTCTGCTCACATATATCTAAAAGGCAGGATTTTGGGCTGTTACAAAGCTATCCTGCCAAAAATCACATTACCTAAGGGCACCAGAGAACACTTTTGCTGTCTCTGTCACTGCAGCTTTCAAGTCCTATTATATGTGCCCTCTTTTGTTTCAATGGTGGATGCACTTGAATAGAAACCAAAGACAATGTGAGAAATATATTTTATAATTAGATTACCAGTTAATGAATTCAGTTGCTTAAATTACCAAATCTATGTGATCTTCCTATCATTCATTATATGTACAAAAAACCATGTGTGAATCTGTAATAGTGTCACCCTGCAAAATGATTCCTATCAGCTGTTCAGATGAAACATGGCAGAAGACACCTATTTCTGCAACAGAAATACAGCTAAGATAAATGAATTTATTCCATTTCCACCTGCTTGAATCACTTTTTAGTGTTTAATAGGTATTAACAGAAGACATCTTTAAATCACTACTGCTCTTCAAGATGTCTCGTGGAAATTCTGGTTTAGATATTCACTCAAGAAAAGAAAGAAAAATAGCCTCCAATGATACTCCATTAGTTTAAGGTGCTTTCGCTACCAGTGAGAATGATAAATGTTTGGGGTTAACAGAGTATAATTAGAACGTAAAATGTAACCTTTAATTTTTTTTTCTTGTAGACAAAATAATAAACCATAGAAAATTAAGGAGTCTCTCCTGCTTTATTACTATGTGGTATGTTCATAAAGGGAAACTGAAAGAGCATGGACTCTTGCTGTCCTCAACAGGGCTTCAGCATTTTAGCAATTAAACAGTAATTTTCTAGCTCAATGCTTCTGGTAGAATTCCAGAAAAATGTATTCAGTAAACCCTCTTACAGGCAGAAAAAACCAGTAATCGAATGATTACTTTTTTTTTTTTTTTAAATACATATATTTAAATTGATGATGGCAAGCCTTTCTCCTTGGGAGTTGTACTGTAAATTCCAGAATCTCCTGAGGATATAATCCTGGGCTAATATCACATTTTTACTTAATCTACAAGAAACTACCAGTTTGTAGTTTCCTTCAGAATCACTTCAGCTCTTATTTGGACTGAGAATGGTTAGTATAGAATCAAGTGTATTCTGAGGATCATGCCATCTAATAATTCACTTGTAAATGTGGAGGCAAATCCAGAAGCCATTTTTGAGTAGGGCTAGTTTGTTTAAATATAAATACCTGTCTGTGGATGGCTTACCTTAGCAATCCTCACTGTGTCCGAAGTCTGTATCAATAAACTCAAAGGATTATCAAGTTTGACTTATCATATTTCTAGATGTCTTGATGGATCACATTTTGGAGTGCTTATTTTTCTCTGCTGATTATGGAGAGAACCTGCTGTGACAGCTACTCTATAACTATGGGTGAATGTCACTCCATCTCAATTCTTCTATATTATATATGCATAGTCTTAATTCTACTAAAATGTGTAGTCATAATTTAGAGATTTCTAGATAAGAAATATTTTGCTAAAAGAGCAGTATTTATCATTTCCACAATAAATGGATAAATCCTTCAATTAATATTTGAGCTATATATTAATGCATAAATAATTACCACCATACTTAAAGCCATCATTTGCATGAGGAAGAAACCTCACTGTACCCACCTTTTTGTAAAAATCAGGCTGCGGTTACCTCCTTTGGTGATGGTGACAAATGGGCCGTCTCCAGGGAATAATACAGTTGATGACATATTTGCATCCCTGGGACAAAAAGACACATACATATTTTTAGATATTTACCCTGATTCACCAGGGAGAAATATTGGGGAAATGATTATTTTTTTTTCTCCTGAAATAATCATCCTTTAGCAAGAGATTGTTGAGGCTTGAAACTCATTCAGATTAAAATGTGACTCACTTATTTCCAGTCTTACATCTTATTCTAAGATTTCTAATGCTGCAACAATGTTGAAAGAGACAGAAATTAATTACTTTGACAGCAATAAATATTAATTTTGGCTTTTCTGTGCCACAATGAAAGGTACAATACCAGTTCTTAAATGCATCGAGCTAAACCTAGCTTGTCGAAGAGGACAGTAATAGCTGAAGTGTGGGGTATCACAGTCTTGCTTTTCTGAGGGGGTGAAATTACACTTACACTACACTGTTTAGAAAAGAAATGAAACTATATTTTATATCATGTAGAATGTAATAGAGTAAAAAAAAAATTAAGTTTCACCTCATCGATCTGCTGAAATCAAAGTGGTTGTGGAATAAGTCAAGAATGTCATGTTTGCTATTGAGCAGGATGGTTCCTCTGAAGTGGGGTGTATTCATAGAATATCACAGAATAGTTTAGGTTGGAAGGGACCTCTGAAGGTCATTTAGTCAATTTAAAGGTCATCAATTAGTCTATTCTTCAACTAACTTTTTTTTTTTTTTTTTCGTAGAAGTCGCTCTTTGGACACTAAGAATTCCGTGTACTATTGGTGGGATAAATTGTTCTGACATTTAGAGTCCATATCCAGATTTACTTTATGGCCCATTCTGCATCCTACACTTTGTGCTACTTCATATGACCAGCTTGGAACATATATCCATGAAACCTTTTTGCTTTCCCTTGACGAAGCATGGGGAAAAAAGATAGCTTTGGTTATACAACATAATTTTTTGGGGGGTGACAGCCTACTTCCATCCAGCCCTTTTTGCCTTACATATCTCAGGAGCGAGAAGAGAAGCATTCGTGCAGGTTTAGTACGCAGGGAGCACTGTGCCATCCCTTCTCTTCAAGTGCAGTAAATCTCATTCTCCTGGGAAGGATGAAATCTAGAATCTGCCTGCAAATGTGCTGTGTGTGGAGCTAAGAGCTGTCCCACAACCCTGCTGTGCCACCAGGAGGGTTGTATGATCCACCTGCTGGGAAAGTCACTACTGCTGCGTTTCTTTATTCTGAAAGTGCCTTTTAGACAGCCTGAGAGAGCAGTAAAGTGCCAAGCCGGGTAGGCAGAGTCAAATTCTGTGATGAAGATCTTTGCTGAGACCAGCAAAGTATTCCCAGGAGCTCATTTCCTTCTGAAAAATGTTGCAAGTTCATGAAGAAAATAGAATGAAGAGTTTTAGAGTAAAGCCTCAACTCTCATTCTTGTTGAACTTTTGGGTGTGACAAAATTGCCATGTCTACTCCCATTCCTGGGTACAATTCAGCAAAGAGCCAGCTGGCTCTGGTCCCAGGGAAACAGGATTGTTTTGCATCTGACCAGTGGAATGGTGAAAAGCTCAGTGTCTGATTTTCTTGGTTCTGGGAAATAAGATGTTTGTAACACTCACATTTTAGCAGTGCTGTCAGATACACACAGCTGCAAGTGCAAGCTGAACAAAGGATTGCTTTCAGGTTTCTCCAGAGCATCAATTTGTTCGTCTTGCACCCCAGCCTCATTACGAAGATTTGTAAATAATTTCCCTAAGGTGTATTTTGTAGATGCACAGATAAGGCTGTCTCCAGATTGGCTTCCTGTTCGATGCAAATCACAAATGCAACAGTAATGTATTTGAGAAACGGAGGCAAAAGGATTCACACCTGCGATTTATTAGAGCCTGGGAGGAGCATTGTGCTTTCTAGCACAGCTACATAAATAATAAGGATATGATACAGGACTCCTATCAGCTCAGTCCTTTTCATAAATTAAATAGCAAATGAGACTAGCAAATGTATGAGCAATTAACAGTAAAAGTAAATTGTTCTAGAGGATCTTTAGCCTGTCTGTCTAATAAAGCATGACTCTAGATTGTAATTCAGTGTAGGAGCATGAGCTACAGCCTGCTCAGGACTTGTTATTGCAAACATCCATTCAGTAGCAAATATGGCGACACTTATTAACAAATATGCTGCTGCAGAGGGATTCAAGGAAATCAGAATAGTGCAATACTCACAGGAGTTACATATATATATATATAAAAATATATATATATATACATCCTTATTCATATACAAATACATAAATGAGAGAATTTTATCCTTTTCTGTAGGACCAGTAACAGCAGTAGCACCCATGTTACAAAAATGGGATACAATTTTGAAAAAAATGGGATACAAATTTGAAAATACTTTTTCTTGAAAATGGGAATATGTAATAAACTGAGAAATGGAATTCCTCAAAGTAATAAAAGTAAAAACAAAACAACAAACCAGCACACGTTTATCTAATTAGAAGCATTTTTGAAATAAAACACTATTTTTCTAAGTCATCCTAACTCTGTGATTACTGCAATTGATTTATCAGAAGGGCATTTGTTGGCATCTTTCTTTGGTCAGAGACTAAAATAATATATTGCAAGCTTAGAATTAAATTTGATTATTAGTTGAGTGAGTGACATTCCCTAAAATCCTCACCACTGCAGGAAAGCTAATTATTATTCAGTGGATATCAGTGTAGTAGCACATGATGTAAGCAAGACCAAAATTTAGGCCATAAATTTTACCATAGATCGAAAAAGGCAACACCCTGCATTCAACCATTCCCACCATTTCCCTGAAAATTCTTCTCAACGGTGACTAAAATCAAATTTATTTTTCAGTCATATACTTCCCTCCTCCCTCCCTGCTTTGAGTCTGCCTCAAGAAAAATTTGATTTCCTCTCCCAACAGCTCAGATCTAATGATAGATATAAAATGCATCAGGTGCCCAGCAGCAGAATATCCAAGGGATTATCTTTACTTGCAATGCACAGCAGCAGTAGGAAAACAGAGCAGCCAAGGCTGTTCTTTGCTCCAGCTTTGCTCTTGAGCCACACATGAAAGTGAAGATGTAAATGATGGCATAAAGTGACAAAAAACTGATGCACCCACATCCCTCTCCCAGAGTTCTCCAATACGAATCCTCATGCCCAACCTGCCATGTTCAGAGTCGTCAATCCTGTATCGAGTGCCATCAAAACAGGGTTTGCCATACTTTCAAATTTGTTGGCACACCAAGCACTCCACTTGACAGAGACAGATTTGCCTTTTTTTTTTGGGAGTAAAAACACTAGTAAAATAAGGGGGAAAATGCCAATATACACTCAACAAATCTGCAAGGAGGTTACAAGGACAATGAATATTTATCACTCACCCCAACCCCAACAGCTGGCAAACACTGTCTGAAATCTCTCCATTCCAATCATCTGCACATGCCAGATGCCACATCTTCCCAATCCTGGCCTGTACCAGCCCTTCAGTGCTCAGAGAGCCATTAAGTAATCTCACTGGAGAACAAAATGTGCAGAAGCATTTTAGATAGGTGGCAAACCACATTCCTCCCCCACCCCAAGCAAACAGAAATGTAATATAAAGAGATTTATTATTGCCAATGAAGAACCAAGATAATAATAAGCCAAGATTTATTATTGCCAAAAAGATGTTAAAAGGCATTATAGAGGTAATAAGCGCAGCATCCTCAACACATTGTATTCTACCAGGAAGGTAATGCTATTGTTATCTCCTATATTTCTGCCACAGGAGAATTTCATACCTTGTATTTTGCAAAGATCTCAGAAATAGACAATAAACAGTACATTTTCCATCAACTCTAACCAATGCTTTTTTTCTTAGTCAGCATTACATAATTTCCAAATAGTGTGTGTGAATGTTTAGCTCCATGATGCTCAGTAACACTGACTGGAAATAAGATTAAAAAGAGAATTGACAGGACAAAAATAGACTTCACAATTCCAATTGCGATGAGTTTTTACTGTTTTCACTGCAGCTTTAGTTAAAACACTCTCACTAATAATAAAAGCTCACTGAAAACCAGTCTTTCTATCAAAACATTTCCTAAACTAAAATATTCAGAAGACAAATTCAGAAACTCATGAACTTTTTGGTAAAAAATCTTATGCTATAGTCATAGTCGTTAAGGAAGTTGGACAATAGGCCAACAGAATCTCATATATACACATGTATATAAAATATGAATTTTATTATACAATATTAAAATATATGTAGAAGAAGGGAAACAGAATCTCATATATGTCTTAGGAGTTAAAGCTGCATTTCAGGCAGATGACAGACATTGCCGTTGTAAAGTAGAGAAAAGCATGCAATGCACTGACATTTACTGGTTACCAAAATAATGGTTTAAAAAAAAACAAAACCACAAAACCTTACTTGTCCAGAAAACCTTTTTCCACCAAAGTGCTTTCACAAAGAGTACCCAGTATAGTAAATAAAAAAATTAGGCTTTTGGAAATGCCTCTGTGACACCTGGAGGGCATGAATGAAAGAACTGGTATACAGTGATTAATAAATGGTAAACTTCAGATTAAATTTAATGAATTTTTGAGCAGTCTTAAACATGTTAGAGCTGTATGCTGTAAACTGTGAGGTTTCTCCAAATTACTTTTGACACCTCTCTTTTACTTGAACTATAATTCCTTTTTCTTTCTTTTTATCAGATCCATGTTTTTTTTTTCCAAAAACGTTGATAAGGAATAAGAGAGACACTGCTATTCAAAAACTACTTAATTCAAATATCACATATTTTAGAATTTTGCCTTTTCTTTGCAGTCCCTGGAGGTTTCAGAAGTTGGGGTATTTGAAAATACTAATTCAAACTGCCACGTCTGATAAGAAATTGAAATAGATTTCAGGAAAATGAGCACGGCTTTTGGACACTGGAAAGACTCAATGAGAATTTCTAATTGAATTTTCATTTTAAGACATAGATTGATTCAGCCAAAGTTTGGATTAAATGGATTTTTGGAAACAAAACTCCCAGGCTTTTCATGGGAGATAGGTTTTTTTGAAGTAATAGACAATCAGTGGCAAAATAAATCTTTGGGAAAATGTATATCATATTAATGCAGGTGATGATTGCCTTGCTCAGATCTTCTTTGGCAATGACTGGAAAAAAAAATTTAAGTTCTCTTTGCTTAAGAAGAAACTGAAATGAATTTTATTCCATGCATTTTAAAGGCAGAATATGTTTGCAACAAAATAGCCAATGGCACTAATTCAAAGAGTGAAGCTGTGTCTTCAGATATCGATCTATCTATCTATCTATCATCTATCTATCTATCATCTATCTATCTACATGTGTTTATGTATGCCACATATATTTCTACATATATGCATGCAAACAATGTTGAAATCAATGAGGACTGTCAACGTACACCCAAGAACATATCTGATCCACAATAGATCTCTATAAAACAAAGGAATTTGTGCTGAGCTTAAAGACTGGTTTTGAATCTTCCATTAGTGCTTCAAAGTAGATTGTCAGAAACAGCAGTTTAACTTCTGTGCTAGGCTAAACACGATTTTAGTGTTAGTTTTATGTTTAAATTATTGGTTTAAACATGAACCAATGTTTAAACCAATTATTTCCTTCCTATGTGAAGTGGATTAATATAGTGTACATTTTGGAAAGGACCACTTTACCAGAGGACTAAGGAACAGCAGTGAACCATGGATGCTGCTTTTGAAGCTCTGCCATCTGTTCCTGCTATGGAGTCCAAGTGAGCTGAGGGGTGGTGTGTTTTTGCCCACAAAACTATTTGGGAATTTCCATAAAGAGCACATTTATTCTCTACCATGAACTGCAGAATTTATACTGCTGTGAAACTCAAATTAATTACAGCAAAAGCTGGGAGAATTTGGAAATATAAAATGGATACAGAAGAAAAGCGTATGTTGAGTTTTCATTTAATTTTGAGGCCATTATAAACAACTACAGTTTTCAGCACAGAGGAGCTTCTTACATTTTCCAGAGTTCTTTACCAGATTCTACACACTATCTCAGAAAAGTGACTGTTTTCCTGGCCCTGACAAACTGTGTGAGACAACACTGTGCAAAGCGGCGTGGCCTGTGTGCACCTGCAGTGTTCTACATTAGCTGAGGTTTTGTGGCTGTTTTCCTAGGCAACTCCTGCCAAATACGGATGGCTTAGGTTGGATACTATGAAAAATTTCTTCACCAAAAGGGTTGTCAAGCACTGGGACAGGCTGCCCAGGGAAGAGGTGGAGTCACCATCCCTGGAGGGATTTAAAAGATGTGTAGATGTGGCACTGAGGGACATGGTTTAGTGGTGAACTTGGCAGTGCTGGGCTAATGGTTGGACTCAAAGATTGAGTCTTTCCCAACCCAAATGATTCTATGATTTCTTTGCATGAAGGAAACCTTACCGCACTTTGCTTCATCAGAGCCATCTTCACACTGAGGTACGTTGTCACACAGGTTGTGCAATGGGATGCATTTCCCACTGCCACACTGGTGCTCATCAACTGTGCAAGCCCCTGAAGGAAAACAAGAGGAAAATTAATCCATAGCTATGAAGAAGGTTGATGTTCACAGGAGATCTTACAGTTCACCTGAAAAAAATGGAGTAGATATTATGCATAACCTTTGATTTCTTTTTCTTTCCATTTAAATCCATCTCTCTTTCAAAATAAAAATAATTTTCAGATAAATAGAAGGTAATTAAGAATAAAATCTATGGTATTCTGCCTTGTAACTTCTGCTCTAAGTAGCGTTGTTCAGACACCAGTGTTCTTCTATTGCAAGTGATAAACCTGGGAGTGAAAAGTCAAATCTTGTTAAAAGTGACTAAGGATTTCAATTTCCAAATATTCAGCACTTTCACAAATTTTAGAGACCTTAAAGTGTGTCAAATCAAGCATGCAAGCAAAGAGGCAAAGAAAACCAAGAGTCTCCTTCTGAAACCTGTGAGGAAAGGTAGAAGAGACAAAAGCAAAGGGAATGAATGAAGGAAGCATTCTTGAAAGTAGGACTAAACTATTTCAGAATCACTAAAGCAAATGAGGGCAAGAGTATATGTAAAGTTATAATTCTTTCTATGGCCAAAGTGTATTTTTAATGGCTTCATTCATTTATGGGAAATATACAGCTGTAAAACTAAATTCTATCCAAAAATAGTTTATTTTACCTTCCTGGACTTACTGACTGAAACAATTATCTAGAAGTCTTATTTAAAGCAAGATAATTGCTTTACTTCTGAATTTTTAATATTCTTATGAAATGATTAATTCATCAATCAGCGTGGCCTGTACCAAATGGAAGCAGAAGGATATGATTTATAAAGGGCCGGGACCAAATTTTCATGCATTCAATTTCGGTAGCTAATGACAGATACTCCATAGAACTTCGTTCTTAATTAGACAGGGTTTTTATAATACACACACTGCCAAAAATTATTTCTGTTCAAATTATTCCTACTTTTAAAAAACCCAATATTTCATGGAAAAAAAATACAAAGAAAAATCTACTTTTCTTCTAAAGTTAATTTATTTACTGACAATCCTTTTATCCTTAGGCCTGCATGTTAATGATATTAGTCTCTGTCCTTTGGCTGCAAAGATCATGAATAAGCATAGTTCTTTTGCAAATGGAAGCTTTTTAATATATTTAACCAGAACTGGCAATGGCCACTCTGAGAATTCTGCCTTGCAAAGCTTAATTTTGATTTTACAAAATATGGGCAAGCCTGGCTCAGCAAAGATGGTGAAGCAGCCAAAAAAACAAAAGGCAGAGCTTTGCTGGACTGGACAAACCTGATGGAGAAGGCAGAACAAGAAGCAGAAAAATTGTCATAAGTATATGTAAACCAACCTCTCAGTCCTGCACAAGGGGACCAAACAGAGTAAATTTTAAAAATGTGAATAATTTTTAAAATATTAAGAAAGTATTACTATTACTGTAAATCAATAAAAAATCTGCAGCTGGCTAACTAAGCTGGGAAACACTTGCCTTTTCTGGTAGTTAAAATAAGAACAAGAGCCCAGGTCCTTGTTGACTTTCTGTTCATGTAAGTGAGTGGTACTTCACACATCTCTCAATACATACTGCTTTTCTTTTTCTGTTCTTCTCCTGTCAGACTGCCACAGAAGTAATGCAAAGTCTCTAATTAATTCAGTCAGGATTTGGCCTAGAGTTAGTGTAATTATTTGTCCTGCTAAGCGTATTACTGTTCCATGTAATTTGCATTAGGCTTCATTTTGCATATTTTTGGAGAGCTGATTGCTGAATTATGAGTGACAAGTCTAATTGCAGTACCCAAGAAAATCAAGAGCCTTTCAGAAGGGATCTGGCTGCGACCAGAAACACTGCTGTCCAAATATTTGAGGTTAGTTCTTCTCAGATTATTCACACACTAAAGACCAAATTTTAAAGATGCAAAAAGGACCATATTGCAAATATTGATCAGAGTTACCATATACAGTTTTCTCTTCTAGTGGATGTTATCAGTAACAAATATTCTACAAATGCATTTAAACACATATTAATGCCACCCTGAAATAAGTCACACAGTGATGTTCTTTCCTGGGGCTTGCATAGGGAATAGTTATCATTTGGCCTCTTAACACCTGAAAAGATTTTGGTCAAAAACCAGTCAATTTTCAAAATAAAACCACGGAGTTGTGCATGATATAGACATTGTTCCCATTACACTAAAGAAACAAACGCAGCACTTTTCATGCCAGGAAATATAAAGTACAGGTGAGTAACCAGCCTTTTGAACATTTGCGTATTTCTACTGAGCAAGCGCTGAGAGTCACTTTGCACTCTCCCTGTTTTCTGAAATATATTTGGCCAGTGGTATAACATCCTAAATACAAAGGTTCAGATGCTTACTGAGATGGTATCCAGTAGTAAAGTTGGCAAGAAATCCCTTTCTTGTTGCAGACTTGTCCGTCCGGAAGATCACTGTCATCTGGTTTGTTGTAGAGAAGACATCGGGCAATGGGCCTTTCTCTGTGTAGACAGCTGTTCTCCAGGAAAACATGAGCACATTCAAGCCATTTTGTTCAGATCTATTTCAAAATGTTTTGGGTTCAAAACCCAGAGCCCAACACCAGATTTGCCTGATCAGTATAGAACAATAAGGCTCAGCTAAGAGATTAATCCTTCCATTTGTCCACACACATAAACAATCTGATTTACTGAGGAGCTGATTTCACACGGACTGTGTGAAGAGCTGAATGTGTGGAAATGTTTTGGAAACGTGATGTCACATGCAGTATGTTTTCTTGATTTTTCCTCCAAATTTCTGAGGCCCCAAAAATGCAAATGAAATGAGAGGAATTTAATTTCCTTTATATTATATCCATCAGTTTGCTCCTGGTGTCTGATTACATTAATTTTAGTACCCACTGCTGCTACTTGCCCAGAAGTAAGGAGTCTGGTCCTCTGCCATCTCTGATTTCAACCACATCATTAATACTTTCCAGATCAAAAACCTGAAAATGAAGTTGGATGTTTTTTCCATTTTCAGCATTCAAGTACCACACACCTAGAAAATAGTAACACACAAATCACCTTTTCAGTAGTTACATTTACTGCATCATTTTCATATTGAAGGGCTTTGGGGGAAAAAAAAATCTCTTCTAAATTATTAATAATCACCCAAGAGATTAAGAAGTTTAAATCTTATATTTAAAAGCTGTCAGGATCCAAAATTCAATAGATTCTCATTCTTAAAACACTTTTGAAAACTAATTTTAGGCTTCTATGACAGATACACATGTTTTTAATCATTCGTGTCAGCTGTGAGTTTCCCATAAGTAGCAAAGCTCGTTCTGTTCTGACTGTGACAATGTGACAAATAGTCTTGTCACTTAAGCCTCATTTGATAGAAAGTTAATTTTTATAATCAGTCACAGAAGCCTGTCTTTCAAGTTAAAATAGCTCTTTGCTTCTCTTTGGCCTATATTTTCTCATATTTAAGCTATCTAAGTGTGGATACTATGGAAATCTTGTAAAGAAAGTTAAAAGAAATAAAGCAACCCATTTAAAATATTTTTTATGGAGTGAAAAGCAATTTCTCACTAGTAGGAGATTCATTTGGGAACTTCTGAAATGAATACTGGAAACGTGAGCCGCATCTCAAGTGGAACAGAAACACAAAATGACAACTTTTATGATTACCATCCCAACACAATTCCCCAGGATTGAAGGAATGAATAATTAAAATTTCATTAAGAAGCAATGACAAAACCCTCTTCCTTGCTTTATCCATCAATAGTTCATAGTGGACCACCTTGAAACACTCACTTTTGCCAGCTTTACTCTAATCTAGATCAAACAACATCAATAGAATAACAGTGCTTTCTCACTCATATGTTAAGAAACATACAATAAAAAGAGGATTCCTTACAACATGCACACATATATTCTTTTCATCTAGAAAACCTGGGCTATTTAACAGCAGAAGTGATGATATTAACGTGGCAAATACATCAGGTTATGGTAAAATGGGGACTTTCATCAGCTTATGTGTCTATGTGTTGACATAATGACATCTGACATAATAAACAGGATGGAATTGACCTGTCTGGACCCATTCCATTGGATTATTCTTGTCTTCACCCCTTTTTAATCAACTGGCCCGTGTTTCCTTAGCTTCTGCTCAGTACCATATAGAATGCAGTTCAAAGATCCCACTCTATACAGCCTAGATCTTTTTTTTTGTTGTTTGACAGTATCTGAATTGGAAAAGCAGATTAAGTATCTCTCTTTTTATATAGTTAAACTTCTCTTCAAGATTTGGAAAATAATGACTTACAAGAAGCTAAATTAGGGTAATTGTCTGGAAAGTTTGCAGAGCTGAATGTGTTGTTTGGCTCCCAGAGTTCGACTGGCCCTCCACAGTCAGCTGAAAAACAAAACATTTCAAGAACATAATTAGCCTACTGTCTTACTTTTTCAATCTGCAGTAACAATGATAATTTGTGAAAATGATTTTCATGATTATTGGTCTGCAAGCTGTGCACATGACAGAAATATGAGGACAAGAATGTGATGCAGTCATCTGTCTCATTTACTCAAACAGTAGTAAAAAAATCTGTGAAATGTTGAGAGTAAGACACCCCGGAATATAACTAATTTATGCACTTTGCATGCATGCCTTTCTTGTTATCTGATCAATCTTAGAGTTACAGAATCATTAAGGCTGGAAAAGCACTCCGAGATCATTGAGCCCAACCTTTGACTGAACAACAAGACCTTGCCAACCTTGTCAACCAGTCACGAGCCCAGCTGTTTACAGAACACCTCCAGGGACAGTGACCCCAGCACCTCCCTGGGTGGCCCCGTCCAATGCCTGACCACCCTTTCAGTGCAGAAATTATTCTTGCAGCATCAGCAGAGATACTCAAGTCTAAAGCTCTTTTTGTCATCTAGCAAGTAAACTTACAGCAAAAAACCCCAAATCCCTCATACCATTACTTTGTTTTCACCAGGACCTCAAAACCTTCTACAGCTGAACCTTGTAAGTGGTAAAAACAGCCACTTGCTTTTTCCATAACTGTTCTAATAGGAAACGTCTCTGTCAAAAAGATGTATATGTACTTATAGGTAAAAACTAATAAAACTTCTTTAAAAGCAAATATTGTAGTATGTGCGCACACATGTACGTGCACTCACATGCACAGACATAGCTAACTGTGCTTTATACATTCAATCATCTGGTTCAGTATATAATTTTGATGGTGGTTTACATCCCAAATATGTCAGCTTCATGTTCAAAAGCTTTACTTGATATTGAGAAATATTATTTATTTTCATTTCAGCCATCAGAATGGCTGAATGAACCATCAGAATGAACTTTGGTGTTTCCCCACTTTTGTTTCTTGTTATTAATTTATTCAGAAATGAACAGTGCTTCTCCACTTGCTTCAGGAAATAGTAATTAAGGCAAAGCAGCTTTACCTTCTTTATTTTGTTTTTTTTTAAATGTTTTATTCCTTCAATTAAAATTGATTTTTTCTTTTTAAACTCTCAGACTTTGGCTAAACTTTAGCTCTCTCCTCCCCACCCTGTATGGCTCAAATTTTGCATACCACTTGGTTGGAGTCTGCATAATTTACAAGTCCTACCAAATCTGACCACTGAATCACACTGGCAGGAAGCTCAAATAAATAAATACATGAAAAACTTGAACTTTCTCACACCATCTTCTAGAACTTTCAATTTCACCGAATCACTCCTGGCATGAAAAGCCAAACTCTCAAAAAGTAAAAGGAACTGTTATCAATCCCACCCCAAACTAACTAATATATTATATAAATATATAAGTATTTTCAGCCATATGGATCACAAAAAGGATTATTTTCTATAAATACCATGAACAACAGATAAAGTTGACTTTTTTAAATGGAATATTATGATGTGGAATCTGACCTGGTTTTGACTAGTAATGATTTTTTCTTCCAGGGAAAAATGAGAGAAGAAATTAAATTTACTCATGTCTTGAAAAAAATTTTTAAAAATTTCCAGTGTTCTTTGAACACAAATTCATATGGAGTTATTCATACAACTGTTACTCATAAGAGACCCAAATAGTAATCAGTACCAACAATCTTGGTTGCGCACAACAGACGATTTTCTCAACACTTCAGAAATTCTATATGACCTATTAATAAATACATTCCTCTGTGCTTTGGCCAAAACTCCAGTTTAAATTGACATACACATGTTAAGCGTGGAACCTACACTGTCATTTCCATACTGTTTGTGTTAAAAGACAGGTTATAGATTAACATGAAGATGAAAGCAATCTTTGTTTTAGATGAAAGTGTAGGCTGACAGTCTTGTGCAAAAGACAAAAGCAAATCTGAATTCCCTATGCCACCATCAAAAATATTTTTTATGTTTCAAGGAGCTTTTGTGGCACTGTGAATGATGCCAGTGACTTGCACTGAAGCTCTAATTCTAGTAAAAGGAATTGACTCAGCTCAAATCCTTTTATGTCTTGTTTACTGACATGACATTTGTAGTGAAACCATTAGTGTTAGTAAGCTTGTACACATTCATCAAAGTAATTTCATACCTCTTTGAAGATGATTGATAACATTCACCTTTTTTTCATCGGGTTACAGATAGCATGTAGTAGCATGTCCCAACAAAGTTATGAAAATAAGTTATTTTTTCCCCAGCTTAGACTGTCCTTTTGTATCATGGATCTCTGTAATCCCTTCCATAAGGAGTTATAAGCCACAATATCATGTTCCTTTTTTGAATATTAAAATCTTATCACCATATTTTGGGTAGAGATCTATAGTTTGATATATCTTTGGTGCTTTTCAGAAGCACTCAGCTGCCATTTACCACAGGGCTGTTCTACCATGAATCAATAGTCTGGTGCTAACTTGTGAGGTGTGTTTGCCCACAGCACCTGAAGGATAGCTGGAAGGGGCAGACATCAGCATCTCTCCACAAAATTGCTTTAATAAAAACTGCAATTAAATTCCAAAACTCATTTTGGGAAACTATGACTGAAATTACTACCATTATTAAAATTTAATTTTGCTGACAGACACACCTTGTTGAACTTTACCTCGCTGTGTCTCATGATGGAGCTCTAAAACTTCATTTTACTCTTACATTTAGAAGGTTTTGTTCTTTTACCTGTCCTGATACAGTAGATTTGGAGGTGACAGATTTTATAGAATGACAATATCAGTATACAGTGTTTCAACATGAATACAATACAAACAGTGTCTTACTGTTATTTTAATTTTAGCCCCTTTTTATTTACTATATGTTGTCAAGAGAGCAACCAGCTGTGGTTTGAAAGGCACAGTAAATCTAATAAGAGGCAGTCCTGGAACATTCTCAGTGCTCATTTTAATGATTTGAAGCCATGTGTGGAAAGGTCCTTTGTAGAATTTTTTTCCCCAATTTTTCCAAAATTTCATCGTCTCTCAGAATAAATTACAATGCAAGCCCCATTAGATATTTTAATGATTTTTCCACAAACTCTATTTTTACTTGTATTGGTTTTCACTTTGAATATGCTTGGACTTGTTTAAGATAATATATAATCTTTCTTCTCCCTTTTATATAAGATTTCCAGATTTATGATGATGGCTACTGGTGTGTCTCATATTTTTCTCTGGCAGATTATCCTGGCTAGCTCTGTGAAACTGGAATATTTTGAGGATGCTTAAACCTCTGCACTTTCCTCTAAAAGGCTCTGCAGTTGGGAGTGTCTGGATCAGGTTCTACACCCTGTCTGGAGAGGCATGGGGCTGGATCTTCGTATGTTATCTTGAAGAGAATTGCATAATGCTGAAGAGAGGTTTTTAGAAAATTGAAGGTTGAAAATTCGGGCTCACTCATACACAAATACAGTAACAGGGAATCAGCTGTGATTTAGTGTTTACTTACTAGGAACTAAAGGGGTGGTACCAACAGTTGGCCTCACAGTTGGCTCTACATAATTATTTTCATCGCAGTTTCCCTTTGTCAGGCCAATGTCATCCACAGCAATATCGCTGGGGCCACGTCTTTTAAAGGCATCAAAAATAACCTGAAGTTCAGGGAAAAGAAATAAATTAGAATTTTATAATTTAATGAACCATTTTCAGCTTGCTACGCTGTACCATTCTGTCTTTTCTTGAAAGCTCTTATTTCCCCTGTAATCTACACTGTTGTTGTACTCAGGGGAAGGCATCAGGGAGGAGACAGAATTCCTCATGAAACAAAACAGAACAATGCAAACTGAGTTGATCATTCTAAGGAATGTAATAGCTTTCTCAAATAAATGATGAACATGATTAAAAAATACTCAATACCTTTGATTTTTATATATAAATCCATGTAATTTTCAAAACAAATTCTGCACTGTTAATCAGCCCAAACTTCTCCTGAACTAATGACATGAAAAACTGAAATTAATCTCATTTTTTCTTTGCTGTGCTCTAGTATCCAAATATTTAAAGTAATCCTGGAAACAAGGAATTAGTGCTGGTGAAATACAGTTAGGTATAGGAATGTTCTTGAGAATACATGTGATTACATATACCCTGGAAATCTGATGCAGTCAGGTCACAGATGCATTTATTTCCTCAGATGTTATATGCATCTTTCTGGCAGTGCTTGCCAGAAATCAATCAAAACTGCTGTAGCAGGGCAAACTGTCCCAAATACCTATAAAAAGAAATTGTTTTCAAAAGAGAGGTGCTGAAAGAATTGTCTGGAATAAATCTCCTCCTTTTGTTTACAGATAAGTCAGGTCAGTTGTTAACCATGTGGTGTCAAAACCACTTCCAACTGCAACACACTTTCAGTGGATTAATCAATAAGTAATTAGTGAAAACACTGATTCAGAACCTGAAGCAGTTTAAATTTAAATCTTCTCATGGCTAAGTGCTTCAAACCACCCTCACTATTGAGATTTTATATTCCACAGCAGATTTTGATAAGCTTTGAACACTCTTGTTTTGTAGAAAGCTCTCATGATTAACATTCATTGTTCCTTGACAATGATCAGGTTTTCTCTCTTCTGAAAATTAATACTTTAAATTCCAGAGTAGGGAAAAGGGGGTGTGAGAATTCAAATGGGGATTCCAGTCTTCTGCATGCTAATATTTTTTTGATGGCATGCATTGTTAAAGGATACTAAGTATTATCTTTGGAGCTGTGGAACTTTGGGTTTATTTCATAGAAAACTCTGATATTAGTTTAGTTAAAATATATGAAACAAAATAACAGTTTAACAAACCTTAAAATCAGATGTTTCATTTAAAGTTACTTGTCCATAATTCCAGGTGTTTCCATAGTTTCCTTCTTTCTCGAAAATGATCTTTTCCTGGCCATGCTCATCACTTATGCTAACACTTAAACGGTAAACATTTTCACTGTACATGAAATACCTAGACGGGGAAAAGTAATTCTGGCCTTATTAGAACAAAATCAAATTCCACAAAAAAAAGTCACTCTTTATTTTATATAATGTTTTCTGAAATTAGGAATAACTTGAAGAGGGCATGAAAATGAAACTAATCATGCGTTTAGATTACACCCGGCATTGTACAGGCCTAGTTAATCTTCACGACAAAAAACATTTCAGGGATTCTTAATATTGTTTTTGTATAGAAATGAATATTGGATTCAATGTGAAGAAAAACAAAAATGAACAACAACCACATTCAAACTAACTGCAAGAGTCAAAGCTATAAAGGACTTAAACTTCAGGCCTGGAGTTGAAATTTAGCTTGGAAATCCAAATAGAACCAGGCTGGTATTGCCGGTATGCTGACTTGGATTAATCTTCTATATGAAAGGAAGCTCTTTGGGTATATTCTTAAATAAAAGATAGGTTTAGGAATTATGCAACCATACCAAAAGCTTAGACAATACATATCTGAAGAAACCAAAGGCAAACTCAGAATCCGGACTTGCTCTTCTAGGAATCCAAGTCCGACGGGTGTTGAAATATAAAATCCTGCAAGATAATGAGCACCCTTTAGCCAGGAAACAAGTAATTATTTTTTTAAAAATTATTGTATTAGAGTTTTTACATTTAAAATAATATCAAGCCCAGATAGTGTTGCGTGATTTGGAAGATTCGTGACACAGTAAATGTGAATTATTCTTTCAAGTTATATTCACCAGCCAATGACAAACTGAGCTTTTAATCTTCTTGGATACTCCTCAGAACTAGGTAAGGAAAACAGGTCCTTTTCAAGTCAGCAGGAAACCTGCCTCATATTTAGTGAAGTTGGCAATTGTACTAGGTTTTTAAAAATGTCTTCCTGTTTGATATTGCTTGTGATTTTGCAGAAGAATATCCTGACGTTTTCATAATTTGTATCTACGTAACAATGGGAAATCTGGATTGCATGTTGAGAGTGTGACAGAATGACTACGTGAATATTTTAGAGCAAGGTGAAGCATTATGAACAAACAAAACCCTCCTTTATTTGTGAAATTGAGTTTGTAGCTTTTTCTGAGATAATTTGTTGCAGCTGGGAATTTGGACCTCTTGTCATATGAGGCCAGGCCACAGAAGCATTGGGATTTGTCACAAGAAATGCAAACTTAGGCAACTCTAAAATAAAATTCTTGCTTTATTCAAATCATGGGTGTAATCTCAGATTTTCTTCTAACTATCTAATATATATCTACTATATTAATAGAATTTTCCAATAAATATAATTATATAATTTAAATTATGCACACTCTATTCTGTTATTTGTACTTCCAGATTATCTAACTGTTTCATGTGGGAGGTTAAAATACATGAAAATTAGTCGGAAATCTGAACCAGGCTTTTCATTACATGTGTTGACTTAAAAAGCATGCATTAAAATACATGTGATGTGTAGCTTTAAGAAAAAGGTCTTCAAGTGGTCAAAGTGGCAGTTCTCTATCTTTGTTTCATCAATTCTATGACCATTCAGAATCAACTGTTGAGTGTGTATTAAGGGCAGAAAACAAAAAAATAGAATTTCGCTGAAGCTTTATAATAGCTCGATATTAATGATGGAATTCACATTTTTACTCAAAATACAGGCCAGAGGAATTGAAATATACAACTAATAGTGACATTGAGTATACGGACATTACATATTTCAGCTTGGACTTGGCACAGGAAGACAGAGAGCACGTAAGACAGATCAACATTTTCAAGAGAGAGAGAGAAATAATTGTCAAGTGTTTTATTAAAAAAATGTTACATTCTACCATCTGATTTGCATTCTAGGAGCCAAGTGGGAAGACAAATTGGGGTTCTGAAGATTGTTCAGAAAATGTGCATTTACTCAGAGAGGGGTGAATAATTTCTATCTGATAAAGTGCAGATTACTATTTTTCTTTTCCCAGGAGTAACTCCTTTCAGAATAATTTGCAATTTTCCCAGTTATTTGTCACTGAATAATTTTTATGTAAGTCTTGCGTCGAATACATATAACCATTGCAGAATCCAATTTATGTTTTATCTGCTTTTAGCTGGACTGACAAATCAGCTGAGAAAGTGATTGTTAGGTTTTATTGTGCAAGGAGGTAAAAAAAACTTACCGAGTCTAGTTCTGTGATAATTATTTGTGATACACTCAAAAGTATCCTCAGGATAACCCCCAAGTTAAACATGCAGATTTTTGACCTATAACATTTTTGCATAATAGAAATTCTTTTCTCAGCTGAAGTATTTTGGTGTAATAATAGCATTGAAAATTTTCAGTACCTCACACTTTAATAATTTTACTTATTCCTTTATTTCTTCTTTTAGTATTGTTATATATCCACAAGATGGCAATCAATAACATAAAATGTTTTGCCTGGTAGCCCTGACTCATTTTTATGGCGGAAGAAAATGACATCCTAGTAATACCACTATGAAGAATCCATTATGCAGAGATATAAGCTAAATCAAGTTTTTCCTGTAATCTTCAAGCCACTATTTTTTGATCTTACCTGACAAGTTGCCAAATGTATGGTCAAATTCAGGACCACTCATCAAGGGAAAGGTAGGACCCTGAACTCTGTCCCAGTTTGAATCGTCATCTAAATCTTGTATCCAGTAACAGAAGCCATCTTCAAAAGTGCAATTGATTTTTTCATAATCTGTGAATAAGAACTGTTAGTAAATAAAAGATGACAGAGGTGGTAAGTATTTTTTCAGAATTACACAAGAATGAGTGATGAACAATGTAAAATTTTAAATATGTTTGTAAACCAGCCTACAGTGACTCTATTTCTGCTTTATGCAATGCAGCAGAATTACTCAAATACATGCATTATTTGTACTTGTTAACAAAATACTATTTTTGAAGGGTGGCCCTACATACCTTTTCACTCATTCACCAATCTTCACTTCTGATCCTTCTTTTCCTCTTTTCTTAGCCAAGGCCTGGATTGCTCCAGCAGAAAGGGCTCACCATTAGAGCCGAGTGCTGTGCTCCATGCCCCTGGGCTGCCCCTTTCCTTCCTCTCATTTGCTCCTTCCCTACTCACGTGTCTTTGCTGCAGCCTCCTCATCACTTTTTAGTTTTGTTTTTTGGTTTTTTTTTTTTTATTTGTTTTGTTTTGTTTAAACAGATGAGCTTTGTCAGATATCACCCTACTGCTAAGTACAGGCCTGTAAACCTGTGAATGGCTTTACTGAAATCATTTATTTGATCTTGAAAACAGTATGAAATTTTTCGAAGTGGATCTAGTTAGTGGACTGATGGCTAGAAAATGCTGCTTCCCTTTTCACCTCCATTTTGTCAAACTGAAAATGTAGGTTCACCAAACTTTTGGCATAACAAACACACACACATGCAAAAAACACTTACTGTTTAGCTCACTCGCATTAAATGCAGTGTACGTTGCATTAAAACCATTATAATTCTCTGAATAATCAGACATAAACAGTGCCGTAGCCTCACGAGAAAAAATGTAAATTGTTTCAAGATTGGTCCCCGACAGAGAAGCTGAAAACAAATTAAAAAACATCTAGTCAGAGAGATAACAATCTTATGCACATTAAAATCTCTAGTGGTGTCAGAGAAGCATGGAGGATTAGTTTATTGAAACTTAAGGGATGTTTTCCCTGTTGTACTGTGATCCTGCTACAATAGCTTCAACCCCCTGAAGGATTTAGCTGTTAGGCTGACATAAAGATATTCTGCATATTCTATCTCTCATATCCATCAATATCGATATCAGCTAGACTTTATTGTTTCGCTTTCCCATTCTCTACCTGCTTCTAAAAACAAGAAAAAATAATATCATATCTTTCTGGCTCATCTCTCTATATTCTGTCTTCTGTATATGTTTTCCACCTCCACTAGAATTCAGCTGTATGGACTGAGTCTTGTGAAAAATTAGTACAATCCTATTTTCACAGTGGAGTATAGAGACAGAAATAAGGTATCATCAATATTTCAAGATCTGAATAAAATATGCCATTGCAATGATTTTTGGGGAGTTTCATAGCACTTCTCCCCACAGTTCAGTTTAGATGATTTTATTTTATATTACTGTGTGTAATATTACAGGAACCTCTGACCATATATTTCCAATGAAACATGGACCCCACAAGACCACGAGGCTGATGAAGTTATCATTTAAATAAGATCTTAAAAAACAAGTAGAAGTTTCTTAATATATAAGGAAGGGAAGCATTTATCTGGTCAAATTTAAGGGCAAACATGTCTATTGAGATTAATTTTCTAACAGAGTAAATTTACACAGATCCAGTCTAAAACACATATGTGCAACTTTTTATACCTCAAAATGCTTATTTTACCGCTTAGATTTTATTAATGGAAACGTACGATTAGCTGAAAAATAAACTTACCTCTTAAAACCTTGTTTTGTCCTAATCCTTCAAAAATATTCAATGTGTCAGCATAAGGTTGTGTTTCAAAAGAAGTGAAGTTCAGTTTAATGGACAACCCTTGAGGCACTCTAAGGCAACAAAAGAAAAATAAACTCAAAACTGAAAATCTATTTTTGTCTGCAGTAAAGTCATTAAAGTCATTGAGTGTTCGAATGATATTGAATTCAAAAGCAACATGGAATTATTAATATAATAATTAATATAATTAATATAATAATTAATCAAGATTATTAATCAAGATGAGCTATTTGCCTAACTTTTAGCTTATAAAATTGCCAAAGGAATTGGGCATAATCCTTTAGAAACAGTGCACGCACACCTTTACTCACTGGAGTTAAATATATTCTAGAAACTGAATGTTCTGAACTCTAGAGTGTGATAATCAGTTCTACAAGGGGTTTTTTTGTTGGTTTTGGTTGAGTTTTTTTGTTCTCTGCACCTCAATGAATTACAATCACTTTTTCATACATATTACTCTCAGATACCATCTCACTGCTCAGGTAGACTTCCCAAGGCCAGAGGAATAATATCAAGATATCAATATGAATAACAAGATATCAAAAATCATTAAAAATATCTCTCTCCTGAAAGCCTTAAATACTGCCTCTTATGACAAAAACAGAATTTGCATGCAGATTTAACGATGTCAAACGCACTCTTTGGGAAATTGTTATAAATCCAAACTATCACACAGAAAGTTTAATAACAAAAATCACTTGAAGTAAAGTGTAAAAAATTCTAGTCTTTATTTTGCTACAGTTATGTTCTCTGAGGAATCTAGTCTTAATTACTTCTCTCATTTCCTTTCCACTAGACACACATGGTAGTCCAAATTCTAAAACACTGCTATCACTCTCAGCTTAACTACCACTATTTGTTTTTTTCTGGAACTCAAAGAAAATAGACTCTCAAGAGCAATCTGCTGGTGCTTATCAGTAATGATTAGTAGAGACGGGTGAAGTAAATACTTAAATATTTTTGCCTTTTTAAATTTCTTTGTTGTTTTATATTGGAACAGAGGGATGAAACAGCCTTGGTTAGAAAAGGATAAAACATATAGTTGAAAGTTTCAGGAAGCTAAACTTTCAGGGAAATATGGAGCATACTGCTCTTTTGGAAGGAGAAGAGATTGGATCTTTATTTGGAGTTAAATGGGGTGAAAATGTAAAAGGAAATGGGGAAATATTTCTAGACAAAGGCAGGCACAAGAAAAATTTGATCTTGGATGTGTTCTAGATTGCCTTTTAACACATTTTTATAGAGATAATAAAAACCATAGGTTACTGGAAAACCCAAAAGGTTCCCTCATAGAAACAACTCTGTTGGAAAGAAAGACAAAATTTGAGTACCACATTAAATTTCTTAATCCTTTACTGTCAGTGTTGCCAGATTTTTTTCAAAGCAGGTAAGTGGAAAATAAATTCAGATGGTTGTTTTTGTCATTGTTCAATCTGTGATTACATATATCTGCAGAACCTGTGCTATATTTGCAATTGCTCATGATTCTTTCCAAAATGAAGCTTTTATTAGCTACATGCCTGATATAGATATCTACCTAATACAGTGTTTTTTGCAGCTATAGCAGCACTTGGAGCAACATTAGCAGTTTAGAAGGAAGGAGGGTACTTGAGTCATGTTTATTTGCTATACTCAATTTCTGCAACAATGTGCAATGAGGAACAAGTCAGACTTGTATTCTGAAGGACAAAACCTTGTTCTTTTCCTGGGACACACTTGCATTTTAAAGCCAGGCATTGCCAGTAATTACTGGTGAATGATACTGCTGAGGATGAGAAAGAAAAAATGTACTAAACCGAAGGAAAATCAGGACTTCAAGGTGAAGATGAAAGTTCTGAACAAAACCGACCCCCAGCACTATCAAAGGAGCCTTTGGAATGAAAAGTCCAAACCTTTTCCAATTCTAAAGCCAAGTCCTAAATCTTCCTTTGAAACTCTTCTACCAAATTAATACTTCTCAGAGTCAAAGAACAGCTGTTATTACAAAACCATAATAAGGATTACTGCCTTTCGAAGCAGTAGCTTGTGAATTGACAGTCATTGGAAGGATTTTTAGGACTGCCTAACTTGTGATCATCTAAATTTTTTTTAGATATGTACTTTAGGATGAGATTTATTATATCGTGTGTCTATCTTTTTTTTATTCCCTGGCTTAAGAAGTGAACCTAGAGAGTAAAAATCAAATAGTTGTCCCTGTCTGTAGCTATATATCCTTGATAAAAAAATTCCACTTCTTGTACCTAAGGCTTAAAAGGCATTTGATTTTATTATATCAAATGCTAACTATGTAATTCTAAAATATATTCCTAAATTACATTGGAACACGTGTACCCTTAACTCCCAGATGAAGCCTATACTCCTAAATGACGAGGGAATTCTTGAAAATTCCTTCTGTTAGTAATAGTTACATCATATAAAATCATTGCCTGAAGACTACTATTTAATGTAATATTTAACAAAAAACCTTGCAATTATTTTAAGTTATGTGATTTATTTTGAGCTTACACTTATGTTCCTCTGGATGTATATAACACAGAAGACTTCTCAAAAACATACCTAAGAATTTTTGTAAGTGACAAAATTATAGACAGAGTTATGTATCTTATGCATGAAGGTTTTAAAAGACAAATTACATAAATACAAAGGAGAAAATGGTATTAAATATTTCCTATGCTGGAATATTTGGGAATAAAAGCAAATGTCAGAAGACTATTGTGCAGGAAAAAATATCACCTCATAATAAAAAAAATGTTAGGTATAAAATTACTGGAAAATGGCTTACACTATTATCCATTGGCAAATGATGTTTGCATTATATGGCTTTGGATAATTCATAGAATGAAAATACCCAGAGGAGCCAGTCAACATGAATTTTCCATCACAAACTGCAGCTGTAAAGATATAATGAAGAACATTTGTCAGAATGACATTTGAAAAACAGAATTAGAGCCAAGATGAGGGCGACCTTGGTTTACAACGATTACCTTGGAAATATTTTTTAAGCAACAATAGGAAGACAAAAGAAAATACGCTATCAACTTACTCCCATTTCTAATTCTTATCACTATTTGATCTCAAAGAACTGTACGAGAAGAAAAGCAGTACAGAAAATTCACTCTTACATTAGACACAATCCAACTAATTCAAACTAGTCTAAACCAATCCAAATAAGTCAAATCCAACAACTGGATTTAGTTAATCCATTTTTTTTTTCATTTTATTCTATACTTTTATAAGGAAACAGGATCTTGCCTTACTGGTTCTTATCTATAGCTACTTTAAATCGGAAAACTGTGTTTGCACTACCAAAGACAATTTTATATCATGTGAATAAAAGCAAGAAGGGATATGGTTGACTATTGTTATCTCCACTTTTATGAGCTTCCTAGTTTCTTGCCTTCTATAATACTGAGTACTTGAAGAGATAAGTGGATCTCCCAAGTTTCCTGCCCACTATCAAATTCATTCAGCTGAGGTAAATGTCATCCATCATCATCTATTTTTTCAAAAGGCTTTTATTAGTTTTGTTTCCTTGGTGTTGCTATTCCATTCTATGAAAATTCTTCACTTTAAAAATCAGTTACTTAGGGGGAAAAAAAGTATTTTCAAGCCTCAGCAAGATTGGAAATGATAATTTGTGTAGGGTTATTTTATTTCAGCACACACTGAAGAACTGCTGAACCTTTTGCTGCATCTCTTGAACATTACATTAGGAATCTGTTTAAAGATGTTTTTCTTCAGTTTAAAAAGTGTCATAGAGCTTTCACATAAGGATAAAATCAGTACCACACATGATTATCTGGAGAGGTAAGGACAAGTTCATCAATTTGAGGCAAATGATCAGAAATTAGATAGAGCTTTTCATTAATTTCAGAAATGAAATCATATCTATAATGACTGTCCAAATTATGAATACTCAATTGTATTGAAAATTAAATTGGAATTTTATTGAGCATAGTCCTCCTCTGGGAAATGATATATAAAAGAATGAATTGGGGCTCCTTGTGTGTTCATTTTATAAGAGTAAAATTCTTTGTGCCTACCACTGTAGCAAACACAACATAAAAATTAAGTTTTGTTTCAGCCAGCCACACACTGTTAATAAAGACCGTGGAGAATGAACTTTGCCCACATGCCTAATGCATGAGCTGAAATAGAAACATATTCCCTTTTGCAATCTTTGAGAGGAAAACAGAATGCATAAGATTTTAAATACATAGAGAGTAAAGTTCCATGAATGACTGTTATTATTCTATATTAGCATTAGAGCTGGGTATTGGTATAGAAGTACTTTTTCTCTCCACTTTAATTCATGCATTTCCTGTCCTAACCAATGAGAAGAAAATCAGTATGAGAAGAAGGAAAGTGCCCAGCTTGCTATCCATGAAGAGTACAAAAAAGTGTCACTGTTAACAAGCAAGGCTTATGATAAAAAGAATCTTATAGTACTGACAATAATAAAAAAGATAAGCATACTGTTCTAATAAAATCAATGACAAGTGTTTGGTCATTCATTTCTGTTAAAATCACAGAATGGGTCAGGTTGGAAGGGACCGCAGAGGGTCTTCTGCTCCCACCTCCCTGCTCAAGAAGGGTCATCCCAGAGCACATGGCACAGGATTGTGTCCAGATGGTTCTAGAACATCCCCAGTGAGGGAGACTCCACACCCCCTCTGTTCCAGTTCTTGGTCACTGCACAGGAAAAAAGAGTTTCCTCTTGTTCAGATGGAAATTCCTGGGTATCACTTTCTGCCCATTGCCTCTTGTGCCATTGCTGGGCACCACTGAGCAGAGCCTGGTCCATGCTCTGACCCCTCCCTGCAGACACTGACAGACAGGGGTGAGGTCCCCTCTCACTTGTATCTTTTCAAGGCTGAACAGTCCCAGCTCCCTCAGCCTTTCCTTGTAAGAGCGATGCTTCAGTCCCCAATTATTATTGTCCTTATCTCCTTATAGCTCCCTTTTCTTTGTTTCTTATCTCTTAAGAGACAGTGATTAAATTGAAACAGGACAGAAAGATTCTGGAAAAGGTCCTAAGGCAGCTCATCCACAGCCTAGCAATAGTCAGGGCTCAGTGCCTCAGGAAGGAATAAGAAGAAAACAGGGACCGGTTCTATTTCCCTAGAGAGCCTCCCAGTGCTTCCTCCTTGCCAAGAGGAGGCAGCTGTGGTCAAAGATGGGCAGGGGCACAGAAGTCATCACATTTTTGCCCCTTCCTGGAGCCCAAAGAAAAGCTGCAGTTGTTCTGCTAAGACATCCTGTGTAGGAACCACTTCCACTGCTTCCCCAACATGCACCTTGCTGTCCATTTCTATTTACTAATGCTCCATACAGGGGCATTATGAGAGCTTCATCCTGTTAGCCTTGAATTTCAGGGTGAAGCTCCCCAAACTGGTCAAATCAAGCCCACATATTTCACTCAACAGGCCCTTTTCTCTGCCGAGGGCAGTTCATTACTTTCTGATTAATCTCTCAGTGCTGTAGTGATGCTGTGAGGAGGGTAATCACAAAATGATGGTCTAGACATATAATAACTGCAAAGAGTCTGCAGAAACTCCTCCTGGGATCAGCCTCCAGCCTCCCTTTCCTTGCCCCTACATGCTACGTGGCTGCTTTACAGCAATGCCAGTCATTATTAGTAGCTGCTGTTCAGATGTTGCATTTCTCTAGAGACCCTTTCACTGAAATTGCTAGCTGTACTTTTGTGAAGCCTTTTGTTACTGCACTGCATTGCAGAGACAGAAAGAAACCTTTCAAGATAATTTTAATCAATAAAACAAAAGAAAAAAATGGTGTTTGGTTGCCTGAATCTCTGCTGAGAATCTGAGATTTTACCAAACTCTGTCCAATCTAAGAGATGACTAAAATTCACTTTTTAATCCTATTTTTAAACCATTAACATACTATAAAATCAGAAGTACTAGAGGGAATAACAAGCAAGATGAAAACCAAACCAAGTTTTCTAAAGGACAACTCTTGTGTATGCAAGACCACTTGCAGCATGAATTATGAATTAGTCATAAATCTCACTGTGAAACTCTAAAGAACTTTTGAAAATCTATACAATTTTAGCTTTCATGCGACCAAATTACGTTTCTTTAGGAATGAGACAAAAGCGAAAAAATTAAAGAGGTGGAAAAATTGACAGGTATCCCAAATGCGCATCCAGCTTCTTACCACTCATTCTTCCTGTTTTGCAAAATCTACTGAGAAACTTAAACACATAAAATTAGAGAAGCTCTGAAGTTTTGGATAGCAAAGAATGAAAATGTAACATAAGAGACATGGATCAGCAATTTGTCCTCCAGTCAGAACTGTACTTCTGTAAGGTTATGAGCCAAAACTGCTGCACTAAGGGCAGTTGACCAAATTGCTTAGAAATACTAGGCATCAGTGAAGATGCAGAGAGGGAAATCATCCAGCTCTCTGAAGTGGACTGTAACTATAGCTGGTTTCCCTATGACATTCTATTTTCACTTGTATGCATATTCCTGGAATTTTCAGCTCAGCTGTGCACATTCTTTAGAGACTGTTAATATGCTGATTGAGGAATAATATCCTCAGTTGCAAAGGGACAGAGCATCCGTAACTTATATTTGGTAGAGATTTGGGGAGATATGCACATCACATCCAAAAGCTCTGTGCATAAGAATCTACGCCTCAGCTGAAAAACTCTACTCAAGCACAATTCATAACTTAAATCACTGTGTAGCCTCCAAGGCACAGCTGAGTCATGTCTACACAGCTTTGACATCAAGTACTTGAGTTTATTTTTGTATCTACCAACACATAATATCTATTAAATTCTGTCATATATAATAGTTATGAATGTAATATCTTCAATAAAATGTGGATGAAACTTGTAAATTCAGACCTAGTCAGGACACGGACTTGTTGGAGCAAGTTTAGAGGAGGCCACCAAGATGATCAGAGGGATAGAGCTCTTTTGCTATGAGGAAAGGCTGAGAGAACTGGGGTTATTCAGCTTGGAGAAAAGAAGGCTTTGGGGGTTACCTAATTGTGTCCTTTTCTCAAGGGACCCTACAAGCTGGTGAGACATACTTACAAGAACCTGGAGTGACACGACAAGGGGCAATAGATTCAAACTGACAGAGAATAGGTTTAGATCAGGTATTAGGAAAAAATTCTGAAACAGGTTTCTCAGAGACAGTATGGATGTCCCATCCCTGGAAGTGTTCATGGCCAGGTTGGATGGGCCTCGGAGCAGCCTGGGGCAGTGGAAGGTGTCCCTGTCCGTGGCAGGGGGGTGGAACGAGATGACCTTTAAGGTCCCTTCCAACCCAGGCCATTCTGTGATTCTATGATAGTAAGTAAAAAACATTCATTTTATGAGATGTATAATACTACTCATTAATATAAGGATCATCACTTTTCTTACTTAGCAATACCTAACATAAAAAAAATTAAAATCAAAAAAAGATTAAATAAAGCAAAACAAAAGAGAACAAATACCCCCAATAAGATCTCTGTCTCAAAAAAAGTCCGATGGTAGAAATGAATGACTGAGTAACTTCTTGGGGTTATGTTACTTAATGTTTTCTATGGAACCAAGGTCTAGCTGAGCCTTAAGACCTTCTGATTTCCTCAACTGCAGAAGGATCATTCAGAGCCTATCATTATTATGATCTAGCTAGATGCAGCTGTTTTGATAAATAGACATTTTGCTGTGTTTCAGTGGATATACCAATGAAGTATTTTGATGGATATTTTCCCCAAAATATTTTCCCCACTCAGAAAAACCATGCAGGTAATGGCCAAGTCTGCAATTCTCTTTTCTTTTTTCTGAAGAAATTTACACTTATGAGAGAAGGGGTCAGCCTGTCACATACCTTCAGGATCAAGCTTTCAGATTCTTTAAAATCATAATTGATCTTTCACTTGCTTGTTTGTTTTCAGAGTGCAGCATTTCCCATGTTTCTGAAAGTTCAAACTAGACTGCCCCCACTCTTTTCCTCCACTCACAGCAAATGGAAAGAAGCTTTCCGGGTTTCTAGCACTAAATTCTGTATTTAAATAAACAAGCAAACAAAACACTCAGAGAGTTATTTGCTCCCACTTCTCCTAAAACATTTGCAATGCTCTCTTTGCAAGACAACTTGACAGACTTTTGCCTGAGAGCCGAGGCTGTGGAGAGCAATGCAGGCAGATCAGCCCACGTGCCTCCCCAGCAAAATGCTGCGCAAATTTGGTACCTCATTGGTAAAATTTCACAGCATTCATTGCTACGTAGAGGCCAGACTGCTCTGCACAAGAAGTTTCTTGGGGAAACTAGGAAGTCAGATGGAATCATAGAGTGGAATCACTTAGGTTAGAAAAGACCTCCAAGGTCATTTGATTCAGCCTTTGGTCACCACTTTGTCACCCAGACCATGCCCAGTCGTTTCTTGAACACTTCCAGGGATGGTGACTCCACCCCCTCCCTGGGCAGCT
Organism: Origma solitaria; assembly: GCA_013397895.1. NCBI lineage: Eukaryota > Metazoa > Chordata > Aves > Passeriformes > Acanthizidae > Origma > Origma solitaria. Next base: position 238,930 of record VZRL01005112.1, read on the forward strand.
TGTTCCAATGCTGGACAAGCCTTTCTGTGAAGAAATTCTTCCTGAATGTCCAGCCTGAATCTATCCTGGCGCTGCCTGAGACCATTTCCTCTTGTTTTGTCACTGGTTGTCCGGGAGAAGAGCCTGACCCCCACCTAGCTACAGCCTCCTGTCAGAGACTTGCAGAGAGTGATGAAGCTCCCCTGAGCCTCCTTTTCTCCAGGCTGAGCCCCCCCAGCTCCCTCAGCCTCTCCTCATGACTTGTTCTCCAGCTTAGTTGCCCTTCTCTGGACCCTCTCCAGCCCCTCAACATCCTTCTTGTAGTGAGGGCCCCAGAAACAGACACAGTACTCGAAGATAAGATAAAGGCAAACAAACCAGCTGGCACAGCGGGATAAAAACAGGATAAAACTCATAAAAACCAATGGGATTTCAGGTCTGTAAGAGTTTCACAGAATCACAGAAGAGCTGAGGTTGAATGGGATCTGTGGAGGTCATTTCGTCGGGACATTGTTCGATGTCACCAATGCACAACTTCATATTAAATGTCTATATTATTTTATAATTTACATAGTGTTCATATTATTAATATTTCTACAGTAAGCAAATTTTAAAATAATTTTATATTACAATAGACACATTCTAATATTTCATTATTTATTAAGCATATTCTTCATTAGTAAGAATTTGAAAGAAAATTGTTTCCACTTGCAAGATTTTAAAAATCATTCTTGTTATTATTTTTAGTAGAACTGATTTGGACTTCACTGTGCAGTTTATTGCCCACAAACTATCTACAAACTACTAACAGTTCATGCTTAAAAAGACTGATTTACGGGGGTTTACATTCTTACCACATCTTTTTTCAGATTCATCTGAACCATCGGGGCAGTTCAAGACTCCATCACAAAAGAGATCTTCGCTAATGCAGGTTACACCATCAGCACAGATTTCAGCAGGTGGCAGACACTCAGCTGGAATAATAAAGATGAGAGCAATAACAGCACAGCAATAATGCAGCCTCACTGCAAAAGAAAATTGACTTACCTCTGGTTGCTTTACCACAAATCAAATCAACCACTCTATTGTGTTTTACAAAACTGCATTTTTAGAAGCTTCGAATGAAATATCACATCCTAGAATGATAAATTCAGCACAGAATGGAGAAAGTTCTCAGAAGTGAAATATTTTTTTGAAACTAAGCTTGAAGTGGGGCTGGAAGAAAATGTCTATAAATTCCCTTTTTTTTCCTTTACACAAATAAACTACTTTATGCATTATAATAAATGACATTTTCCAATTTCTTATGTTCAAATAATGTGAGAAAACCATACTTTGGTTTAAATAAAAGTGAACAATCTCTGGGTTTAGGTAAATACAATTTAATTTCATTTCTTCAACTTCAACACATCACAATGTTGCACTTCATCATGCTAAGGAATCTGATTTTTTAACCAGCATATCTTAAAAAACAAGAGCCTTTAAGATCAGATTTGGAAACATGAGAATTATCAGAAACCACATTCTTTTCAGATTTACAAATTAAATGTATAAGTTAAGAGCAAATTTCTGCAAGAAGAATATATGGGCAGATCCTTAACATTGTAGATCTTACTAACAGTCTTTTCCTAGAGCATAAATGCTCATCTATTGCAAAGATGCTCTTTTAGTCTTTAGAGGGTTTTGGTCTCAGACATCTGTAGAATTCAAGTAGGTTCTATTAAAGTGAACAGAAACATGCAGCTACAATAAGCTTTGGATAACTATTAATTTCAGAATTCTTAAAATTGCATTTAATTCTATAGAACTATCCACACAGTTCCTTGTCTCTACTTCAATAAATGCTTGCAGGAAAAGGTCAAAATTTCTGATGCAAGAAGGAAAAATAGTAATCTGTAAAATTTCATCTTTTTCATATTTTTTTCCCCATAAAGCTGTTAGTTTTTTAATCAGATTAAGTATGATATTGTATTGTGTGTCACAGACTGTCATTGGTTTGAATGTACTGTAGCATTTCAAAGTGCTTTACAAAACACTCTTGGTGTTGGCGATGAAAATGCTGCAAAACCAAAGAATTTGCCATTTTGCATCCAACTGGTAATTAAAACAAACCAAACGCACTCCAGTCAAGTGTCGGAGGTGACACAGCACCAGTGAATGAATTTCCACAGATGAGCAGAGACAAAATTGTGCATTATAGACTCAGAGCAAAAATTCCAACCAATAACCTAAGAATAGGTTTTGCACAAGCCCAACAGGCAAGAAAGAAAACATTGTTTACATACAGCATGATAAATTCTGGATCTATTCAACTCAGAAAACTAAACGGCACTGCCACCTCCTGGATAGAAAGAAATCAACTTTTCCTACTAAAATATTCTGACTTCTCTTTTAAATAGCAAATTACCCTAAATTGCACTGTAAGTTCTATATTCCACTAAATAGGGGCAGTAAACACATAAGATTTGAACATATTAGACTGTTTGTGGATGTCATGCATATTTCACCATGTAAGCCGGCTAGAGGATGTTTCAAAGATTCAAACATCTTCAGCTTTCTGTCCATTGGAAATTACAGTTTTCTAATCGTTTGCCTTTTTGTTTTCAATTTAAAAAAAATTTTCTTCATAAAAGTCAAGAAATAATAGGAAAAAAAGAGCAGCCAGTATTAATGTCAATGTGTACATCAACATAAGTAAACGTACAGCATTCTTGTAGCATGTACCGTGTTAGAAGTCCCTCCTCTTTGAAGAAGCCTCCTTAGCCTAAAGTAAACCTGCATATCCTGCATTTGCAGGGATGGAATAGGAGGATTGAATGCTGTGAGAAGAGGCTGTACATGAGCAGTGCAATTCTGCTGTCTCAGACTGTTCCATGTGACCTCCACACACAGTTACTCACCCACAGTTGTTGAGGACTCGTTTGTGGTGAGTTGTCCTGAAAACAGACAGACACAACCCAAGGTTAGAACTCAACCTCTTGCTCTCTGCAGTTCCTTGGGCAGAATTATCAGCAGTTAATCTGCTTTTATATCTACATTGCTTGCCTCCCACACTCCAGTTAATGATATCATAGTGCCAACTTGAGTGGCTTGGCCCCAAAGCTCAAGTGTCACAATAAACATAAGAAAAAATTAAGTGAAACCCAGAGGTTTCAATAACTTCAAAAGATTTCTGTCCTCTTTCCACCTTCCCCCCATTAAAATAAGAGCAGTGCTTTCTGTCTTCCCTTGATACGTAAAAGTTCTGACCTGAAGTTGGTGTCAGGGAACTTGTAATTAAACTCGTGGGACCTGCTGAAAAAAGACAAGTTATGACAACTTTAACATTAGTACTAAAAGGTTTATGTATACATTTTCTCACAAATAACATTGTTCAGCAAATCAATTGGGAGCCTCAAACCTATCTAGCATTTGTCTCTTTACTTAGATAGATATATATATATATATATATACACACACACCTGTGTGTGTACATATTTACACATGAACAAATACCTAAGTAAATAAACAGGTTTGTGTTAGTGATAGTAAGCTGTAAAACACTCTGGAAAAATGGAATGTGTATTTGTGATTGCTCCAACAGAAGTTCCACTTCATTGAGGAAGCACTTGGCATTTCCAGCTCCCAAAAAATCTTTTCTCTTTTCCACTTTGAATTTGAGTTAGCATCCCTGCTTACTAATTTTTGTTGCCTGAATTAAGACTCAAATATGTAAGTAGGATGATGATGTCTTCAGCTGAAAACAATCCCCATGTCACTATATACAGGACTGTTGAAAAAATTGTGTGAAAAAGTGCATGCACAGGTTGACAGAAAAATCCTTAAAGGAAAACATAGGACAGTGAGAGAGGTAGCAGTGATATAAGCACAGTTACTACAAAATGTCACTAAGGTAACATGTTGAGATGGCAAAGGACGGTTTTAGGGTCCAGCAGAGCCATAACCCCGCATCCAGCAGATGTAAATATACCATGGGTGGTAAAAGTTGGGTATATCGTGACATTTGGACTGAAACAGAAAGCATGAGGAAGCAGACAATATTAACAAACATAGAAAAATCACCTCGAGCAGACCCGAGACCAAGGCAGAAGAAATTCACACCAGAAATATTGTTGCCGTGGGGTGCCGACAGTTCCCAACTCCCTTCCCCTTCCCTCTGGAACCATCCCCCATCTCCAAATTTTTGGCTTGAGGATGATTAGCAACATTGAGCTTGGGACTCAGGGGACCATTGAGATAGCATACCAGAGGAAGGGACAGATAGGAGAAAAAAATTGCGTGTTAGCAGTTTAAACTGTATCTTTGGGAATAAACTACAGTACTTGCACACTTTGGACTCTACACATTAGTAGACCTGTAACCAGACTAATAATAACTCTTTCATTACTCTGGCTGTAATTAGAATATCAATAAATACTTGTCTCCTGTGCTCATAGAGGCATTTGTTTAGCTCCTGGTCTGGTAGCCTGCCCTGGAGAGTTTGCATGGGATCATTTGTTTGCTGTTTGTGTGTGACTGTCTGCACGTAGTGCTACAAAGCACCTATTGTACAGTTCAGCTCCCTGGCTGAATTTTGGCAGGTTTGTGAGACCAAGGAGTTTTGTCTGCCTCGTATCTTATCATTGTAAAGCTTCCAGAGATAGTGGAAGGAAAGTCTGCCAATCAACATTGCTCAGTAAATCAGTAACCACAGCATGAGAGTCGGACTCCCCCGCCTCATCCACCCCCCTAAATCTGCAAAATCTTCAGCTTGCAGCTCAGCTGGTTAATGGAGACTCAGCTTTTGGTTTGGTGCACTAATAAAGCTCTTACAGCTTTTGTACAGACTTCATACCACTCACTGCTTTCTCGAATAGTCAGAAATGAAGGCAGCTAATTATCACTGAACGGACCCTGGCAGCCGAGCCCCAGCTACAGCCAGGGCAGCTTTATTAAGCTCTATGAGCTCAACAGCAAATTTTATTTTCCTTCATCTTGTATTGGTAACAAAAAGTAGTGCTTGTTTTGTGAAAGATACTCACCTGATGAAGTTAAAGGCATCATTGTAGTAAGATTTTCGGCAGCTACTGGAAGAAAGCAAGTTCATTATAAAGTTCTTTTATAGCACAGTGTCTAGTTTTAGATGACAGAAATGAAGATAAAAAAGAAATCAGCTGTGATTATTTCTCATTGAATTGCTATCAGTGTCTTTCTTTCCTCCTTTTGCCTACCTTACCCTGTTCCCAATCTTTTCTCAAACTCCATGACCTTCCCAGAGAGGCAAGGTCCCAAATATGAGCTGAAGTTATGAGGTTTCATAGCCACTGCAATTCCTTTCAATCCTCAATCCCTATTCATTGTACTGCATTTAGAATGTCTTCACCTGGAAAATCTCTCTCTCTTTCTCGAGGCTTTTTATTCTATAGAGTTTTTTAGAGCACCTGTGTCATATGGAACAGTATTTAGAAGAGATGAATGAGTTAAAATTAACCTGGGATAGTTTACAAAAATGAAAGTTACTTTTAATCACTGTGAAAACTGATTTTAAACAAGTCACACCTGTGTGACACCTCTCTCCCTCTGAAATAGGAATGTCTCTGGCAAAACATATTGATATACACAATGCAAAAGTGCCACATATGATAGTGATTATTAATTAGTTGCAATTATTTTGTTGAGGCACTCCTAGTGGAATGGACAGGTGATATCTCATGTGAAAAGATGCATTTTAGTGATCCACAGCAATAAAAGTTTGACTATTTCAAAGTTCATCAATGGATATAGAACCTTTTAAGAGGCTCTTCATTATATTTTTTCATGACATTTTTGAAGTATAATGAGCAATCAGTTTCCACAGTGTTGTGCAGTTATTAGGAATAAGGAAGTAGTAAAGAGAATTAAATATGCCAAGACTTTGAATTTAGCCCTTGAATACCTGAAGTACTTAACAAAAAATGCACCTTTTAGTATAGAGTGAGAGACACAGCAGACCAGATTCCCACTCCTCAGTTGCTACTTAATAGTAACTCCAGCAGGTCTTTGAATGTCAGCTAATCAACTTCTACTTCAAGGAATTCAGATTGTTTTTTAACCTCAGTGAAGGGCTGTTTTGAAGCTTTATTCAGGTAAAAACAAGGATTCCCATTGATCTTGATGGGCTTCCATTTTGGCTTTGATAAATTTTCTAGTACTTACATAAAATAACTGTATCTATATATTTGCAGAACTTAAAGCTACCTAGCCCTTAAAACCCTATTCCTTTTTTTTCCCCACTTACATTTACCTAAGCTCTCCAGGAATATGGAGCCAGTTCCCTGGGTGCACTTCTCCAAAAGCTGTTTGTTTTTCTTCCTGACATCTTTTCAATAAATGAGTCTTTACTCGCTGCGAGTCTAAGCCCTTTCCTTATTCTTTAGCAGAGCAAAATTACAACTGTATTTACTTAAGAAACAAGGCAGTTGGGGCATAATTGCTTCAATTAGAGGACTAAAAAAATTACAAATATTATGCTTCATAAAAGAAGTGAAAGTGAGAGGTTTTCACTGGAAAATCACTACTATGCCCTTTGCTCCCTCCTTAGTGACTGTACACAATGCTGGCTCATACTCTCTAGTAGAAAAGGTTATAAATTGTTCTCTCAGCTGCTGCTGAAAGTTCTGAAATGGGGGAGGAGGGCACCCAAGAGGAAAAGGAACAGTTCGATTGCTGTTCGGGAGCCAAAGATTTCATTCCTGCTATCTGTAATTCTAAACGATTTGTAGAACCAAAAAAAACCCGCTAAAAAAGAAAACCAGGAAAACTTATTAATGTTACCTGTGATTTGTATGCTGTTCACATCAATTTTCAGAGTCTCAGTAGGATTAGGGTTATTTGCCATGACACCCAAAACCAACTCATTTTTTACTTTCTCAGCTGTTACCATCTGGGTAAAATAAAGGGTGAGGATCACAACAACACTAGCAATACAAAATAGAGAAGTTAATTAGTTATTCAAGCTGATGGAATAAATCTGCTATACGACATCATCTAGACAATATTTCATCCTAACACTGGTTCGCTTTGCAAAACCAGATTATTTTTTAAGTATTGGCTGGCAAAGATGGCACATAAAGAAACACCTCTTAATTATCAGGTAAGTTTGAACCTTGCAGAAACTTTGTTCTTTCTTTATCTATTCTTACTTGCACTGTTGGGAAAAAATAAGACGACATTAATATCAATTGCTGCAATGGAGCTGAAATTGAGAAAAACTAAGAAAGCAGGTTTACTGTCATTCAACAGGTCTATTAGTTTTAGCCCTGAAATATTGAAGGTGAACCTTGAAGTATTATGAAAATTGTATAATACATTCATGTGGCAAAATACTATACAAAGTGACCACTTCTGTAAAGCAAATACCATCTGTGGATTCTGCATTTGTGCAGATCTGCTGTGAGATTGCCTTGATTCTCACAAGGAAACAGTGATGGCTGAAAACAAAGATATTTATAAATTGTGGTTAAACTGCATTTAATTTCTATGGGGTCTGAATTTCATCCAGAGTGCTTTCTGTTTGTTCTCTCCCATCCCTTCTAAACACTGTTATGAGGTTTTATATTTGTAGCTAGAGTAACGTAATGTTGAACTATGAGCCAAAGATAAAAGTTTTCTCCTTTTACTTAAATTTAGGTGTAAACTTTTTTATCCTTAAACATTTATACTACCCATTTTCAACTCAGTAGTGCTCTTTGTAAGGAGTGATTAATCCTGTCGTTTTGCTGAGCATAGTTTGTAGTTTGCAATATGTAGAAAAACTCTCCTTCTTGCATATTTCTGATAACCTCTAGGCCATGCTGAGCAAACAAAAGCTTTTATTGCAGTCCTTGTGACTCAGCAGCAGCTTTTCAAGGGTGAAATACCAAACAGATTGCCTGAAGGGGTAAACACTTTTTAAATGAAAAGAAAGTAATGTCTGAGACAAAGTTAATCAAAGCAGAAATGAAGACAGATCCTTATTGATGTATTAAAAGCCAGATCCAACATTCACAAATATCAGATTTTCTGTGATTTCTGATTGTTGTGTCAAGATACAGGGACAGAATTAGTTTTGCCCAACACAGTTATTTACAGTGCAAGTATCTAGATTCCCATGGTAGTTGATAGAAAAAAGTAAGCTGTTCTTTGGCATAATTGATCTTCTCCTAAAAAAAGGCATCTAAATTGATGAGATGAGAAAACTAAAAACCCAGTACTTACAAAGACAGTCTTGAGCAAACCTCTCAGAGCTGTCTCCGTCTTTGATGCTCAAATTTTGACAAGAATAGACCCTTTTTCTGTGCAGAAACCAAGTTTCCTGATCGGATCTACCTTCACAAGGGAAACACTTTGGAAGTGCCCTACTCCTGCTGCTGCGTAGTCCATTCCCTTAACGTTATATAATCCTTCATAAAGTGATCATACTCAGTTTCTAGATAATTAGGCATATGTACTCACTATTCCAATCAAAAGATTGCTCTAATTCAAATCTGCTTTTCACTACTTACTGATATTCATGGTCAGCTAATATCCTAATATCTTGTTGGGTTTTTTTTTCCCCAAGGACAATCATTCAAATAAACTAATCTCCTCTGCATAGTTATCAAATTTGTGTATTTACATTGGTATCTCAAGAACATGTGGCAGCACAGAACTATTGATCTGTTGTCATGTAATGTGTACTTTAATTATCTGGGCTCACCTACGAGACAGCCAATTACACCATTCATGTCTCAAGGTCCTTCAGTTCTGCCAGAGTCTTAATCTTTTGTCCTCTGTTTTGTTCTCGCATATCACAGTGTGTTGTCAGACTTTTCTTGATTTAAAACTCAAATTACTAGTAACAACAGGAGATCTGACCCCAGTTTAAGCAGTTTTACACAAGCAAACTCAACACAAACTGAAATGTTCTCCTTTCTAGCTAATTTCGTGCCTACTTCACTGTCCTAAATTGACAGTTCGGGGGACCATCACTTTTTTTTCATCTAATCCTAAAGGAAGTTTTCAGAGGAAAGATATGTCTTGAAACTTCATCCTCTTTAGAGGGCCTTATCCAACCTCCAAAAATGTTTCGGTTTTATCTTTTTTAAAAAAATCTAATCACTGTCCACAGAGGAGCTGTCTAAATTAGTAGCATCATTGTCTCTTGCCCACATTTCAAGTAGATTTTGTTTTATCCAATTACCTGGTCTCTGACTTCAATCTCTCATGGTCATCTACAGATTTCCTGGGGAAAAACAACAACAACAACA